>CM022298.1:25119569-25406132 GCA_011799875.1 Thinopyrum elongatum
TGACTTGGAGAACTATATTAATCACTATCTTATCTGGAAGATTAACTCCCACTCGATTCAAGTGATCGTAGTACCCAGACAATCTGAGCACATGCTCACTGACTGAGCTATTCTCCTCCATCTTGTAGGCAAAGAACTTGTCAGAGGTCCCATACCTCTCAACACGGGCATGAGCCTAAAATACCAATTTCAACTCTTGGAACATCTCATATGTTCCGTGACGTTCAAAACATTTTGGAACCTCAATTCTAAGCCGTAATGCATGACGCACTGAACTATCAAGTAGTCATCAGAACGTGCCTGTCAGATGTTCACAACATCCATAGACGACACTAGAGGGGTTGGCACACGGAGCGGTGCATCAAGGACAGAAGCCTTCTGTGTAGTAGTGAGGACAATCCTCAGACTACGGCCCTAGTCCGCACAATTGCTCACAATATCTTTCAACTTAGTCTTTCTCTAGGAACGTATTAAACAGGGAGCTAAAGCGTGAGCTATTGATCTACAACATAATTTGCAAAGACAATTTAGACTATGTTCATGATAATGAGTTCAACTAATCAAATTATTTAATGAACTCCCACTCAGACAGACATCCCTCTAGTCATCTAAGTGATACATGATCCGAATCGACTAGGCCGTGTCCGATCATCACGTGAGATGGCCTAGTCATCAACGGTGAACATCTCTATGTTGATCGCATCTACCATACGACTCATGTTCGACTTTTCGGCCTCTCGTGTTCCGAGGCCATGTCTGTACATGCTAGGCTCGTCAAGTCAACCTAAGTGTTTCGCATGTGCAAATCTGGCTTACACCCGTTGTATGCGAACGTTAGAATCTATCACACCCGATCATCACGTGGTGCTTCGAAACAACGAACCTTCGCAACGGTGCACAGTTAGGGGGAACACATTTCTTGAAATTTTAGTGAGGGATCATCTTATTTATGCTACCGTCGTTCTAAGCAAATAAGATGTAAACATGACAAACATCACATGCAAATCATAAAGTGACATGATATGGCCAATATCATTTTGCGCCTTTGATCTCCATCTTGGAGGCACGGCATGATCACCATCGTCACCGGCATGACACCATGATCTCCATCATCGTGTCTTCATGAAGTTGTCTCGCCAACTATTACTTCTACTACTATGGCTAACAGTTAGCAATAAAGTAAAGTAATTACATGGCGCTTTGTATTGACTCGCAGGTCATACAATAAATTAAGACAACTCCTATGGCTCCTGCCGGTTGTCATATTCATCGACATGCAAGTCGTGATTCCTATTACAAGAACATGATCAATCTCATACATCACATATATAATTCATCACATCCTTTTTGGCCATATCACATCACAAAGCAAACCCTGCAAAAACAAGTTAGACGTCCTCTAATTGTTGTTGCATGTTTTACGTGGCTGCTATGGGTTTCTAGCAAGAACGTTTCTTACCTACGCAAAAGCCACAACGGTGATATGCCAATTGCTATTTACCCTTCATAAGGACCCTCTTCATCGAATCCGATCCAACTAAAGTGGGAGAGACAGACACCCGCTAGCCACCTTATGCAACAAGTGCATGTCAGTCGGTGGAACCTGTCTCACGTAAGCGTACGTGTAAGGTCGGTCCGGGCCGCTTCATCCCACAATGCCGCCGAATCAAGATAGGACTAGTAACGGTAAGCAAATTGAACAAATCATCGCCCACAACTTCTTTGTGTTCTACTCGTGCATAGAATCTACGCATAGATCTAGCTCTGATACCACTGTTGGGGAACGTAGTAATAATTCAAAAATTTCCTACGTGTCACCAAGATCAATCTAGGAGATGCTAGCAACGAGAGAGAGGGAGTGCATCTTCATACCCTTGAAGATCTCTAAGCGGAAGCGTTACAAGAACGTGGTTGATGGAGTCGTACTCGCGGCGATTCAAATCGCGGAAGATCCGATCCAAGCGCCGAACGGACGGCGCCTCCGCGTTCAACACACGTACAACCCGGGGACATCTCCTCCTTCTTGATCCAGTAAGGGGAGAGGAGAAGTTGAGGGAAAGCTCCGGCAGCACGACGGTGTGGTGGTGGAGGAGCTCGTGGTTCTCCAACAGGGCTTCGCCAAGCTCTACGGAGGAGGAGGATGAGTTGGAGGAGGGAGAGGGCTCCGCCAGGGTAAGGGGGGTGTTGCAGCCCTCTCTATCCCTCGCTATATATAGGGGAAAGGGGGGAGGAGGAGGCGCCCTAGGGTTTCCCTAGGGGAGGGGCAGCGGCCACAGGGGAAACCCTAGATGGGTTTGGGCGCCCCCACCCCTAGGAAACTTGCCCCCAAGCCGGGAGGGGCGGCTGCCCTAGGGGAGGCGCCCCCAGCTCTCCAGGTTACATGAGATGGGGTGGGAGGGGCGCACAGCCCCTTAGTGGGCTGGTGTGCCCCTTCCCCTTGGCCCATAAGGCCCCCCAACGCTTGCCGGGGCCTCCGAAACTCCTTTCGGTCACGCTGGTCGTAGCCTGGTACCCCCGGAACACTTCCGGACTCCAATACCCTTCGTCCAATATATCGATCTTCGCCTCCGGACCATTCCGGAGTTCCTCGTCACGTCCGGGATCTCATCCGGGACTCCGAACAACCTTCGGTAACCACATACTATTTCCCACAACAACTCTAGCGTCACCGAACCTTAAGTGTGTAGACCCTACGGGTTCGGGAACCATGCAGACATGACCGAGACATCTCTCCGGTCAATAACGAACAGCGGGATCTGGATATCCATGTTGGCTCCCACATGTTCCACGATGATCTCATCGGATGAACCACGATGTCGGGGATTCAATCAATCCCGTATACAATTCCCTTTGTCCATCGGTATGTTACTTGCCCGAGATTCGATCGTCGGTATCCCTATACCTTGTCCAATCCCGTTATCAGCAAGTCTCTTTACTCGTTCCGTAACGCATGATCCCGTGGCTAACTCCTTAGTCACATTGAGCTCATTATGATGATGCATTACCGAGTGGGCCCAGAGATACCTCTCCGTCATACGGAGTGACAAATCCCAGTCTCGATTCGTGCCAACCCAACAGACACTTTCGGAGATACCTGTAGTGCACCTTTATAGTCACCCAGTTACGTTGTGACGTTTGATACACCCAAAGCATTCCTACGGTATCCGGGAGTTGCACAATCTCATGGTCTAAGGAAATGATACTTGACATTAGAAAAGCTCTAGCAACCGAACTACACGATCTTGTGCTATGCTTAGGATTGGGTCTTGTCCATCACATCATTCTCCTAATGATGTGATCCCGTTATCAATGACATCCAATGTCCATGGTCAGGAAACCACAACCATCTATCAATCAACGAGCTAGTCAACTAGAGGCTCACTAGGGACATGTTGTGGTCTATGTATTCACACATGTATTACGGTTTCCGGTTAATACAATTATAGCATGAACAATAGACAATTATCATGAACAAGGAAATATAATAATAACCATTTTATTATTGCCTCTAGGGCATATTTCCAACAATATTCTATGAAGATCTTTATCGGTCGAACCGTTATGACAACATACGTAATTCCCTTTGTCCATCGGTATGTTACTTGCCCGAGATTCGATCGTCTGTATCTCTATACCTAGTTCAATCTCGTTACTGGCAAGTCTCTTTACTCGTTCCGTAATACATCACCTAGTAACTAACTCCTTAGTCATTTGCTTGCAAGCTTATGATGTGTATTACCGAGAGGCCCAGAGATACCTCTCCGAAACTCAGCGTGACAAATCCTAATCTCGATCTATGCCAACTCAACAAACACCTTCGGAGATACCTGTAGAGCATCTTTATGATCACCCAGTTACGTTGTGACGTTTGATAGCACACAAGGCATTTCTCCGGTATTCGGGAGTTGCATAATCTCATAGTCGAAGGAATATGTATTTGACATGAAGAAAGCAATAGCAATAAACTGAACGATCATTATGCTAAGCTAATGGATGGGTCTTGTCCATCACATCATTCTCCTAATGATATGATCTCGTTATCAAATGACAACACATGTCTATGGTTAGGAAATCTTAACCATCTTTGATCAACGAGCTATTCTAGTAGAGGCTTACTAGGGACACAATATTTGTTTATGTATTGACACATGTATTTAAGTTTCCGGTCAATACAATTCTAGCATGAATAATAAACCTTTATCATGATTAAGGAAATATAATAATAACCATTTTATTATTGCCTCTAGGGCATATTTCCATCAGTCTCCCACTTGCACTACAGTCAATAATCTAGTTCACATCGCCATGTGATTAACACTCATAGTTCACATCGTCATGTGATCAACACCCAAAGAGTTTACTAGAGTCAATAATCTAGTTCACATCACCATGTGATTAACACACAAAGAGTACTAATGTGTTATCATGTTTTACTTGTGAGAGAAGTTTAGTCAATGGGTCTGTTACATTCAGATCCGTATGTATTTTGCAAATTTCTATGTCTACAAAGCTCTGCATGGAGCTACTCTAGCTAATTGCTCCCACTTTCAATATGTATCCATATTTGAGGCTCAGAGTCATCCGAATCGGCGTCAAAGCTTGCATCGACATAACCCTTTACGACGAACTCTTTATCACCTCCATAACCGAGAAATATCTCCTTAGTCCTCTAAGGATAATTTTGACCGCTGTCCAGTGATCTACTCCTGGATCACTATTGTACCCCCTTGCCAAACTCATGGCAAGGTACACAACATGTCTGATACACAGTATGGTATACTTTATAGAACCTATGACTGAGGCATAGGGAATAACTTTCATTCTCTCTCTATCTCCTGCCGTGGTCGGGTTTTGAGTCTTACTCAACTTCACACCTTGCAACACAGGCAAGAACCCTTTCTTTGACTGATCTATTTTGAACTTCTTCAAAAACCTTGTTAAGGTGTGTGCTTTGTCAAAATCCTATTAAGTGTCTCGATCTATCTCTATAGATCTTGATGCTCAATACGTAAGTAGCTTCACCAAGGTCTTTCATTAAAAAATTCTTATTCAAGTGTCCTTTTATGCTATCCAGAAATTTTATATAATTTCCAATCAGCAATATGTCATCCACATATAATATTAGAAATGCTACAGAGCTCCCACTCACTTTCTTGTAAATACAGGCTTCACCGTAAGTCTGTAACCATATGCTTTGATCACCTCATCAAAGCGTATATTCCAACTTCGAGATACTTGCACCAGTTCATGAATGGATCGCTGGAGCTTGCACACTTTGTTTGCACCTTTAGGATCGACAAAACCTTCTAGTTGCATCATATACAATTCTTCTTTAAGAAATCCATTAAGGAATGCAGTTTTGACATCCATTTACCAGATTTCATAATCATAAAATGTGGCAATTACTAACATGATTCGGACGGACTTAAGCATCGCTACGGGTGAGAAAGTCGCATCGTAGTCAACCACTTGAACTTGTCGAAAACCTTTTTGCGACAACTCGAGCTTTGTAGACAGTAACATTACCATCAGCGTCAGTCTTCTTCTTTGAAGATCCATTTATTCTCTATGGCTTGCCGATCATCGGGCAAGTCCACACTTTGTTCTTATACATGGATCCTATCTCAAATTTCATGGCCTCAAGCCATCTGTCGGAATTTGGGCTCATCATAGCTTCTTCCTAGTTCGTAGGTTCGCCTTGTCTAATAAAATGACTTCCAGAACAGGATTACCGTACCACTCTGGTGCGGATCATGCTCTGGTCGACCTACGAAGTTCAGTAGTAACTTGATCTGAAGTTTAATGATCATTATAATTAGCTTCCACTCTAGTTGGTGTAGGCATCACGGGAACGGTTTTCTCTGATGTGCTACTTTCCAATTCGAGAGAAGTTACAATTACCTCATCAAGTTCTACTTTCCTCTCACTCACTTCTTTCGAGAGAAACTCCTTCTCTAGAAAGTACTCATTCTTAGCAACAAAGATCTTGCCTTCGGATCTGTGGTAAAAGGTGTACCAATAATTTCTTTTAGGGTATCCTATGAAGACGCACTTCTCCGATTTGGGTTCGAGCTTATCTGACTGAAGCCTTTTGACATAAGCGTCGCATCCCCAAATTTTAAGAAACGACAGCTTGGTTTCTTGCCAAACCACAGTTCATACGGTGTCATCTCAACGGATTTAGACGATGCCCTATTTAACATGAACGCGGCTGTCTCTAATGCATAACCCCGAAACGATAGTGGTAAATCAGTAAGAGACATTATAGATCGCACCATATCTAATAAAGTACGGTTACGATGTTCGGACACACCATTACGTTGTGGTGTTCCAGGTGGCTTGAGTTGTGAAACTATTTCACATTGTTTTAAATGAAGGCCAAACTCGTAACTCAAATATTCGCCTCCGCGATCAGATCGTAGAAATTTTATTTTCTTGTTACGATGATTCTCCACTTCACTCTGAAATTCTTTTGAACTTTTCAAATGTTTCAGACTTGTGTTTCATTAAGTAGATATACCCATACCAACTCAAATCATCTGTGAAGGTCAGAAAATAACGATACCCGCCGCGTGCTTCAACACTCATCGATTAAGTAGATATACCCATACCAACTCAAATCATCTGTGAAGGTCAGAAAATAACGATACCCGCCGCGTGCTTCAACACTCATCGAACCGCATACATCGGTATGTATTATTTCCAATAAGTCATTAGCTTGCTCCATTGTTCCGGAGAACGGAGTTTTAGTCATCTTGCCCATGAGGCATGGTTCGCAAGTATCAAATGATTCATAATCAAGTGATTCCAAAAATCCATCCACATGGAGTTTCTTCATGCGCATTACACCAATATGACCTAAACGGCAGTGCCACAAGTATGTTGCACTATCATTATCAACTTTGCATCTTTTGGCATCAATATTATGAATATGTGTATCACTACGATCGAGATTCAATAAACCATTCACATTGGGTGTATGACCATAGAAGGTTTTATTCATGTAAACAGAACAACAATTATTCTCTGACTTAAATGAATAACCGTATTGCAATAAACATGATCCAATCATATTCATACTCAACGCAAACATCAAATAATATTTATTTAGGTTCAACACTAACCCCGAAGGTAGAGGGAGTGTGCGATGGTGATCGTATCAACCTTGGAATTACTTCCAACACACATCGTCGCCTCGCTTTTAACTAGTCTCTGTTTATTCTGCAACTCCTGTTTTGAGTTACTAATCTTTAGCAACTGAACCGGTATAAAATACCCAGGGGTTACTATAAACACTAGTAAAGTACACATCAATAACATGTATATCAAATATACCTTTGTTCACTTTGCCATCCTTCTTATCCACCAAGTATTTGGGGCAGTTCCGTTTCCAGTGACCATTCACTTTGCAGTAGAAGCACTCAGTTTCAGGATTAGGTCCAGCTTTGGGCTTCTTTACGGGAATGGCAACTTGCTTGCAGTTCTTCTTGAAGTTCCCTTTCTTTCTCTTGCCATTTTTCTTGAAACTAGTGGTCTTGTTAACCATCAACATTTGATGCTCTTCCCTGATTTGTACCTTCGCCTATTTCAGCATCGCGAAGAGCTCGGGAATCGTTTTCGTCATCCATTGCATATTATAGTTCATCACGAAGTTCTAGTAGCTTGGTGATAGTGACTAGAGAACTCTGTCAATCACTATCTCATCTGGAAGATTAACTCCCACTTGATTCAAGCAATTGTAGTACCCAGACATTCTGAGCACATGCTCACTGGCTGAGCTATTCTCCTCCATCTTGTAGGCAAAGTACTTGTCAGAGGTCTTATACCTCTCGACACGAGCATGAGTCTGAAATACCAATTTCAGCTCTTGGAACATCTCATGTGCTCCGTGGCGTTCAAAACGTTTTTGAAGTCCTGGTTCTAAGCCGTAAAGGATGGTGCACTAAACTATTAAGTAGTCATCATATCGAGCTTGCCAAACATTCATAACGTCTGCATCTGCTCCTGCAATAGGTCTGTCACCTAGTGGTGCATCAAGGACATAATTCTTCTGTGCAGCAATGAGGATAATCCTCAGATCACGGACCCAGTCCTCATCATTGCCACTATCATCTTTCAACTTAGTTTTCTCTAGGAACATATCAAAAAACAGGGGACCTATACGCGAGCTATTGATCTACAACATAGATATGCAAAAAACTATCAAGACTAAGTTCATGATAAATTAAGCTCAATTAATCAAATTACTAATGAACTCCCACTTAAATTAACATCCCTCAAGTTATCTAAGTGATACATGATCCAAATCAACTAACCCATGTCCGATCATCACGTTCGACCTTTTGGTCTCCAGTGTTCCGAGACCATGTCTGTACATGCTAGGCTCGTCAAGTTTAACCCAAGTATTCTACATGTGCAAAACTGTCTTACACCCGTTGTATGTGAACGTAGAGTCTATCACACCCGATCATCACGAGGTGCTTCGAAACGACGAACTTTAGCAACGGTGCATACTCGGGGAGAACATTTTTATCTTGAAATTTAGTGAAGGGATCATCTTATAATGCTACCGCCGTTCTAAGCAAAATAAGATGCATAAAGGATAAACATCACATGCAATCAAAATATGTGACATGATATGGCCATCATCATCTTGTGCTTTTCATCTCCATCTCCAAAGCATCGTCATGATCTCTGATACGTCTCCAACGTATCTATAATTTTGGATTATTCCATGCTGTTATATTATCATTCTTGGATGTTTTACAATCATTTTATAGTCATTTTATATCATTTTTTTGTACTAACCTATTGACATAGTGCCCAGTGCCAGTTGCAGTTTTCTGCATGTTTTTTACATCGCAATAAATCAATACCAAACGGAGTCCAAACGCAGCGAAACTTTTTGTGGATTTTTTTTACCAGAAGACATCCAGTGGGTCCGAGAAGCACCTAGGGGGTGCTCCGAGGGGGCACAACCCACCTCGGTTGTGCCCACCTCGGTGGCCTCCCGCACCGCCTCTTTGCTCTATAAATACCCCAATATTCCAGAAACCCTAGGGGAGTCCACGAAAATCAATTCCAGCCGCCGCAAGTTCCAGAAACACCAGATCCAATCTAGACACCTTCTCGTAGGGGTTCATCATGTCGATTGGTGCCTCTCCGATGATGCGTGAGTAGTTCTTTGTAGACCTACGGGTCCGTAGTTAGTAGCTAGATGGCTTTCTCTCTCACGTTTGATTCTCAATACAATGGTCTTTTGGAGATCCATATGATGTAACTCTTTTTGCGGTGTGTTTGTTGGGATCCGATGAACTTTGAGTTTATGATCAGATCTATCTTTTTATCCATAAAAGTTATTTGAGTCTTCTTTGATCTCTTATATGCATGATTGCTTATAGCCTCGTATTTCTTCTCCGATATTTGGGTTTTGTTTGGCCAACTTGATTTATTTATCTTGCAATGGGAAGAGGTGCCTTGTAATGGGTTCGATCTTACGGTGCTTGATCCCAGTGACAGAAAGGGAAACGACACGTATGTATCGTTGCTATTAAGGATAACAAGACGGGGTCTATTTCTACATAAATAGATCTTGTCTACATCATGTCATCATTCTTATTACATTACTCCGTTTTTCCATGAACTTAATACACTAGATGCATGCTGGATAGCGGTCGTTGTGTGGAGTAATAGTAGTAGATGCAGGCAGGAGTCGGTCTACTAATCTTGGACGTGATGCCTATATAATGATCATTGCCTGGATATCGTCATGAGTATTTGAAGTTCTATCAATTGCCCAACAGTAATTGTTTTCCCACCGTTTGCTATTTTTCTCGAGAGAAGCCACTAGTGAAACCTACGGCCCCCGGGTCTCTTCTTTAATATATTTGCCTTTGCGATCTATTTTTAATTGCTTTTATTTTCAGATCTATATTTCCAAAAACCCAAAAATACCTTACTGCACTTTATTTTATTTTGCATTTATTCGAGATCTATTTATCTAATCTATTACAACTTTCTCCCATCCACTAGCCATCTCTGGCGCCGTTGCCCGAAAGGGATTGACAACCCCTTAAATACGTCGGGTTGCGAGTATTTGTTATTTGTGTGCAGGTGCCGTTCACGTAGTGTTGCGTGGTTCTCCTACTTGTTCGATAACCTTGGTCTCATCACTGAGGGAAATACCTACCGTCGCTGTGCTGCATCATCCCTTCCTCTTTGGGAAAATACCGACGTAGTTCTGGCAGACATCAAAAGGAATTTCTGGCGCCGTTGCCGGGAAGACATCATCAACATCTACCAGGTTCCTAATCACAAATCTCATCTCCTCGCAATTTACATTATTTGCCATTTGCCTCTCGTTTTCCTCTCCCCCACTTCACAAAAATTTGCCGTTTTATTCGCCCTCTTTTTCGTTCGCCGATTTCTTGCCGGATCTATCCGTGTTCTTGCTTTCTAGTTATGATGGCTAGCATGACTACTCCTACTTTGTCACCAGATTTTGAAGTTTTATACTTCAAGCAACGACAAGGAGAAAATTTGAAAGATGCTTGGTATAGGCTAATGGAATCCTATCGTGTTTGCAACTTAAAGTTGGACGCAAAGATTTTGCTTCGTAATTTTTACATAGGATTGGCTTTGCATCATAGACAACTGTTAGATTTTGCCGCTAAAGGGAATTTTATCGAGCTTGATGCTAATGCTGCTTATGAAATTTTACAAGGAATTCTGGGGATTCCACCTCAAAAGAAGGGGTTTTCTTTCACCCCAAAGGGTGTTCAAATGTTGGACAAACTTGGTGATTTGCATAAACATATGGTGGAATTGCAAAAATATAACGAACCCCTTAAACATCTTAATGGCAGTATCAATCGCATGAATACCTTGATTACCCTCGGTAACAAGCGATTGGATATTTTAGATCTCAAGATGGCTTCTTTTCCTGAGAATTTAGGGAAGCTCAAAGAGCCTCCTGGGTTTGAGAAGACCCTAACAAAAGTTGTCAAAACAAAGATGACAATACTTAGATCCTTGCTTTATGCCTAGCTATGGGCGTAAAACGATAGCGCTTGTTGGGAGGCAACCCAATGAATAAAATTAATTTTTTTGCCTTTAGCTTTCTGTTCTTGAGTGTTAGCATAATAATGCTACTGTTATGATTGAGTTTTTTGTGTTTTAATTAGTTTTTGTGCCAAGTAAAGCCTTTAGGATTGATTTGGGTGATAGTTGATTTGATCTTGTTGAAAAACAGAAACTTTTGCGTCCAGTAGAAATTGTTTGAAAAATCACAGCAGAGACGAAAAATTCTGAATTTTTTTACAAAAGATTGATATACAAATTGCCTCTGTTTTCCTAATTTTTCAGAATTTTTGGAGTTACAGAAGTATTCAAAATATTCAGACTGCTACAGACTGTTATGTTTTAGACATATTCTGTTTTGTTTGCGTTGTGTGCTTGTTTTAATGATTCTATGGTTTTCTTTGAAGAGTTTTTGCCATAGAAAAGTTGGAATACAGTAGATATAATGCAAGAATAAAATATGAATTGGTTTGCTACAGTACTTATAGTAGTGATTTGTTTTCTTATACTAACAGATCTCACGAAGGTTTTGTTGAGTTTTGTGTGATTGAAGTTTTCAAGTTTTGGGTGATTTTACGATGGATGAAGGAATAAGGAGTAAGAAGAGCCTAATCTTGGGGATGCCCATGGAATCCCAAGCTATTATCCAAAGAGAAGCAAGCAACTAAGCTTGGGGATGCCCGAGTGGCATCCCCTCTTTCTTCTAACGACCATCGGTATTTTACTTGAAACTATATTTTTATTCGTCACATACTATGAGTTTTGCTTGGAGCGTCTTGTATGGTATGAGTCTTTGCTTGTTTTTCTTTTTATTTTAAGTCTTGAATCCTTGCTGGACACACCTATTTTAGAGAGCCAAAATTATGCCATGACTTGTTAGAATTGCTCTCTATGCTTCACTTAAATCTTTATGAGCTATGGAATTGCTCTAGTGCTTCACTTATATCTTTTTGAGCACGGTGTGCTTTATCATTTTTGAAGAAATGCTCTCATGCTTCACTTAGATTTATTTGGGAGTTAGTAATTTTTTTAAGAAATTCTCTCTTGCTTCACTTAAATTAATTTGAGAGAAAGAAATATTATGCTCATGATCTTCACTTATATTTGTTTGAGCTTATCAAAAGCAACACATGAAAATTAGTCCCAAAGTGATAGATATCCAAGAAGGAAATAATAAAAACTTTCATGAAGATCATTGGACATAATAAACTTGATTCCTTGTAATAGTTTTGAGATATGATGATGTGATATGTGAGTTATGTTGATGAGTAATTATGCTTTAGTAAGAATATTGGTGTTAAGGTTTGTGATTCCCTATGCATGCACAAAAGTCAATAGTTATGCAATGAAATTATATCCTACTTGTGGTGCATTATTCGGTGTTAATTATGCTTAATGCTCGCTTATGAGATTTTTCGTTTCTTGGTTGGTCGCTTCTCAATCTTTTGCTAGCCTTCATTTTGCACTAAGTATGATCACTACTTGTGCATCCAAAACCCTTTAAACCAGTTTTACCATATGAGTCCACTATATCTACCTATATGCGGTATTCTTTTGCCGTTCTAAGCAAATTTGCATGTGCCATCTCTAATTTTCAAAATAAATTTCTCTTTTGTGTGCTCGTACCGCTCGCGAGGCGGAGAGGGGTGGCCAATATTTTCCATGCTAGATGTGTTATTCTCACGATGAGTGTTTATTCACTTGTCATTGCACGAGAGGAAGGCAAAGGTATTAGGGATGCCCAGTCCCAAAATGAATAAATGAATTTACTTTATGTTGTCAAATAATAAATTCCTTGGAAAGTGTTGGTATGGAGGGAACTCGTGGATACGGCTAGCCATGGAAAGTGAAAGAAATGGTGGAAAAAGAAATAAACTTTATTTTCTGTTTGGGAACCGCCTATGATATATCTAGCATGGAAAGTGTGGGGAACTCTAAGTCGTTTTCGTTGGTGGGAAAAGTATAGCTCCCAAAATGTTTTTATCTCTCAATTTTAGCTTTGAGCTCTGGCACCTCTACAAATTCCTACTTCCCTCCGCGATGGGCATTTTTTTACTTTATGCATTTTTTATTCTTATTTAGAGTCTCCATCTTCTCTTATAAAGCACCAACTAAGGGGCACTATGATCATACTTGAGCATTGGGTGTAGCTAATATGCGAGTGTGTTTCATGAATGGATCAATGATTGAGCATAATGGGCTATGGATAACTTATTTTAGCGTTGATATTTTGAAAGACATGGTTGCTTGTTGATATGCTTGAGTATTTAAGTTATCATGTCAAAACTAGACTATTGCTTTGAACCATATAAAAGTCCAAATGTCCATGCTATAAAGAAAAGAATATGTGATGAACATGTTAGGCAACATTCCACATCAAAAATTCTGTTTTTATCATTTACCTACTCGAGGACGAGCAGGAATTAAGCTTGGGGATGCTGATACGTCTCCAACGTATCTATAATTTTTGATTGTTCCATGCTGTTATATTATCATTCTCGGATGTTTTACAATCATTTTATATTATTTTTTGGTACTAACCTATTGACATAGTGCCCAGTGTTAGTTGCTGTTTTTTGCATGTTTTTTACATCGTAGGAAATCAATACCAAACGGAGTCCAAACGCAGCGAAACTTTTTGTGAATTTTTTTGGACCAGAAGACATCCAGTGGGCTGGAGAAGCACCTGGGGGTGCCCCGAGGGGGGCACAACCTACCAGGGCGCGCCTGGAGGCCTAGGCGCCCCTAGATGGGTTGTGCCCACCTCGGTGGTCTCCCGCACCGCCTCTTTGCTCTATAAATACCCCAATATTCCAGAAACCCTAGGGGAGTCGACGAAAATCAATTCCAGCCGGCGCAAGTTCCAGAAACACCAGATCCAATCTAGACACCTTCTCGGAGGGGTTCATCATGTCCATTGGTGCCTCTCCGATGATGCGTGAGTAGTTCTTTGTAGACCTACGGGTCCATAGTTAGTAGCTAGATGGCTTTCTCTCTCTCGTTTGATTCTCAATACAATGGTCTCTTGGAGATCCATATGATGTAACTCTTTTTGCGGTGTGTTTGTTGGGATCCGATGAACTTTAATTTTATGATCAAATCTATCTTTTTATCCATGAAAGTTATTTGAGTCTTCTTTGATCTCTTATATGCATGATTGCTTATAGCCTCGTATTTCTTCTTCGATATTTGGGTTTTGTTTGGCCAACTTGATCTATTTATCTTGCAATGGGAAGAGGTGCCTTGTAATGGGTTCGATCTTACGGTGCTTGATCCCAGTGACAGAAAGGGAAACGACACGTATGTATCGTTGCTATTAAGGATAACAAGACGGGGTCTATTTCTACATAAATAGATCTTGTCTACATCATGTCATCGTTCTTATTGCATTACTCCGTTTTTCCATGAACTTAATACACTAGATGCATGCTGGATAGCGGTCGATGTGTGGAGTAATAGTAGTAGATGCAGGCAGGAGTCGGTCTACTAATCTTGGACGTGATGCCTATATAATGATCATTGCCTGGATATCGTCATGAGTATTTGAAGTTCTATCAATTGCCCAACAGTAATTGTTTTCCCACCGTTTGCTATTTTTTTAAAGAAGCCACTAGTGAAACCTACGGCCCCCGGGTCTCTTCTTTAATATATTTGCCTTTGCGACCTATTTTTATTTGTTTTTGTTTTCAGATCTATATTTCCAAAAACCCAAAAATACCTTGCTGCACTTTATTTTATTTTGCATTTATTCGAGATCTATTTATCCAATCTATTACAACTTTCTCCCGTCCACTAGCCATCTCTGGCGCCGTTGCCCAAAAGGGATTAACAACCCCTTTAATACGTCGGGTTGCGAGTATTTGTTATTTATGTGCAGGTGCCGTTCACGTAGTGTTGCGTGGTTCTCCTACTGGTTCGATAACCTTGGTCTCATCACTGAGGAAAATACCTATCGTCGCTGTGCTGCATCATCCCTTCCTCTTTGGGGAAATACCGACGTAGTTCTAGCAGCCATCAATCTCCATCGTCACCGGCTCGACACCTTGATCTCCATCATTGCGTCGGGGTCGTCTCACCAACTATTGCTTCTACAACTATTGCTAATGCATATCGATAAAGTAAAGCAATTACATGGCGTTTGCATTTCGTACAATAAAGAGACAACCATAAGGCTCCTGTCGGTTGCTGATAAATTACAAAACATGATCATCTCATACAATAACGTATATCAAATCATGTCTTGACCATATCACATCACAACATGCCCTGCAAAAACAAGTTAGACGTCCTCTACTTTGTTGTTGCAAGTTTTACGTGGCTGCTACGGGCTTCTAGCAAGAACCGTTCTTATTTACGGCAAAAACCACAACGGTGATTTATCAAGTTTGCTATTTTAAACTTCTTCATGGACCGGCCGCAGTCAAATTCGATTCAACTGAAGCAGGAGAAACAGACACCCGCCAGCCACCTTTATGCAAAACTAGTTGCATGTCAGTCGGTGGAACCGGTCTCATGTGCGTGGACATGTAAGGTTGGTCCGGGCCACTTAATCCTATAATACCACCGAATCAAAATAAGACTTTGGTGGTAAGCAGTATGACTATCACCGCCCACAACTCTTTGTGTTCTACTCATGCATATCATCTACGCATAGACCTGGCTCATTATGCCACTGTTGGGAAACGTTGCATGGAAAACAAAATTTTTTCTACGCACACGCAAGATCTATCCATGGAGATGCATAGCAACGAGAGGGAAGAGTGCGTCTACATACCCTCGTAGACCGTAAGCGGAAGCGTTTGTTAACGCGGTTGATGTAGTCGAACTTCTTCGCGCTCCAACCGATCAAGTACCGAACGTACGGCACCTCCGCGTTCAGCACACATTCAGCTCGGTGACGTCCTCGCCTTCTTGATCCAGCAAGATGGCGAAGTAGTGGATGAGTTCCGGCAGCACGACGGCGTGGTGACGGTGATGGTGAAGTTATCTCCGCAGGGCTTTGCCTCAGCACTACGAAAATATGACCGAGGGTGTAAATGATGGAGGGAGGCGCCGAACACGGCTAAGCAATTGTCGTGGTTACGTGTGGCGCCCCCTTCCCACATATATATAGGTGGGGGGGTATGTAGGAGATATGCCCTAGAGGCAATAATAAATGTTATTGATTATCTCCCTGTTCATAATTAGGTTTATGTTCCATGCTATAACTGCTATGGTTGTCGAGTCTGCAAATAAAACGAGGCTCGGAGGAAGACTCATATGCACGTGTGGAATAATAAACGATAAAATGTATTCCTAGTCAAGCCTCTATGACTGGCTCAAGTATTGCATGATGATCCTGTTTTCCTGATCATGGGCATGACTATGCCAGCAATTTTGAGGGCACAATGTTAGCAGAACATTTGTGTTGAATCGACCCGATTGATGTTATGCTATGAGATTCTTTCGTCACAAGTTAATGGTTAATAACACAGAGATGGTTAATGTTTGCATGATTCCTTAGACCATGAGAGTATCGAGTTTCTTCATGCTTGCTTCATGAACTTTGGGGTTTGTTAAATGTCATCCGTAAATGGGTGGCTATTACGGCGGCTTACGGGTTCATGGAAAAGTGTGTCAAGTAACTTGATAGCTCAAGATTGGGATTTGCTCCTCCGGCGATGGAGAGATATCTCTGGGCCCTCTCGGTGTTACGGTATCCATCATCGTCTGGCCAGACACTTTGTGATTTGATCACGGGGATGCCGGAACATGGTAACGAGAAAAGAGAACAATACCGGTAACGAGGTAACTAGCATAGTGGACAAGTGTTGATCCACGGGAATGCCAACATGTCTCACCTCGGGTATTTGTAACATATCACGAAGCAACAGGAATAGCACACGGCAACTGGAGGTTCACTCGAATATTCATTCGTGTGGGTATAGGGGTCAATATGGGTGTCCACGGCTCCGATGTTGATCATTGATTGGAAGGGGTTCCGTGTCATGTCTATACTTCACCGAACCTATAGGGTCACACGCTTAAGGGTCATCTATCTGCTGAATACTAGACAAGGAGTCTGAGAGAAAATCACCGAAAAAGTTTCGGACACCGAAAAGTTTCGGACAGCGGAAAAGTTCCGCAGAGAGAGGTCACCGGATGAGTTCCGGTGAAACTGAAAAGTTGTTTCAGGGGATACCATTAAGTCAAAATGGTTTCGGCACATGCCTGATAATTCTTGGAGGATACCAGAATCATTCTGGAAACTTCTGGGAATTTTCTGGAAGAAAAACCGGAAATGTTCCGGGGCTGCCGGAACCGCTTCAGATGCTTTTCGCAGATGAAATCACTAAACTGGAATTGTTTCAGAACGCATTGAAAATTATTTTAGTGGGTACTGGAAATGTTCTAAGCCCACATAAATATTTTCAGTTCGAACGGACGCTGAAAAATGTCGTCGTGAATAGTGAAAGTGCTTTTTGGGAATTTTATGGAAAGCACCTTTTGGGAATTTCCCAAAAGGCTTCTAGAATGCCTTAGGCACTAAGGAAGCCCCCTTGGGGGGTCCCCCAAGGGTGTGGCCGGCCAAGCATGGTGGAGCTCCTTGGAGCTCCACATGGCACCCCTTTTATCTTTATTCTTTTGTGGAAAGGCATAAAGTGGGGGTACTTTGGGGTTTTTTT
This sequence comes from Thinopyrum elongatum, assembly GCA_011799875.1. Taxonomy (NCBI): domain Eukaryota; kingdom Viridiplantae; phylum Streptophyta; class Magnoliopsida; order Poales; family Poaceae; genus Thinopyrum; species Thinopyrum elongatum. Next base: position 25,137,314 of record CM022298.1, read on the forward strand.
GTATGACATCGTTACCCCTTGGCTATCCTATAAATAGAGGTGGAGGGGCAGCCCTCCACACTCATCCCTTCTCACATACATGCCATTGCAATGATCTGGCTTCTCTCTCCCTCCCACGAAAAGAGTTTCGTAGAGCCGAAAGGCTGTCTGGGTTCCGGTGGGAACTAGTTCTGGACGGCGAAGCCCTGCCGGATAGATGACACCGTATGTGTGCAACTCTGTAGAGAGGTCGTAGTTTCGATCTTAGTGCCCGAGGGGCTGTTCGAGAGTGCCTCCCGAAGGGCTGTCCAAGTGACGGTCCGAGTTCTGTGAGTCCTCCCGAAGGGCTGTCCGAGTGACCGTTCGAGTTTCGAAGGTCCTCCCGAAGGGCTGTCCGCGACATCGTCTAGGGGACTGTTCGACAGCCTCCCGGAGGGCTGTCCGAAGGGAAGACGAGGGTATACATCCTCGCAGTTGGGAGGTTGTAAATCCTAGCTGCGGGGATCTGCACCGCCGATCGTCATCGACTCTACTTCCACTGCGCTTCGAGTCGGTAACGAAAATGATCAAACCTTGTATGCAGTCTCCATAGTGGTCCTGGGCTGGTGCGTAGGTCAGAAATTTTTTGTTTTCTGCTGCGTTACCCTACAGTGGCATCATGAGCCGTGCTATGCGTAGATGCAGGTTGCGATCAAGAATACATAGAGATGTATGGGTGTTGCACAATATAATTAGGTAGTAGATGAGTTCTATTACTGAAAATTATTTGTGCGGGTAGCAGATGAAATCTGTTACCCGATGTTCTTGTTGCTTCCCTGGAATTTGTATATTTCTGATCTTGATAACAGTATGGTGGAGTTTCAAAGTTCTGGCAATCCGCGATCCTGATTGATCAACGAAGTGCTAACAGTTCATTGAATTCCACCGTAGTTAAAAGGAAAGATGAAATTTCGCAGACAAAAGGGCAATGCAGATATGATCTGCACGGGGGTCATGCGTATGACGAAGTTTAGTATGGGGCTCGAGATTTTATTATCTCAGTTTTCATACACCCTGGAAAGTTAATCTAGCGACCTGAATTATCATACTTGATGATGGACGTTGGTAGCTTCGGTTTGTTTCGAAACCTTAGAAGCCACGTAAAACAAGTTTTTGCATGAACCGATTAGAGGCGTCTAACTTGGTTTTGCAGGAGGGTTTGCATGTGCATATGATGTGGTATAGCAGTGCTCATAATAATTTGATTATGTATGAGATGACTATATAATGTAAATTGATTAACATGACCTGCGTGTCATGATTCGGCATGATGGCTGGAGCCATATGATTGCACTTTAAATGACCTGTGTGTCAACCTTGTGTAATGCATTATTTTATTAGCTATAGAGATAGCAATATTATCTGCTGCATCGACAAGGTGGTGGCAATCTTCGCGAAGGTGATCACCGACGTGAATGCCGAAGACGAAGGAATACAAGACTTCTCCGTCAGAAAGGGCTATACCATATCATGCTATTATGAATTGCCTGAGATGTTTATCCCTTATGTTGCACCCTTCTTGATTGCGCGGTAGTCGCTTTTATTAGGGTGATCTCTCACAAAAATATCAAGTAGTTAGTGTTCTCCCAAGAGTAGCACCGTCACGGCACCTAACTTTTCGGGGTATCACATGCTAACATGGGTATGAACGATTAGGGATGTGTGAGGCGGGTGAGTTGAGACCTCGCAGCGAGATCACTTGGTTGTCTTGACGTTCAGGCATGAAAGTCATGAGCTCGGAACACACGCATCGAAAGATGAACAAGAGTCACATAGAGATGTGATTGGCAAGTTTGCCTACCGATTGAGATTTTCGTCATCAGTGATGCTACCATCAATGGCGTTGAATTGAAATGCGGATCTTGAATCACTCACAATCAATTATGAGAGATATTGATTTGAGTGGGAGCGCACTGTAGAATTAATTCTTTTAATTCTCAGTGCAATTAATTTTGAACACTGTCTAAGTGTGATTCGCATAATAGTTGTAGAATAATGGCTCGCGTTTCCACTTTCCCTATTAAAATTGAATAGCTGTTAAATATCTGGTTAAAACTTTACAGTTGGTAACGTAATGTGAGGATTGTCCTCAAGAGTGCCGAGAAGGACTTTGTCCTATCGCATACTTTCGGTATTCTCTCGCTTATGCTATGGATCATGTGACTCTCGTCCGTTGATCCAAAAGCTAGAATTCCATTTCAGTCAAGCGCAATATGTTTGTTTCCATGAGACCCAAACTTCGAAAGTTTGGATAGTTATGTGATATTCATGGAATCTGAAAATTATTTTCAGAGACAGACAAAGGCTAAAAGATATGAGATATCCAAAGCAATGTTTGTTTGCAAACTATTAGTAAAGGAGTTTACTATGCATTAGAATGATAAGAGAGGGATCCAGAAGAACGCCTGTCATATGATGAAAGGTGAATAAAACAACAACTTAAAGAGAAAGGAAGTGTCCGAAGGGTGTTAGTAAGACTTTCACGCCTAGGAAGTCCGGGGCTAACGCCACTCTTAAGTTCGGTGCTTTTTCTGAGAGTAGGAGAAATACTGAAAGTTAAACTGTTAGAAGTATAAAGGCAGAAAGAACGGAGACTGGAATATCCAGCTCATGTATGAATGTCATACAAGTTTTTGATGTATAGAAGGCTGGTCAAAGATATAGTCCTTGGGAATTATGATTAAATTGTTAATCACTGATTCTTGGGTATTGTGAGTTAATCACGAAGATACCCGCTCGATTGCTTTCTGTTGCAACTCGATGTAAGAACTACTATGGCCTGAAAGACTAGGCAGAAATGAGTTTTAGGTATACACGGGGAACATAGTAAATGTTACTATACCTTCCATCGGTGTATTACCGTCTGTATTTATTTTTATAATTCGTTTGGAGTTTCACAAACTCTAGCCCATTGCATAAGGTATCTTGCAAGAAGGTTGTTTATAAGAGAACTTTTGAGGTTCTATGTTATGAATAACATAAGGGCCATACTTTCATTATGAATGAGATGTATGTTATGAATATTGATAATAATACATTACCTCTGGGTTTACTTTCATAATTCATTTTAGAGTTCCATACACTCTAGCCCATTGCACAATGTTTGTTGCAAAAGAGTTGTTCATAAAAACAACAACTGTTGTTCAGTATTATGAATAACATGAAGGGCCAAGCTTCCATCCTAGATGGGATGTATGTTATGAATATTGATGGTAATATGATACATCCATAACACTGACGCTAAATGTCGCAAGACTAAAAGAATACCACACAAGTGTGGCACTGCATTTGGTCACATTGGAGAAACCCGCATGGATAAATTCCATTATGATGGATTTTGAAGTCGTTTGATTTTGAATCATCTGACACTTGCAACTTTACTCCGAAAAGAGAAGTGACTGAAATACCGTTCACAGGCCATAAGGAACGGACAACAAACTTATTGGTGATCATACATTTGATGTGTGTAGTCCGATAAAGGTTGTTGCAAGTAGTGGATTTATCTATCTTCAGAAATGACTCAAGTAGATATGTGGATATTTACTTGATGAGACGTAAGTCTGGATCTTTTGAAATCATTCGAAAGGTTTTCAAATATGAAGTAGAAGTTATTGTAACAAGAAAATTATGTTTCTACAATTCGATTGCAGAAAGAAATATTTGAGTTACAAGTTTAGCGAATGTCTGATGAGTTGTGAAAGGGGTTTCATAACTTGCACCTCCCGGAACACCACTGCAAGAGGAAAGTCCCTGAAGATGTAATCGAACCATTTATGACATGGTAAGATCAAAGATGACATAATTAAATTTGCCATTATCCCTTTTAAAGTGATGCTTTAGAGACTGCGGCTTTTACACTGAAAAGAGCTCCATTAGGTCTGTTGAAATGACACCATGGTATGGTACGCCCAACCATGTTATATCTTTTCTTAACATTTGGAATATGGGGCTTGTGTAAAAGGTTACAAACCTATTCCAAATCAGACAAGTGCTACTTTGTAGGTTATCCCAAAATGTTGGGTATTCCTCCCTCACTATGCCGAGGCAAATAGGTTTGCCACTAAGAACGGTATGCTTTTTGAAGAAAATGGTTCTTTCAAAAAGGTGAGTGGGAGAATAGTGCAACTCGACGAGATAAACAGTATCTTCGTCATCAGATCAAAGGAAAGAGACCTTGGAAGTAATTCCAGAGTTTCCTACTGCGACTGATACGGAAGTCTCTACAATAAAATGTATGGACTTTGGTCGAACTTGCAGCTGGACCACGTAGGCAAGGCTCGTGTAAACCTCTCAGGTGCGGAAATGAGATATTGTTGTTAGACAACAGTATACCTACGATACACAAGGAAGCATTGATGGGCCCTGACTCCGGAATTGGCTAAATGCCAATACAATCCGAGATAGTTTCCATATAAGTGATTCAAGATAAAAACCTTGATACACCTTTCGGAAGACTTAGAGTCTGACGAATATTTATGGAACTATAACTGATACGAATAAAAATGTTTTATCCATAAAGCTCGACTTGTTGCAATATACAAGTTCAAGGAGTTGACTACGATGAGGTTGCTTCACCGTAGCGATGCTTAAAGTCGGTTCGGGTTGAACTAGCAATTAATACATATTTCAATCATGAGATATGAAACAAGGATGACGAAAGGATTTCCATCTGATGGAAATAAAACCAAGGACTTGCATGTGTTATAGTCCAAGGTATTTTGTCAGTCCAGAGGATGCTAGTAAGTATGCAAACTTCAGAGTTCCAGCAATGGACAGAAGAGAGCAAAATGGAGTTGGAATCTTCGTGTTTTGATGAAATAGTCAAAGGGGTTTGACTTCATCAATGGGTAACGAAGATGCTTATGATTCAAGAAAGTAAGTGGGAGCATAATAAAATTTCTAAAAAAACGTTGTGTGCTTGACACATTGTTAATTGGAAATAAATTTCTTGACACGAATTAGGACTTCATTTGAAAATAGTTTTTCGATGAAGTGCTTGGGCTAAATAGCCTTTATATTAGGCATGATGATCTATGGAGATAGATTTACCTAATGGGGCTGAGCAAAGATACATATTGACAAGATGCTAAAACCTTTTAGCATTAAAAACGTCAAGGAGTAATTCTTGCCGAAGTCATATGGAAAGAGTTTTTGCAAGACTCGGTGTCCCAAAAACCCTGATGAGCAAAATACATGATGGAGATTCCACACACCTTCATGTTTGGATTAATCATGTATTCCATGGTATGTAAAACAACCAGATATGTCCAATACTCCCAAAGTTGTTGCGAGTATAAATACCAAAGTGATCAAAAAGTACTGATCATGGGACAACAGTGAAAAAGGGTCATTGAGTACTATAGTAGCACTGATGACATGTTTTCTCGCAAGCGGAGATTATGAAGAGTTCGTTGTAAAAGCTTACATCGATACAGTCTTCATCAATGCTCCATGCGATTTTTGATTTAAGTTAGGGTTTTTTTTGTGTAATACACAATATGGTGGCACGGTAGTTGGAAATTGTTCCAAACAAGTTACTGTGGCGAATTCTATAACAGAGGCGAAGTATGTTGCCGCTTTTAAAAACGACAAAGAAGATGTTGAATCATATAGTTCATTCATGAACTTAGTATGGTTCCAAGATGGCTTTTGTAAATGGAACACTACTGTAGGTAGTTGCTCCATAAACTCAGTCTGAGGAATCCAGGTTCAACCTGTGATTCACATACATACAAAGCCAAGTCCACACAAAATATGAATTTTGTGAAAGCGTGAAAACGCGAGGATATGCAAAGATACACACGGAGCTGAAGTCGTCAGATCCGTTGGACATCAGGCTATACCACATGCGAAGCATATTTTACACCAATGTGCCATAGGTGTAAAGTGCATTAGCATTAACTAGATTATTGACTCTAGTGCAAGTGGGAGTCTGTAGGAGATATGCCCTAGAGGCAATAATAAATACTATTATATATCTCCCTGTTCATAATTAGGTTTATGTTCTATGCTATAACTGCTATGGTTCTCGAGTCTACAAATAAAACGAGGCTTGGAGGAAGACTCATATGCACGTGTGGAATAATAAACGGTAAAATGTATTCCTAGTCTGGCCTCTAAGACTAGCTCAAGTGTTGCATGATGGTTCTGTTTTCCTGATCATGGGCATGTCTATGCCAACAACTTTTGAGGGCACAATGTTAGGAGAACACTTGTGTTGAATCGACCCGAATTAATGTTATGCTATGAGATACATTCATCATGAGTTAATGGTTAATAACACAGAGATGGTTAATGTTTGCATGATTCCTTAGACCATGAGAGTATCGAGTTTCTTCATGCTTGATTCATGAACTTTGGGGTTTGTTAAACGTCATCCGTAAATGGATGGCTATTACGGCGGCTTACGGGTTCATGGGAAAGTATGTCAAGTAACTAGATAGCTCGAGATTGGGATTTGCTCCTCCGACGATGGAGAGATATCTCTGGGCCCTCTTGGTGTTACGGTGTCCATCATCGTCTGGCCAGACACTGTGTGATTTGATCACGGGGATGCCGGAACACGTAACGAGAAAAGAGAACAATACCGGTAACGAGGTAACTGGCTTAGTGGACAAGTTGTTGATCCACGGGAATGCCAACATGTCTCACCTCGGGTATTTGTAACATATCGCGAAGCAACAGGAATAGCACACGGCAACTGGAGGTTCACTCGAATATTCATTCGTGTGGGTACAGGGGTCAATATGGGTGTCCGCGGCTCCGATGTTGACCATTGATCGGAAGGGGTTCCGTGTCATGTCTATACTTCACCGAACCTATAGGGTCACACGCTTAAGGGTCATCTTTCTGCTGAATACTAGACAGGGAGTCTGAGAGAAAATCACCGAAAAAGTTTCGGACACCAAAAAAGTTTCAGACAGCGGAAAAGTTCCGCAGAGAGAGGTCACCGGATGAGTTCCGGTGAAACTGAAAAGTTGTTTCAGAGGATACCATAAAGTCAAATTGGTTTCGGCACATGCCCGATAATTCTTGGAGGGTGCCAGAATCATTCTGGAAACTTTTGGGAATTTTCTGGAAGAAAAACCGGAAATGTTCCGGAGCTGCCGGAACCACTTCAGATGCTTTTCGCAGATGAAAATCACTAATCTGGAATTGTTCCAGAACGCGTTGAAAATTATTTTAGTGGGTACTGGAAATGTTCTAAGCCCACATAAATATTTTCAGTTCGAACGGACGCTGAAAAATGTCGTCATAAATAGTGAAAGTGCTTTTTGGGTGGCTTCTTGGAGAAGCCACCTTGAGGGTCCTTTGGTATTTTTTCCCCTTGGCTTCTTGGAGAAGCCACCCTTGGGCTTGGCCTATAAATAGGGGTGGAGGGGGCTGCCTAAAGACTCACTCTTTCTCACATATACATGCCATTGCAATGATCTGGCTTCTTCTCTCCCTCTCCGCGAAATAGTTTCGTAGAGCCGAAAGGCTGTCTGGGTTCCGGTGGGAACTAGTTCTGGACGGCGAAGCCCTGCCGGATAGATGACACCGTATGTGTGCAACTCTGTAGAGAGGTCGTAGTTTCGATCTTAGTGCCCGAGGGGCTGTTCGAGAGTGCCTCCCGAAGGGCTGTCCAAGTGACGGTCCGAGTTCTGTGAGTCCTCCCGAAGGGCTGTCCGAGTTTCGAAGGTCCTCCCGAAGGGCTGTGCGCGACACCGTCCGGGGGACTGTCCGACTGCCTCCCGGGGGGCTGTCCGGGTGGCGGATGAGGGTATACATCCTCGCGGTTGGGAGGTTGTAAATCCTAGCTGCGGGGATCTGCACCGCCAATCGTCATCGACTCTACTTCCGCTGCGCTACGAGTCGGTAATGAAAATGATCAAACCTTGTATGCAGTCTCCATAGTGGTCCTAGGCTGGTGCGTAGGTCAGAAAATTTTTGTTTTCTGCTGCGTTACCCTACAAGCAACACAGGTGGAAAGCATTTCTGGTGGTGCTCTCGAGTACCGAGCCATGATTTCCAGGGTGAAAGCCCAAGGTCTGGCCTTCATTGGTTGTATCTGGCAATGGCCTTACTGGAGGCATTGTTTTAGGATCTCGGTCTTTCTTCAGGGTGAAAACTCTAGATCATTGATCGGGCGACAACAACGCTTGTGCATTGTTTCCTTCTTGGAGGCGTCGCTTTTGAAGAACCATTTTTGCGGTCCGAGTGTTGTCTTTGATGGTGGTTAGAGTATTGCTGGTGCAAGTGTTTCATCACTGCGACAGGGTCTTTGTTTTTATATTTCTCTCTTTTTTTTTTGACTGTGTGCATCCTGGATGTCTTTGGATATCTTGTTGACGCAAAGACTAGGTGTAATTGATATCTTCGCCATATTAATATATTTCTCTTTTCAAAAAAAATTGCAATGAGCAGCGCGGTCGCCTTGTCCAGGACGGCCGCTCTCCATATATCAAGGCGCGCTTCTTGTGAATGTCAAAAGTTCTGAACTACCAGATCGTGCAAGTTGGTGCTGAAGGTGTTTTCTTCAACAATGTCCTTTTTGACTTGTCAGAGTTGGGGCACTCGTTGTCTCCAACAAATATGGACGTGCTCACTCCCTCTCCGTGAAAGCAAAAAAAAATCTCAAGAAAGAAGAAATTATAACCAGAGAGCATCCGATCTTCCTTATTCAGTACAATATTGCATACATGACATGTTTGTCAGAGACACCCACAAGAGATAATACACAACTACTCCCTCCGTCCCACAATATAAGAGCGTTTTGCAAGCTAACATGGGCCGTAATAAATATTCTCCGATTCGAACCAAAAGAGTGTCAGCTTAGTTCAGTTTTGCACTAGCAGCAAGATGGGCCCGTGTGACGACCCCGGCTTAATCGTGCACTAATCATACACGCAAATGCGCACGATCAAGCCTAAGGACTCACTTGAAGATATCACAACACAACTCTAAACATAAATAAAGTCATACAAGCTTAATATTACAAGCCAGGGCCTCGAGGGCTCGAATACATAGCTCGATGGCATACAAGCGTCAGCGGAAGCATTAGATATCTGAGTACAGATATATTACAGAGAGAGAGATAAGCCTTCACAGAGGCGGGGTAAAAATAAAAACTACGATCGAAAGGCGTAGGCCTCCTGCCCTGGACCCTCCGATCCTACTCCTGGTCGTCGAACGGCTCCTCGTAGTAGTAGTACTCGCCAGGCGGGTAGTAGTACTGGTCGTCGGCTGGGGCTTCTGGCTCAGGGGCTCCGTCGTCTGGTGGCATCAAATGGAAAATGGGGGAAAAAGAAAATAAAGCAAACGTGAGTACTCATCCGAAGTACTCAGCAAGCAAGGATCTACACTACATATGCATCATTGTCAAAGGAATGGCTGTATATGTGGACTGGGCTGCAGAAATGCCAGAATAGAGGGAGAAAGCCTAGTCCTATCGAAGACTAGCATCTTCAACAATCTTCGACAGTCTTGCAGCATCAGGAGAGAGCAGATGAACATAATGTAAAGTAGTAGTAGTAATATCATCCTCGACCTGAGATCCTTTCTCGACTCCCTGCGAGAAAGCAATCCCAGAGCCGTACTATCCAGTTCTCACCACATGTTCTAGTTGTACCGATCGGGATACAACTCCGAGTGTCCGTTACCGTAGGACAGGCTATCGATAGAAGTTTCTTCCCTGCAGGGGTGCACCAACTTACCCACCACGCTCACTTAACTCTGGCCGGACACACTTTTCTGGGTCATGCTCGGCCTCGGCTAAGCAACACGCCGCAACCCGACCTAGGCTTATAAGAGAGGTCAGCACGTCGGACTAAACCTATGCCCCCAGGGGTCTTGGGCCATCGCCCCGGGAACTCCTGCACATTACGGGGCCACCGAGAGCAGACCTAGCAACCCCTTATACAAGCGCGGTTGCGTTACCAGTCCAACTCGGCGTGCGCCGCTCCTTACTGACGTCAAACAAGCTTCGGCTGATGTGTACGACGCAGAACGCCCATACTATGCCCACGTGATGGTTAGTGCTATCGGGCCAGAGGCCCCTCGGATCAAATATCCAAACCGTAGTGGATTAGGAGCGCGCGGAAACGAGCAGAGACTCACGATCGATGTGACCCCGTCGCCCCGTCTCGAGGACTTGCGGCAAGGGCTAAGAATGCCCGGCCACGCCTCGTAGTTATCTCGCGGGCACCATCCAGGTCAACCCGACTCCACATCACTTCGCGTTAAGCTCGCGCGGGTACCCCTCAGGGCCGACCCGTCTTTAGTATCATAGTTTAGTGCAAGTCATAATATCCAAGGTAACTGTGTGTCTGACACCGAAGGGAACCCTGAGGAATCACCCTCGACGGAATTCCCGCTCGATGTTATCATCAAGGTGAACGAAGGAGGAATCACCCTCGAGGTCCACCTTGAGGAGCTGCGCGACGACGTCGTGATCGGGGGTGGTGTAGAAGGAATCACCCTCGCTTACCATGACCGAGTAACTAACCTACAAGGTTAACATCAGAAGTGCTGACGAGGTATCACCCTCGGCACTCGATGATAACCCAGCAGTGTCGGCAACTAAGGGGAAGTGATGTGCGGTGCCATGGTCTAGTCTTCAATCCCGATGATCGGGTCTTCTGATGTCCAGCAGGGCAGTCGGGATCAAGTGGGGGTCTCTGTCGTGTCTCTACCCACCTTATACTAAGCAGTCTAGGATAATCGGTAAGGTAACAAAGCAGGGTACAATAATCAGGCTATGCAGCAGATATAGGAAAACAGTAGCAGTAGCAGTTCTAATGCAAGCATAAGAGAGAAAAGAGTAGGCGATATAGGCATGCTCAAAATGGGGGTGCTTGCCTGTTTGCTCTGGGGCAAGGGCAAGGTCTTCAGGAGTATCGTCGGGGACGTAGTCGTACTCCTGTGCGGCGTCTGCCTCGGGAGCTACGTCAACGTCGGGGTCTACCGAGAGAGAAGAGGGGGAAGAAACAGGTAAACATAATGCAAACAAATGCAACACGGTGCGTGTGATGCTATGATGCAGTGCAGAGTTGCCTATTTATGCATCTAAGTCATTTTAGTTATTTTTAGAATTATTCTAGGATTTAATATCCGACGTGTGTGCACTATTCATCTGCCGGATTCGGGTCCGGAGTTACGAGTTCTTCTACGTTGGAGGTTCCGATGGAGAAACAGACGGCACAATCAGACTCGTCTCGTCGTTCTGAGCAACTTTCATGTTTTAACTTTTTCGATCCGAGCTACGGTTTAAAAGTTATTAATTTTTAAAGATTATTTGAATTTCTGGAATTATTTTATTTAACAGAAAATGAATTATGACGTCAGCACGATGTCATGCTGACATCAGCAAGTCAGCAGCCGGCTGTACCGGTCAAACCTGACATGTGGGTCCAGTGGGACCCACATGTCAGCCTCTGTTTCTTTATCCAGTGAATTAGTTTAATTACCAGGATTAATTAGGGGGGTGGACCCCACATGTCAGTGAGACATTAGGTTAATTAGTTTATTTTTATTTCTAAAATGTTTTAATTAATTAATCAGGGAGGTGGGGCCCACGTGTCAGCGGCTGGGCCGGTCCAGTCAGCAAGGCTGACTGGTCAACTGGCCGGCCGGGCCCCTGGGACCCACGGGTCAGTGACCCAGGGGTGGGCCCCGCCTGTGCCACGTCAGCGGGGCCGGCGGCTGGTCGCCGGCGACCAAATCGCACGGCGGCGCGTCGCCGGAGCTCGCCGGAATCACGCTACAGAGCTCGTTTCGGGGCGCGCTTGGGCGCGTTCGATAGCTGGTGTCCTCGCGCATTTAGCTGAGGCACTCGCCGGACCAGGAGATGACCGGAGCTGGGCCGGCGACGAGATTTGGCGGCGGTGGCATTCGGGAGATCGAGGGAACGGCGTTAGGAGGCACGGGAGGGCTCGGGCTTGAGCTCACCGGGCTCCTGGGAGCATCAGGAGCTCAGTGCCGTGCTCAGATAAGCACGACAGTGGCTATGGCCACGGCGGCGACGCGAACGGCGGCGAACAAAGCTCGGTCTCGACGTCGGCTAGCTACGGCGTGCGGAGAAATAAATGGAGAAGAGTGTGAGGTGGAGGAGCTCACCGCGCGGCTCAAGAAAGGCCCCTGACAGATTTGTAGCAGCAGTGGTCGCCGGAGACGAAGGAATCGGCGGCGACCCGAGGTGGAAGACGACTCGCGCGCGGGCGATGCGGGGCTCCTTCACTCCGTCTGGTTGTTCCCGAGGATGCAGACGTCCGCGGCGATCCGTCCTAGCACCTCCAGACGACGCAGGAAGGCTGGTGGCCACGGCGGTGCCAAGACGCGGCGACGGCGGCGTCCTGTGCTCGGATCTGGAGGAAGGGGAAGAGACAGAGCGGCGAGGGAGAGAGATGGGGAATGCCAGGGGAAGCCAGGGGGGGCTGAGTGGCTCCGGCCTTATCTCCTCCTCCTCCCTGTAGCGTCGGTGGCGCCGCGGTGTCGCCGGCCGACTGGCGCGCGCGCGCGCGGCCACGGCGGGGACGACACGGGGAGGAGGGAGACGGCATGGGCCGCTGTTGGACTGGGCCTGCACACTGTGCAATTAGGCCCAGCCAACAATGGCTTTCTTCTTTTTCCTTATTTCTCTTCTACCTTTTCTTTTATTCCCTTTTTGTTTCAAAATGTTTAGGCCACTTGTGCTTTTTTGAAAAATGTGGATGTTGGCCCAAATATTGCAATGCAATATCATCTCTCATCAAAAAGTGGTTTGGGAAGATTTGGAGTTTGTTTGAATTTAATATGATTTTAAATATATCAAATATCCTCTTTTTGGGTCTGTTCCAACTTGTTTGAGTCATTTATCCAACTCCAAACATTTTGATGTTGATTTTAGAAATGTTCCTGGATTATTTGTCATTTAATGAACATTTTCCCAACAGTGTTTGATCAACTTTATAATTCACCTTTGAATTTGAGTTGATTTTCAGATGTGGATTTGAATTGGATCATTAACCCTCATGACTTGGCACTGCAAATGATCATGACTTGGCAGTTTTAACAGAGTGTCACAGAGTTTATTACAAGGGGGTGTTACACCGCCAAGAGGAGCGCGGCGAAGTCAGCACACCAGATCCGGATCAGGACGCCACCCCACCGAAGAAAGGGCATGTCCGAGCTACCCATCGCCACCCCTCCCGTTGTCCACACAACCCGGAAGAGGAGCCACCACCACCACAATGGTGCCCGCCGGAGAGCAACCATGCGGCCCGCCATCCGGGGCCGCCGCCCCGGCGTCCCTGTCGCGAGATACAGTGCGCCGCCCACGTCACAACGCACACAACCACGGTAGGAGGAGCGATGGCAGTCCATCAACTCCTAGCCTGGCATCAGTCCCTGAGTCTGGGTAGGCGCCTCCACCGTAGGAGGCACCCACACCTGCGTCCCCAGCCAGTGCCAGGTGGACTGGGGGGACACGACTCTGAGACTACCGACGGCCGCCGGCAAACCAACCCCTGACCAGGCGAGTTCACACGACGCCATGTCCATGGCCACCGGCATCGATCCACGTACTGACGCACCGCAAGTCCAACCACCACCAACGAGCACTCCCCGGACCGCGCCCACCATCGCCTACCCGAAGCAGAAGCACCGACTCGTCTCGGGCCTCAAACTGGTCCACCCGAGCACGAGCCCCAGGTCCTGGCCCTCTCCGCGCGAAAGCTCGCGCCTTTGGCCCGAACCCAGGAGAAGGGAGGAGCCGCCACCACCCGCACCCCGCCGCCGTACATCACCTGCCACCGCTGACGCTGCACCGGCCAGTGCACCACCCTAGGCCGCTCGTAGCTACCCGAGCCCGAGATCGAGCACCCACGAGCAGGCACCACCTCGTCGGAGTCCACACCACGCCGGAACGCAGCAGCAGATGCCGACCCGCGCCGCCTCGGCCCTCGTCGCGAGAGGCGGCCGCCCTACAGATCTGGCCCAAGCCACACCGCCACCACGGCCACCTCCGCACGCGCCTCCTCCCACCACGCCCACCGCCGCCAAGCTGCAAAACCGCGCCACCAGCACCGGCCTCCACCACCCAGAGCCACTCCCCGCGCCGCAGGACAAGCCCCAGCAGGAAACCCGCCGGATCTGGCAGCCCGCACGCAACCGCCCGAAGAAGCCTGACCCGCAGCCGCCGCACTTCGGCCGGGCCCTAGGACGACGACGCACCGCCCGAGAGCGACCACCCCGCCGTCCAGCTCGCCCGCCGCCGCGCCGCGGTGCCCCATGGCAGCCCGCGCCTCCGCCCGAGGCCACTGACCCGCGCCAGCACCCGTCGAGGGGAGAGGAGGAAGAGGCCCCGCCGCCGCCGCGCAAAAGGGGCTTTGCCCATCGGCGCCTGCCGGCGGCGGCGGGGGGATGTGTGGGAGGGAGGGCTGGGAGGCCCGGCGGCTAGGGTTCCTCCCCTGACGCCCGCGGGAGCGACAGAGGGAGGAGGAACCGGACATCGAGTCGAGTGGGCCGTCAATCGCCTCTCTACTCCCTACGTTATAAGAATGATTTCGCCGGCGATAGCGGAATTTTCTTATTTTGCTACAAGTCGTGCTTAGGATACACATGAAGGCAGTACCTTGCCAAGGAGGAAACGACGTGGAGAGCCAATTTAATTTTGTTTGAAAACTCGTGTAATGTAACTACTGTTTTTTTTTCTGATACATGAATGAGAAACTTGTGTTCGCATGTCCATTAAGCATTTTAAGGAGTGATTATATACCGTTGATCTCAATTAAGATGTAACTGTATGTTTTATGAGATCCAACAATTAAGATAACACCTCTTCGAGAGAGGCCCGTCCCCCTGTGCCGCTCCCGCGAGCGGCCCGGGCGGAACCCTAGATCGCCGCCGCCGCTCCCCTTCCTCGGCTTCCTCCTCCCTTGCCGCCGCCAGGGGACGCCGCCGGGCAAAGCCCGCGCGTGCGTCGGCGGCGGTGGGGCTCCATCCCCCCTCGCGAGGCTCCTGGGCGGCGCGGGACGGCCGGCCCTCGCGGCAGCGCTCGGCTCGGCGGCAGCATGCGTCGGGCCGCCGGCGGATCTGGGCGGCGTGGCTCCCCTGCTTGGTGGCGCTTCGGCGCTGGCGACGGCGTGATCTGCGTGGGGCGGCGAGGCGCGGGCTCCTCCTCTTCCCGATCTGATGGCGCCGCGGTGGCGCCGGCGCTCGGGCGTGCGGCGGGGTCTGCGAGGGCGGTCGGCGCGCGACGTCTTCCTCCCCGATCTGATGGCTCCATGGTGGCGCCAGTGCTCGGGCGGCGGTTGGCTTCCGCAAGCGGTGGCGGGCGCTGGGCTCTCGGCGGCGCTCCGGCGTGTGCAGGCGGCGGTGGTCCCTGTGCGCGGTCGGCGGCTACGTGTCTGACCCGGACGGCGCGGGGGATGGCGGCGGCCCGGCGATCTGGATGCGGTGGTGCCGGCGGCTTGCTGATCTGCCGGGGCTCCAGGGTTTTGCCTGGTGGTGCTAGTGATGACGGCAGCCCGTGCACGAGAGCTGGATCCCTTCGAACTGATCTGGGTGAAAACCTGCCTTCGGCTTCTGCTAAGGCCGGCAGTGGCGGCGTTATCTGCGTCGTTCCCTTCTTGAAGGCATCGCCGTGGAGAAGTTCAAGGTCACTCTCTGCTACCTCCGGGGGAAACCCTAGATCGGATGATCGGATGACGGCGGCGCTCTGGTGTCGTTCCTTCCTTGAGGGCGTCATTCTTGGATGTACACACGTGATCGAGGGACCAGAGGACGGATTCTTTGGTGGAGCGGTGCTTCATCCTACACACTGATGGCGACGGATCTTGACGGCATGGCGCAGTGCAGATTTGGAGTTCGCTGTGGGAGGATGGACTCGCGCAGGAGGAAGACGCTGTCGGGCGTCGTGGTGGCGTCGATGGCTGAGAGACCTGGCACGGTACATGCAACAGTATAGTTCTGAAGATGGATTGGTGGCAGGTGGCTGTGGCGGCCTCATACCCAGCAGGCGTCCTGGTTGAGGAGTGCGCCAGACTGGAAGGTGACCCATACCCGGCAGGCGTCCTGGTTGGGACCTCAGGTCTTAGATGTTTAGGTTTGGCTGCGATGTCTGTTTGGTATTAGGCCCAGACTATCTGCGCCCCTTCATCAATTGTATAGGTGTAGCGACAGTTGTTGCTTAGACGGTATCTTTAGTCTTACTGTTGTATGGCTTTGTAAGGTCTTGTGAGAATAATTAATAAAGTGGCCGTATGCATCGCCCAGATGCAGAGGCCGGGGGTCATCCTCCTTTTCTAAAAAAAAACAATCTCCTCTTCCATGCGCTTCTTAGATAGCATCATTTTTAAGTGGCAGTTTGTACCTCTACTCCTCAGTACTCTAGCTATTTCTTAGTAAGGAGGCTAACTAGTGAAACATAGATTAAATTAAGAAGAAAGAGGTCTGTGAATCATCATGTTGGAATTTTCTAGTGGGCCTTTGGCCCAAAGCCCAACTAAATTCTGAAATTTTCTTGGCCCATTCATATATAGCTTGTGAGTGGTGTGAGTGAGACTATAGTTTAGTCCCACCCTGCAAGTTGAGAGAGACTTGCACATCTTTATAAGGTGAGTTCTTCTACCACTTGTAAGAGCATTAGAAGAGGAGACCTACACGCGCGCTCCTCCTCCTCGCTCGTCACGCCTCGTCGCGCCGCGCCGCGCCGTGGGTTGCGGGAATGAGCCGAGCCGATGACAGAGCTATGCGCGTTGTCCATATTTCACGACATGGGCGACAACATCAACGCCGACAGTGCCGCTCCCGTTGCACCGTATGTGCTTCTGTCCTTCCTGTTCGAGATCGTGGTAGAAATCATGTTTCTAGTCTGTGCCCTAGATTCGATCTGTTCATCTACTATGCTAGTCTGCATGATTAGTTTAGTCTCTATTATTGCTGTCATGATTTGCTTAGTGCTTATTCGGATTAAATCTTATAGTAATTTGCTCATATACTCAACACATCATAGCGTAGTTCCGATTGGCATTTTGTCATGTGTGCCGGAATCCTCCCCAGGCTAGCAACTCCCCAGTAGTCAGTAAAACTAGTGAGATAGAGAAGCAGAAAGAAGTTCAGATTCAGATTACCGACGATTTCAAAGGACTCGCAGATCACAGCGGCGGCGCGTTGCCTCGGCGAGACACATGTCAGGCTAATGATCTGTGCAACACTGAAGATAGACTCCATTCCCCTGTTCCCGCGTTTCGGATGAAGCGGTGCCCGTAGATTCAGCATCTAACTGTCCCAGAGTGGAGGTAACGGTTCATCCAGCAGGCTGCTCCAGCAATCGTCAATCAAGCATCGGACGGCTCACAAGCTCTTGGAAGTCGTTGTTACTCATTTCGCCCTTTTCCTCTTTCCTGTTTTGCTTTTCCTCTTCGCACATGCTCGGATGTAACGGCTATAAGGCCACGAGAACCCCTGTGGGAGAGGCATTCCTTGTGTAATCGGGTTGTAAACCCTAGCCGTGAGTGGCGTGGTACCTATGTTTCCCCTTTCAACAAGAAACCTGGTACAGATTTTGTGCATTCCTATCTGAAAGGTTCTCTACTACATCAATTTGTGAAAATTTTAAGCATTTCCATAGTATAGTGTAGTCCACAACTATCTATGATCACATATAGCAATTTGAGCAAGGGATGAATTTAACCAAAAGAGACAACCCAGCGATTCCTGAAGATTACTACCTAAACAGCTTTCTATGTGGTCTCTCCCCATACATTCAAAGCCACTTAGAATGTATGAAACCTAAGGATATGTAGACTGATGTCTGGTATGCTCGAAGAATGGAAAAGGCAAGTACTACTCTGCAGCAAAGACAGTACACTCCAGAGGCCAAAAGGCAGGTCATTTTTTAACAACCAACACCACCTGCTCTCAATTTCATGAAATCATGAACATTTTTCTAAACTCGTGCACATATTCGAAATCATGACCATTTTTCAAAATTGTGAACACATTTACTAATTTCGAACATTTTTTAAAATCAAGAACAATTTTTAATTCCTGAACATTTTATACTATGTGAAAACAGTTTTCAAACTTGTGAGCATTTTTTATAAACAGTTAACATTTCTAGATTCGACAAATATTTTTTGGAAATTGGTGGAACAATTTTTGAATTAACAAACATTTTTTTATTTACCGAACATTTTTTGAAATACATGATCATTTTTGGAATCAGCTAATATTTTATGACTGAGTAAACTATTTTGTAATTCACGAACAGTTTTTAAATGTTTAGGATATTTTTTCATTCATGGACATTTTTTGAATTGGCGAAATTTTGTTCAATTTCCTTAACATTTTTTAATACATGAACTTTTTACAAAATCATGAACATTTTTTGATTTCCCAAACTTCTGTTTTCAAAATTTCAAACATTTTTTGAAAGAGCAAACATTTTTTTTTACAAAATCAGGAACATTTTTTTAATCCACTAACATTTTATTATTTATTACACATTTTATTTCAATATTCTCATTTTTAAAAAATTTGGAACTTTTTTGAAGTCTCAAATGATTTAAAGAAGAAAAAAACTAAAACAAAAAAGAAAAATTTAAAAATTGAAAACGAAATTTAAAAAACAGGCCACCCAGACATGGGCGGGCCCAAACGGGCGCACTATGTCTTCTTCCAGCATACAGAGCGCAGTATAGGAGGTCCTTACAGCATGGGCCGGTCCAGGCGGGGGATTATACTGTGTGAAACGTTTTTTATTACTTATGGGTGGGATTGGTGGGTAATATTTTATAACTTTGGGGAAATTTTCATGACGTATGGCTAGAAGCAATAACTCATTTATTATTAATTAAAGATATACTCCCTTTTCTCAAAGACAGAACCTCATATACTCTCTCCTTACTAGCATAACATAGTATAATATAAATATAAATAGAGTATATTAGCTACAAATATTTTAACTTTTAAATTCTCTCATCTATATTTGTTTATTATATATACTTGTATTATGTACACCCATGTCCATTAAATACATTTGAGCAGGAAAGCAAGGTTTTACATCCACCGGGTCTGGACCTGGGTAGTCTTGCTCCATGTTTAGATCATCTGCCCAGCTGCGACACCCTATCAAGGGATATGTCCGTCGATACTCAGTCGTCGGCTTTGCGTTGTTGTGCCTTCTCAAATCCTTCTCATGATGATCGATGTGTTACGATGAGCTTCATGTGCTCAATGCAGTCTTGGTTGATCTTTAGTAGTTGACGACATAGGATGTTCACCCCACCTTGCAATTTGTGTTGGCTGTCCATCGCAGAGCTTGCAGCCAGGGTTTGTGTTTGTTGGTGATCTCACGACTTGTGGAACTCAAGTATCATCCCCCTCGTGGAGTAGTTTTGTGCTCAATTCTTGTGATGCTCATTGGCCTTTGCGTTTTCTTCGGTACCACGTTGTGGGGATAACTGAACACGTCCACATGTGTTGTTCTGTCAAACTGCAAGGTCTCGATTTTTGGATACACCCCTCGATGACGCCCTTGACACTCATGCATTTTGTGTGGGACTGTTCTAAGTGGTGATGGTACATGTGTATGTCGGCTAGCCGGTGCTTTGTCATAGGCGTCCACCCCCGTTGTTTTTCCTTTTTTTTTTCTCGTAAACGAGGTCTCTGTTTTGTTTTTTATCCACTTTCCTAATAAGTCGGACAAATTTTTCCTACCATCAATGGTAGTTACCATCACTTGCGTTTTGTATGTTGTATGTAGTATCTGTCAAAACCGAGAGTATATACGTGTAGTATGTAGTATATAACAATGTTTAGGTAGTATATATACTACTTTTTAGGTAGTATGTACCATATTTTGAGTATGCTCTTTTTTACGTACAAATATGTACGTATTTCACAAATCTAACAAAAACTATGGGCTCAGATGAATTTTTTTCATGGAACTTGCTTTGAAATATCTTAAATATAGTATAGAAACATATTTAGAATGATAAATTAGTATATATACTATCACATGATAGTGTATGAGACATATGGGGTAACTACCACTAGGTGGTAGGATGGATTTTCCCTATATAGGTGGGGACTCTTTCCCTCAAGTGTATAGTTTCATAAAAAGTTTATGGAAACAATTTGACATGTACATAATAGATGTGCTTTATCTCTATGTATCTACATTTTTTCACGGATACGTGTTCGTACACGTAAGAACACACAAAAAAAAATTGGCCAGTGTTCAAAGGACATCTACATTATAGTATTATCTTTACGTAATATATAAATATATTATATCATCTGAAAAATATTTAGTCCTTTATATTCTCTATTTTATAATTTTTATCTATAACTATCATTTCAATTCAACTACCCGGCTCTACTTTACGTGGACACAATTTCAACAATCAAAGAGACAGTTAGGTCATGCGCAAAACCTTCCATCAAATCTTGTATATCTAAATAGTTAGCCCACGCTAACCTATTTCTCTCAACATGCAACCATGACACCTCATCAAGCAACATGCATTAGAAAAGGCCCACCTCAACATTCAATGAGTCATAGGAAATGGTACACCTCAACATGCAAAAAGGCATCAGATACTTAATAAATATTTTACAAAAAAAAGTTTAATCAAACACAATAAAGCATATGTATTTTTAGTTTTAGCTCTCACATTATCTTCCTGAGTATTCATATTCCATAAATTCAATTATCTTTGAAATATGTTGTAGAATATTCCAGCTAGAACTGATGGAAATATGCCCTAGAGGCAATAATAAAATAGTTATTATTATATTTCCTTAATCATGATAAATGTTTATTATTCATGCTATAATTGTATTGACCGAAAACTTAAATACACATGTGAATACATAAACAAATACTGTGTCCCTAGTAAGCCTCTACTAGACTAGCTCGTTGATCAAAGATGGTTAAGGTTTCCTAACCATAGACATGTGCTGTCATTTGATAACGGGATCACATCATTAGGAGAATGATGTGATGGACAAGACCCATCCATTAGCTTAGCATAATGATCGTTCAGTTTATTGCTATTGCTTTCTTCATGTCAAATACATATTCCTTCGACTATGAGATTATGCAACTCCCGAATACCGGAGGAATGCCTTGTGTGCTATCAAATGTCACAACGTAACTGGGTGATCATAAAGATGCTCTACAGGTATCTCCGAAGGTGTTTGTTGAGTTGGCATAGATCGAGATTAGGATTTGTCACTCCAAGTTTCGAAAAGGTATCTCTGGGCCCTCTCGGTAATACACATCATAAGCTTGCAAGCAAATGACTAAGGAGTTAGTTACGAGGTGATGTATTATGGGACGAGTAAAGAGACTTGCCAGTAACGAGATTGAACTAGGTATAGAGATACAAACGATCGAATCTCGGGCAAGCAACATATCGATGGACATATGGAATTACGTATGTTGTCATAACGGTTCGACCGATAAAGATCTTCGTAGAATATGTAGGAGCCAATATATATGGGCATCCAGGTTCCGCTATTGGTTATTGACCAGAGAGGTGTCTCGGCCATGTCTACATAGTTTTCGAACCCGTAGGGTCTGCACGCTTAACGTTCGTTGACGATATAATGTTATATGAGTTATATGATTTGGTGACCGAATGTTATTCGGAGTTCCGGATGAGATCACGGACATGACGAGGAGTCTCGAAATGGTCCAGAGGTAAAGATTGATATATAGTACGATGGTATTCGGACACCGGAAGAGTTTCGGGATGCACCGGGTAGTCATCGGGTCACCGGAAGGGGTTCCGGACACCGCCCGGTAGGTATATGGGCTTAATGGGCCAAGGGAGGGACATACTAGCCCACAGGGGGCTGGTGCGCCCCTCTCCCTGGCCGGCCAGTCCTATGGAAGGAAACGGGGAGGGCTAGCCCCTCCTGCCTTCCCCTCTCATGGGAGAAAAGGAAAGGGGGGGGGGGGCGCCTCCCTCCCCTGCCTTTCCCCCGCACCTATACATGGCAGGGGGCGCGGCTAGGGGCAGGACCCCAAGTGGGATTCGGCCCCACTTGGGGCGCCTCCAGGCTGCCTCCTCCTCTACCCTGTAGGGTAACGCAGCAGAAAACAAAAAAATTCTGACCTACGCACCAGCCCAGGACCACTATGGAGACTGCATACAAGGTTTGATCATTTTCGTTACCGACTCGAAGCGCAGCGGAAGTAGAGTCGATGACGATCGGCGGTGCAGATCCCCGCAGCTAGGATTTACAACCTCCCAACCGCGAGGATGAATACCCTCGTCTTCCCTTCGGACAGCCCTCCGGGAGGCTGTCGAACAGTCCCCCAGACGATGTCGCGGACAGCCCTTCGGGAGGACCTTCGAAACTCGAACGGTCACTCGGACAGCCCTTCGGGAGGACTCACAGAACTCGGACCGTCACTTGGACAGCCCTTCGGGAGGCACTCTCGAACAGCCCCTCGGGCACTAAGATCGAAACTACGACCTCTCTACAGAGTTGCACACATACGGTGTCATCTATCCGGCAGGGCTTCGCCGTCCAGAACTAGTTCCCACCGGAACCCAGACAGCCTTTCGGCTCTACGAAACTCTTTTCGTGGGAGGGAGAGAGAAGCCAGATCATTGCAATGGCATGTATGTGAGAAGGGATGAGTGTGGAGGGCTGCCCCTCCACCTCTATTTATAGGATAGCCAAGGGGTAAAGATGTCATACAAAAAAACCCCAAAGTACCCCCACTTTATGCCTTTCCACAAAAGAATAAAGATAAAAGGGGTGCCATGTGGAGCTCCAAGGAGCTCCACCATGCTTGACCGGCCACACCCTTGGGGGACCCCCCAAGGGGGCTTCCTTAGTGCCTAAGGCATTCTAGAAGCCTTTTGGGAAATTCCCAAAAGGTGCTTTCCATAAAATTCCCAAAAAGCACTTTCACTATTCACGACGACATTTTTCAGCGTCCGTTCGAACTGAAAATATTTATGTGGGCTTAGAACATTTCCAGTACCCACTAAAATAATTTTCAATCCGTTCTGGAACAATTCCAGTTTAGTGATTTCATCTGCGAAAAGCATCTGAAGCGGTTCCGGCAGCCCCGGAACATTTCCGGTTTTTCTTCCAGAAAATTCCCAGAAGTTTCCAGAATGATTCTGGTATCCTCCAAGAATTATCAGGCATGTGCCGAAACCATTTTGACTTAATGGTATCCCCTGAAACAACTTTTCAGTTTCACCGGAACTCATCCGGTGACCTCTCTCTGCGGAACTTTTCCGCTGTCCGAAACTTTTCGGTGTCCGAAACTTTTTCGGTGATTTTCTCTCAGACTCCCTGTCTAGTATTCAGCAGTAGATGACCCTTAAGCGTGTGACCCTATAGGTTCGGTGAAGTATAGACATGACACGGAACCCCTTCCGATCAATGATCAACATCGGAGCCGTGGACACCCATATTGACTCCTATACCCACACGAATGAATATTCGAGTGAACCTCCAGTTGCCGTGTGCTATTCCTGTTGCTTCGTGATATGTTACAAATACCAGAGGTGAGACATGTTGGCATTCCCGTGGATCAACACTTGTCCACTATGCTAGTTACCTCGTTACCGGTATTGTTCTCTTTTCTCGTTACCATGTTCCGGCATCCCCGTGATCAAATCACAAAGTGTCTGGCCAGACGATGATGGATACCGTAACACCGAGAGGGCCCAGAGATATCTCTCCATCGCCGGAGGAGCAAATCCCAATCTTGAGCTATCAAGTTACTTGACACACTTTTCCATGAACCCGTAAGCCGCCGTAATAGCCACCCGTTTATGGATGACGTTTAACAAACCCCAAAGTTCATGAAGCAAGCATGAAGAAACTCGATACTCTCATGGTCTAAGGAATCATGCAAACATTAACCATCTCTGTGTTATTAACCATTAACTTGTGACGAAAGAATCTCATAGCATAACATCAATCAGGTCAATTTAACACAAATGTTCTGCTAACATTGTGCCCTCAAAATTGCTGGCATAGTCATGCCCATGATCAGGAAAACAGGATCATCATGCAATACTTGAGCCAGTCATAGAGGCTTGACTAGGAATATATTTTATCGTTTATTATTCCACACGTGCATATGAGTCTTCCTCCGAGCCTCGTTTTATTTGCAGACTCGAGAACCATAGCAGTTATAGCATGGAACATAAACCTAATTATGAACAGGGAGATAATCAATAACATTTATTATTGCTTCTAGGGCATATCTCCTACAGACTCCCACTTGCACTAGAGTCAATAATCTAGTTAATGCTAATGCACTTCACACCTGTGGCACACCGGTGTAAATATGCTTCGCTTGTGGTATAGCCTGATGTCTAACGGATCTGACGACTTCAGCTCCGTGTGTATATTTGCATATCCTCGCGTTTTCACGCTTTCACAAAATTCATATTTTGTGAGGACTTGGCTTTGTATGTATGCGAATCACAGGTCGAACCTGGATTCCTCAGACTGAGTTATGGAGCAACTACTTGCAGTAGTGTCCCATTGACAAAAGCCATCTTGGAACCATACTAAGTTCATGAATGAACTATATGATTCAACATCTTCTTTGTCACTTTAAAGGCGGCAACATACTTCGCCTCTGTTATAGAATTCGCCACAGTAACTTGTTTGGAACATTTTCCAACTAACTGTGCCACCACATTGTGTGTTACACAAAACCCTTAATTTAAATTGAAAATCGCTTGGAGCATGGATGAAGACTGTATCGATGTAACCTTTTACAATGAACTCTTCATGATCTCTGCTTGCGAGAAAACATGTCATCAGTGCTACTATAGTACTCAATGACCCTTTTTCACTGTTGTCCCATGATCAGTACTTTTGATCACCTTGGTATCCATACTCGTAACAACTTTGGAGTATTGGACATATCTGGTTGTTTTACATACCATGGAATACATGATTAATCCAAACACGAAGGTGTGTGGAATCTCCATCATGTATTTTGCTCATCAGTGTTTTTGGGACACCGAGTCTTGCGAAAACTCTTTCCATGTGACTTCGGCAAGAATCACTCCTTGGCGTTTTAAATGCTAAAAAGTTTTAGCATCTTGTCAATATGTTTTTTTTATTGCTTAGCCCCATTAGGTAAATCTATCTCCATAGATCATCATGCCTAATATAAAGGCTATTTAGCCCAAGCACT
This sequence comes from Thinopyrum elongatum, assembly GCA_011799875.1. Classification (NCBI taxonomy): domain Eukaryota; kingdom Viridiplantae; phylum Streptophyta; class Magnoliopsida; order Poales; family Poaceae; genus Thinopyrum; species Thinopyrum elongatum. The sequence continues at coordinate 25,162,491 of CM022298.1, forward strand.
TCATCGAAAAACTATTTTCAAATGAAGTCCTAATTTGTGTCAAGAAATTTATTTCCAATGAACAATGTGTCAAGCACACAACGTTTTTTAGAAATTTTATTATGCTCCCACTTACTTTCTTGAATCATAAGCATCTTCGTTACCCATTGATGAAGTCAAACCCCTTTGACTATTTCATCAAAACACGAAGATTCCAACTCCATTTTGCTCTCTTCTGTCCATTGCTGGAACTCTGAAGTTTGCATACTTACTAGCATCCTCTGGACTGACAAAATACCTTGGACTATAACACATGCAAGTCCTTGGTTTTATTTCCATCAGATGGAAATCCTTTCGTCATCCTTGTTTCATATCTCATGATTGAAATATGTATTAATTGCTAGTTCAACCCGAACCGACTTTAAGCATCGCTACGATGAAGCAACCTCATCGTAGTCAACTCCTTGAACTTGTATATTGCAACAAGTCGAGCTTTATGGATAAAACATTTTTATTCGTATCAGTTATAGTTCCATAAATATTCGTCAGACTCTAAGTCTTCCGAAAGGTGTATCAAGGTTTTAATCTTGAATCACTTATATGGAAACTATCTCGGATTGTATTGGCATTTAGCCAATTCCGGAGTCAGGGCCCATCAATGCTTCCTTGTGTATCGTAGGTATACTGTTGTCTAACAACAATATCTCGTTTAAGCACCTGAGAGGTTTGCACGAGCCTTGCCTACGTGGTCCAGCTGCAAGTTCGACCGAAGTCCATACATTTTATTGTAGAGACTTCCGTATCAGTCACAGTAGGAAACTCTGGAATTACTTCCAAGGTCTCTTTCCTTTGATCTGATGACGAAGATACTATTTATCTCGTCGAGTTGCACTATTCTCCCACTCACCTTTTTGAAAGAACCATTTTCTTCAAAAAGCATACCGTTCTTAGTGGCAAACCTATTTGCCTCGGCATAGTGAGGGAGGAATACCCAACATTTTGGGATAACCTACAAAGTAGCACTTGTCTGATTTGGAATAGGTTTGTAACCTTTTACACAAGCCCCATATTCCAAATGTTAAGAAAAGATATAACATGGTTGGGCGTACCATACCATGGTGTCATTTCAACAGACCTAATGGAGCTCTTTTCAGTGTAAAAGCCGCAATCTCTAAAGCATCACTTTAAAAGGGATAATGGCAAATTTAATTATGTCATCTTTGATCTTACCATGTCATAAATGGTTCGATTACATCTTCACGGACTTTCCTCTTGCAGTGGTGTTCCGGGAGGTGCAAGTTATGAAACCCCTTTCACAACTCATCAGACATTCGCTAAACTTGTAACTCAAATATTTCTTTCTGCAATCGAATTGTAGAAACATAATTTTCTTGTTACAATAACTTCTACTTCATATTTGAAAACCTTTCGAATGATTTCAAAAGATCCAGACTTACGTCTCATCAAGTAAATATCCACATATCTACTTGAGTCATTTCTGAAGATAGATAAATCCACTACTTGCAACAACCTTTATCGGACTACACACATCAAATGTATGATCACCAATAAGTTTGTTGTCCGTTCCTTATGACCTGTGAACGGTATTTCAGTCACTTCTCTTTTCGGAGGAAAGTTGCAAGTGTCAGATGATTCAAAATCAAACGACTTCAAAATCCATCATAATGGAATTTATCCATGCGGGTTTCTCCAATGTGACCAAATGCAGTGCCACACTTGTGTGGTATTCTTTTAGTCTTGCGACATTTAGCGTCAGTGTTATGGATGTATCATATTACCATCAATATTCATAACATACATCCCATCTAGGATGGAAGCTTGGCCCTTCATGTTATTCATAATACTGAACAACAGTTGTTGTTTTTATGAACAACTCTTTTGCAACAAACATTGTGCAATGGGCTAGAGTGTATGGAACTCTAAAATGAATTATGAAAGTAAACCCAGAGGTAATGTATTATTATCAATATTCATAACATACATCTCATTCATAATGAAAGTATGGCCCTTATGTTATTCATAACATAGAACCTCAAAAGTTCTCTTATAAACAACCTTCTTGCAAGATACCTTATGCAATGGGCTAGAGTTTGTGAAACTCCAAACGAATTATAAAAATAAATACAGACGGTAATACACCGATGGAAGGTATAGTAACATTTACTATGTTCCCCGTGTATACCTAAAACTCATTTCTGCCTAGTCTTTCAGGCCATAGTAGTTCTTACATCGAGTTGCAACAGAAAGCAATCGAGCGGGTATCTTCGTGATTAACTCACAATACCCAAGAATCAGTGATTAACAATTTAATCATAATTCCCAAGGACTATATCTTTGACCAGCCTTCTATACATCAAAAACTTGTATGACATTCATACATGAGCTGGATATTCCAGTCTCCGTTCTTTCTGCCTTTATACTTCTAACAGTTTAACTTTCAGTATTTCTCCTACTCTCAGAAAAAGCACCGAACTTAAGAGTGGCGTTAGCCCCGGACTTCCTAGGCGTGAAAGTCTTACTAACACCCTTCGGACACTTCCTTTCTCTTTAAGTTGTTGTTTTATTCACCTTTCATCATATGACAGGCGTTCTTCTGGATCCCTCTCTTATCATTCTAATGCATAGTAAACTCCTTTACTAATAGTTTGCAAACAAACATTGCTTTGGATATCTCATATCTTTTAGCCTTTGTCTGTCTCTGAAAATAATTTTCAGATTCCATGAATATCACATAACTATCCAAACTTTCGAAGTTTGGGTCTCATGGAAACAAACATATTGCGCTTGACTGAAATGGAATTCTAGCTTTTGGATCAACGGACGAGAGTCACATGATCCATAGCATAAGCGAGAGAATACCGAAAGTATGCGATAGGACAAAGTCCTTCTCGGCACTCTTGAGGACAATCCTCACATTACGTTACCAACTGTAAAGTTTTAACCAGATATTTAACAGCTATTCAATTTTAATAGGGAAAGTGGAAACGCGAGCCATTATTCTACAACTATTATGCGAATCACACTTAGACAGTGTTCAAAATTAATTGCACTGAGAATTAAAAGAATTAATTCTACAGTGCGCTCCCACTCAAATCAATATCTCTCATAATTGATTGTGAGTGATTCAAGATCCGCATTTCAATTCAACGCCATTGATGGTAGCATCACTGATGACGAAAATCTCAATCGGTAGGCAAACTTGCCAATCACATCTCTATGTGACTCTTGTTCATCTTTCGATGCGTGTGTTCCGAGCTCATGACTTTCATGCCTGAACGTCAAGACAACCAAGTGATCTCGCTGCGAGGTCTCAACTCACCCGCCTCACACATCCCTAATCGTTCATACCCATGTTAGCATGTGATACCCCGAAAAGTTAGGTGCCGTGACGGTGCTACTCTTGGGAGAACACTAACTACTTGATATTTTTGTGAGAGATCACCCTAATAAAAGCGACTACCGCGCAATCAAGAAGGGTGCAACATAAGGGATAAACATCTCAGGCAATTCATAATAGCATGATATGGTATAGCCCTTTCTGACGGAGAAGTCTTGTATTCCTTCGTCTTCGGCATTCACGTCGGTGATCACCTTCGCGAAGATTGCCACCACCTTGTCGATGCAGCAGATAATATTGCTATCTCTATAGCTAATAAAATAATGCATTACACAAGGTTGACACACAGGTCATTTAAAGTGCAATCATATGGCTCCAGCCATCATGCCGAATCATGACACGCAGGTCATGTTAATCAATTTACATTATATAGTCATCTCATACATAATCAAATTATTATGAGCACTGCTATACCACATCATATGCACATGCAAACCCTCCTGCAAAACCAAGTTAGACGCCTCTAATCGGTTCATGCAAAAACTTGTTTTACGTGGCTTCTAAGGTTTCGAAACAAACCGAAGCTACCAACGTCCATCATCAAGTATGATAATTCAGGTCGCTAGATTAACTTTCCAGGGTGTATGAAAACTGAGATAATAAAATCTCGAGCCCCATACTAAACTTCGTCATACGCATGACCCCCGTGCAGATCATATCTGCATTGCCCTTTTGTCTGCGAAATTTCATCTTTCCTTTTAACTACGGTGGAATTCAATGAACTGTTAGCACTTCGTTGATCAATCAGGATCGCGGATTGCCAGAACTTTGAAACTCCACCATACTGTTATCAAGATCAGAAATATGCAAATTCCAGGGAAGCAACAAGAACATCGGGTAACAGATTTCATCTGCTACCCGCACAAATAATTTTCAGTAATAGAACTCATCTACTACCTAATTATATTGTGCAACACCCATACATCTCTATGTATTCTAGATCGCAACCTGCATCTATGCATAGCACGGCTCATGATGCCACTGTAGGGTAACGCAGCAGAAAACAAAAAATTTCTGCCCTACGCACCAGCCCAGGACCACTATGGAGACTGCATACAAGGTTTGATCATGTTCGTTACCGACTCGTAGCGCAGCGGAAGTAGAGTCGATGACGATCGGCGGTGCAGATCCCCGCAGCTAGGATTTACAACCTCCCAACCGCGAGGATGTATACCCTCGTCTTCCCTTCGGACAGCCCTCCGGGAGGCGGTCGAACAGTCCCCCGGACGATGTCACGGACAGCCCTTCGGGAGGACCTTCGAAACTCGAATGGTCACTCGGACAGCCCTTCGGGAGGACTCACAGAACTCGGACCGTCACTTGGACAGCCCTTCGGGAGGCACTCTCGAACAGCCCCTCGGGCACTAAGATCGAAACTACGACCTCTCTACAGAGTTGCACACATACGGTGTCACCTATCCGGCAGGGCTTCGCCGTCCAGAACTAGTTCCTGCCGGAACCCAGACAGCCTTTCGGCTCTACGAAACTCTTTTCGTGGGAGGGAGAGAGAAGCCAGATAACATCTTGGCATGTGTATGAGAGCAAGGGATGATTGTGTGGAGGGCTGCCCCTCCACCTCTATTTATAGGAAAGCCAAGGGGTAGGGTAGTTATCCAATAAAACCCAAAGGCATATGAGGGAAGTCCTTCCACAAGGACCTAAAGGAGAAACCAAGGAACAAGAGGGGCTCCAAGGTGGAGCCCCTAGTGTGGCCGGCCACTCCCCCATGAGGGCCCCCCCAAAGGGGGTTCTCATCCATCCACATCACCTTCTAGAAGCCTTTAGCAAAAGCCCTAAAAGGTGGCTTCCAAAAATTATCCAAAATGCACTTTCACTATTCACGACGACATTTTTCAGCGTCCGTTCGAACTGAAAATATTTATGTGGGCTTAGAACAATTCCAGTACCCACTAAAATAATTTTCAACGCGTTCTGGAACAATTCCAGATTAGTGATTTTCATCTGCGAAAAGCATCTGAAGCGGTTCCGGCAGCTCCGAAACATTTCCGGTTTTTCTTCCAGAAAACTCCCAGAAGTTTCCAGAATGATTCTGGCACCCTCCAAGAATTATCAGGCATGTGCCGAAACCAATTTGACTTAATGGTATCCTCTGAAACAACTTTTCAGTTTCACCGGAACTCATCCGGTGACCTCTCTCTGCGGAACTTTTCCGCTGTCCGAAACTTTTCGGTGTCCGAAACTTTTTCGGTGATTTTCTCTCAGACTCCCTGTCTAGTATTCAGCAGATAGATGACCCTTAAGCGTGTGACCCTATAGGTTCGGTGAAGTATAGACATGACACGGAACCCCTTCCGATCAATGATCAACATCGGAGCCGTGGACACCCATATTGACCCCTATACCCACACGAATGAATATTCGAGTGAACCTCCAGTTGCCGTGTGCTATTCCTGTTGCTTCGCGATATGTTACAAATACCCGAGGTGAGACATGATGGCATCCCCGTGGGTCAACAACTTGTCCACTATGCCAGTTACCTCGTTACCGGTATTTGTTCTCTTTTCTCGTTCCCGTGTTCCGGCATCCCCGTGATCAAATCACAAAGTGTCTGGCCAGACGATGATGGATACCGTAACACCGAGAGGGCCCAGAGATATCTCTCCATCACCGGAGGAGCAAATCCCAATCTTGAGCTATCAAGTTACTTGACACACTTTTCCATGAACCCGTAAGCCGCCGTAATAGCCACCCATTTACGGATGACGTTTAACAAACCCCAAAGTTCATGAAGCAAGCATGAAGAAACTCGATACTCTCATGGTCTAAGGAATCATGCAAACATTAACCATCTCTGTGTTATTAACCATTAACTTGTGACGAAAGAATCTCATAGCATAACATCAATCGGGTCGATTCAACACAAATGTTCTGCTAACATTGTGCCCTCAAAATTGCTGGCATAGTCATGCCCATGATCAGGAAAACAGGATCATCATGCAATACTTGAGCCAGTCATAGAGGCTTGACTAGGAATACATTTTATCGTTTATTATTCCACACGTGCATATGAGTCTTCCTCCGAGCCTCGTTTTATTTGCAGACTCGACAACCATAGCAGTTATAGCATGGAACATAAACCTAATTATGAACAGGGAGATAATCAATAACATTTATTATTGCCTCTAGGGCATATCTCCTACATACCCCCCCACCTATATATATGTGGGAAGGGGGCGCCACACGTAACCACGACAATTGCTTAGCCGTGTTCGGCGCCTCCCTCCATCATTTACACCCTCGGTCATATTTTCGTAGTGCTGAGGCAAAGCCCTGCGGAGATAACTTCACCATCACCGTCACCACGCCGTCGTGCTGCCGGAACTCATCCACTACTTCGCCATCTTGCTGGATCAAGAAGGCGAGGACGTCACCGAGCTGAATGTGTGCTGAACGCGGAGGTGCCGTACGTTCGGTACTTGATCGGTTGGAGCGCGAAGAAGTTCGACTACATCAACCGCGTTAACAAACGCTTCCGCTTACGGTCTACGAGGGTATGTAGACGCACTCTTCCCTCTCGTTGCTATGCATCTCCATGGATAGATCTTGCGTGTGCGTAGAAAAAATTTTGTTTTCCATGCAACGTTTCCCAACAGTGGCATAATGAGCCAGGTCTATGCGTAGATGATATGCATGAGTAGAACACAAAGAGTTGTGGGCGGTGATAGTCATACTGCTTACCACCAAAGTCTTATTTTGATTCGGTGGTATTATAGGATTAAGTGGCCCGGACCAACCTTACATGTCCACGCACATGAGACCGGTTCCACCGACTGACATGCAACTAGTTTTGCATAAAGGTGGCTGGCGGGTGTCTGTTTCTCCTGCTTCAGTTGAATCGAATTTGACTGCGGCCGGTCCATGAAGAAGTTTAAAATAGCAAACTTGATAAATCACCGTTGTGGTTTTTGCCGTAAATAAGAACGGTTCTTGCTAGAAGCCCGTAGCAGCCACGTAAAACTTGCAACAACAAAGTAGAGGACGTCTAACTTGTTTTTGCAGGGCATGTTGTGATGTGATATGGTCAAGACATGATTTGATATACGTTATTGTATGAGATGATCATGTTTTGTAATTTATCAGCAACCGACAGGAGCCTTATGGTTGTCTCTTTATTGTACGAAATGCAAACGCCATGTAATTGCTTTACTTTATCGATATGCATTAGCAATAGTTGTAGAAGCAATAGTTGGTGAGACGACCCCGACGCAATGATGGAGATCAAGGTGTCGAGCCGGTGACGATGGAGATTGATGGCTGCTAGAACTACGTCGGTATTTCCCCAAAGAGGAAGGGATGATGCAGCACAGCGACGATAGGTATTTTCCTCAGTGATGAGACCAAGGTTATCGAACCAGTAGGAGAACCACGCAACACTACGTGAACGGCACCTGCACATAAATAACAAATACTCGCAACCCGACGTATTAAAGGGGTTGTTAATCCCTTTTGGGCAACGGCGCCAGAGATGGCTAGTGGACGGGAGAAAGTTGTAATAGATTGGATAAATAGATCTCGAATAAATGCAAAATAAAATAAAGTGCAGCAAGGTATTTTTGGGTTTTTGGAAATATAGATCTGAAAACAAAAACAAATAAAAATAGGTCGCAAAGGCAAATATATTAAAGAAGAGACCCGGGGGCCGTAGGTTTCACTAGTGGCTTCTTTAAAAAAATAGCAAACGGTGGGAAAACAATTACTGTTGGGCAATTGATAGAACTTCAAATACTCATGACGATATCCAGGCAATGATCATTATATAGGCATCACGTCCAAGATTAGTAGACCGACTCCTGCCTGCATCTACTACTATTACTCCACACATCGACCGCTATCCAGCATGCATCTAGTGTATTAAGTTCATGGAAAAACGGAGTAATGCAATAAGAACGATGACATGATGTAGACAAGATCTATTTATGTAGAAATAGACCCCGTCTTGTTATCCTTAATAGCAACGATACATACGTGTCGTTTCCCTTTCTGTCACTGGGATCAAGCACCGTAAGATCGAACCCATTACAAGGCACCTCTTCCCATTGCAAGATAAATAGATCAAGTTGGCCAAACAAAACCCAAATATCGAAGAAGAAATACGAGGCTATAAGCAATCATGCATATAAGAGATCAAAGAAGACTCAAATAACTTTCATGGATAAAAAGATAGATTTGATCATAAAATTAAAGTTCATCGGATCCCAACAAACACACCGCAAAAAGAGTTACATCATATGGATCTCCAAGAGACCATTGTATTGAGAATCAAACGAGAGAGAGAAAGCCATCTAGCTACTAACTATGGACCCGTAGGTCTACAAAGAACTACTCACGCATCATCGGAGAGGCACCAATGGACATGATGAACCCCTCCGAGAAGGTGTCTAGATTGGATCTGGTGTTTCTGGAACTTGCGGCGGCTGGAATTGATTTTCGTCGACTCCCCTAAGGTTTCTGGAATATTGGGGTATTTATAGAGCAAAGAGGCGGTGCGGGAGACCACCGAGGTGGGCACAACCCATCTAGGGGCGCCTAGGCCTCCAGGCGCGCCCTGGTAGGTTGTGCCCCCCTCGGGGCACCCCCAGGTGCTTCTCCAGCCCACTGGATGTCTTCTGGTCCAAAAAAATTCACAAAAAGTTTCGCTGCGTTTGGACTCCGTTTGGTATTGATTTCCTGCGATGTAAAAAACATGCAAAAAACAGCAACTGACACTAGGCACTATGTCAATAGGTTAGTACCAAAAAATAATATAAAATGATTGTAAAACATCCGGGAATGATAATATAACAGCATGGAACAATCAAAAATTATAGATACGTTGGAGACGTATCAGCATCCCCAAGCTTAATTCCTGCTCGTCCTCGAGTAGGTAAATGATAAAAACAGAATTTTTGATGTGGAATGTTGCCTAACATGTTCATCACATATTCTTTTCTTTATAGCATGGACATTTGGACTTTTATATGGTTCAAAGCAATAGTCTAGTTTTGACATGATAACTTAAATACTCAAGCATATCAACAAGCAACCATGTCTTTCAAAATATCAACGCTAAAATAAGTTATCCATAGCCCATTATGCTCAATCATTGATCCATTCATGAAACACACTCGCATATTAGCTACACCCAATGCTCAAGTATGATCATAGTGCCCCTTAGTTGGTGCTTTATAAGAGAAGATGGAGACTCTAAATAAGAATAAAAAATGCATAAAGTAAAAAAATGCCCATCGCGGAGGGAAGTAGGAATTTGTAGAGGTGCCAGAGCTCAAAGCTAAAATTGAGAGATAAAAACATTTTGGGAGCTATACTTTTCCCACCAACGAAAACGACTTAGAGTTCCCCACACTTTCCATGCTAGATATATCATAGGCGGTTCCCAAACAGAAAATAAAGTTTATTTCTTTTTCCACCATTTCTTTCACTTTCCATGGCTAGCCGTATCCACGAGTTCCCTCCATACCAACACTTTCCAAGGAATTTATTATTTGACAACATAAAGTAAATTCATTTATTCATTTTGGGACTGGGCATCCCTAATACCTTTGCCTTCCTCTCGTGCAATGACAAGTGAATAAACACTCATCGTGAGAATAACACATCTAGCATGGAAAATATTGGCCACCCCTCTCCGCCTCGCGAGCGGTACGAGCACACAAAAGAGAAATTTATTTTGAAAATTAGAGATGGCACATGCAAATTTGCTTAGAACGGCAAAAGAATACCGCATATAGGTAGATATAGTGGACTCATATGGTAAAACTGGTTTAAAGGGTTTTGGATGCACAAGTAGTGATCATACTTAGTGCAAAATGAAGGCTAGCAAAAGATTGAGAAGCGACCAACCAAGAAACGAAAAATCTCATAAGCGAGCATTAAGCATAATTAACACCGAATAATGCACCACAAGTAGGATATAATTTCATTGCATAACTATTGACTTTTGTGCATGCATAGGGAATCACAAACCTTAACACCAATATTCTTACTAAAGCATAATTACTCATCAACATAACTCACATATCACATCATCATATCTCAAAACTATTACAAGGAATCAAGTTTATTATGTCCAATGATCTTCATGAAAGTTTTTATTATTTCCTTCTTGGATATCTATCACTTTGGGACTAATTTTCATGTGTTGCTTTTGATAAGCTCAAACAAATATAAGTGAAGATCATGAGCATAATATTTCTTTCTCTCAAATTAATTTAAGTGAAGCAAGAGAGAATTTCTTAAAAAAATTACTAACTCCCAAATAAATCTAAGTGAAGCATGAGAGCATTTCTTCAAAAATGATAAAGCACACCGTGCTCAAAAAGATATAAGTGAAGCACTAGAGCAATTCCATAGCTCATAAAGATTTAAGTGAAGCATAGAGAGCAATTCTAACAAGTCATGGCATAATTTTGGCTCTCTAAAATAGGTGTGTCCAGCAAGGATTCAAGACTTAAAATAAAAAGAAAAACAAGCAAAGACTCATACCATACAAGACGCTCCAAGCAAAACTCATAGTATGTGACGAATAAAAATATAGTTTCAAGTAAAATACCGATGGTCGTTAGAAGAAAGAGGGGATGCCACTCGGGCATCCCCAAGCTTAGTTGCTTGCTTCTCTTTGGATAATAGCTTGGGATTCCATGGGCATCCCCAAGATTAGGCTCTTCTTACTCATTATTCCTTCATCCATCGTAAAATCACCCAAAACTTGAAAACTTCAATCACACAAAACTCAACAAAACCTTCGTGAGATCTGTTAGTATAAGAAAACAAATCACTACTATAAGTACTGTAGCAAACCAATTCATATTTTATTCTTGCATTATATCTACTGTATTCCAACTTTTCTATGGCAAAAACTCTTCAAAGAAAACCATAGAATCATTAAAACAAGCACACAACGCAAAGAAAACAGAATATGTCTAAAACATAACAGTCTGTAGCAGTCTGAATATTTTGAATACTTCTGTAACTCCAAAAATTCTGAAAATTAGGAAAACAGAGGCAATTTGTATATCAATCTTTTGTAAAAAATTCAGAATTTTTCGTCTCTGCTGTGATTTTTCAAACAATTTCTACTGGACGCAAAAGTTTCTGTTTTTCAACAAGATCAAATCAACTATCACCCAAATCAATCCTAAAGGCTTTACTTGGCACAAAAACTAATTAAAACACAAAAAACTCAATCATAACAGTAGCATTATTATGCTAACACTCAAGAACAGAAAGCAAAAGGCAAAAAAATTAATTTTATTCATTGGGTTGCCTCCCAACAAGCGCTATCGTTTTACGCCCATAGCTAGGCATAAAGCAAGGATCTAAGTATTGTCATCTTTGTTTTGACAACTTTTGTTAGGGTCTTCTCAAACCCAGGAGGCTCTTTGAGCTTCCCTAAATTCTCAGGAAAAGAAGCCATCTTGAGATCTAAAATATCCAATCGCTTGTTACCGAGGGTAATCAAGGTATTCATGCGATTGATACTGCCATTAAGATGTTTAAGGGGTTCGTTATATTTTTGCAATTCCACCATATGTTTATGCAAATCACCAAGTTTGTCCAACATTTGAACACCCTCTGGGGTGAAAGAAAACCCCTTCTTTTGAGGTGGAATCCCCAGAATTCCTTGTAAAATTTCATAAGCAGCATTAGCATCAAGCTCGACAAAATTCCCTTTAGCGGCAAAATCTAACAGTTGTCTATGATGCAAAGCCAATCCTATGTAAAAATTACGAAGCAAAATCTTTGCGTCCAACTTTAAGTTGCAAACACGATAGGATTCCATTAGCCTATACCAAGCATCTTTCAAATTTTCTCCTTGTCGTTGCTTGAAGTATAAAACTTCAAAATCTGGTGACAAAGTAGGAGTAGTCATGCTAGCCATCATAACTAGAAAGCAAGAACACGGATAGATCCGGCAAGAAATCGGCGAACGAAAAAGAGGGCGAATAAAACAGCAATTTTTTGTGAAGTGGGGGAGAGGAAAACGAGAGGCAAATGGCAAATAATGTAAATTGCGAGGAGATGAGATTTGTGATTAGGAACCTGGTAGATGTTGATGATGTCTTCCCGGCAACGGCGCCAGAAATTCCTTTTGATGTCTGCCAGAACTACGTCGGTATTTTCCCAAAGAGGAAGGGATGATGCAGCACAGCGACGGTAGGTATTTCCCTCAGTGATGAGACCAAGGTTATCGAACAAGTAGGAGAACCACGCAACACTACGTGAACGGCACCTGCACACAAATAACAAATACTCGCAACCCGACGTATTTAAGGGGTTGTCAATCCCTTTCGGGCAACGGCGCCAGAGATGGCTAGTGGATGGGAGAAAGTTGTAATAGATTAGATAAATAGATCTCGAATAAATGCAAAATAAAATAAAGTGCAGTAAGGTATTTTTGGGTTTTTGGAAATATAGATCTGAAAATAAAAGCAATTAAAAATAGATCGCAAAGGCAAATATATTAAAGAAGAGACCCGGGGGCCGTAGGTTTCACTAGTGGCTTCTCTCGAGAAAAATAGCAAACGGTGGGAAAACAATTACTGTTGGGCAATTGATAGAACTTCAAATACTCATGACGATATCCAGGCAATGATCATTATATAGGCATCACGTCCAAGATTAGTAGACCGACTCCTGCCTGCATCTACTACTATTACTCCACACAACGACCGCTATCCAGCATGCATCTAGTGTATTAAGTTCATGGAAAAATGGAGTAATGTAATAAGAATGATGACATGATGTAGACAAGATCTATTTATGTAGAAATAGACCCCGTCTTGTTATCCTTAATAGCAACGATACATACGTGTCGTTTCCCTTTCTGTCACTGGGATCAAGCACCGTAAGATCGAACCCATTACAAGGCACCTCTTCCCATTGCAAGATAAATAAATCAAGTTGGCCAAACAAAACCCAAATATCGGAGAAGAAATACGAGGCTATAAGCAATCATGCATATAAGAGATCAAAGAAGACTCAAATAACTTTTATGGATAAAAAGATAGATCTGATCATAAACTCAAAGTTCATCGGATCCCAACAAACACACCGCAAAAAGAGTTACATCATATGGATCTCCAAAAGACCATTGTATTGAGAATCAAACGTGAGAGAGAAAGCCATCTAGCTACTAACTACGGACCCGTAGGTCTACAAAGAACTACTCACGCATCATCGGAGAGGCACCAATGGACATGATGAACCCCTCCGAGAAGGTGTCTAGATTGGATCTGGTGTTTCTGGAACTTGCGGCGGCTGGAATTGATTTTCGTCGACTCCCCTAGGGTTTCTGGAATATTGGGGTATTTATAGAGCAAAGAGGCGGTGCGGGAGGCCACCGAGGTGGGCACAACCGAGGTGGGTTGTGCCCCCTCGGAGCACCCCCCAGGTGCTTCTCGGGCCCACTGGATGTCTTCTGGTAAAAAAAATCCACAAAAAGTTTCGCTGCGTTTGGACTCCGTTTGGTATTGATTTATTGCGATGTAAAAAACATGCAGAAAACTGCAACTGGCACTGGGCACTATGTCAATAGGTTAGTACAAAAAAATGATATAAAATGACTATAAAATGATTGTAAAACATCCAAGAATGATAATATAACAGCATGGAATAATCAAAAATTATAGATACGTTGGTGACGTATCAGAGATCATGACGATGCTTTGGAGATGGAGATGAAAAGCACAAGATGATGATGGCCATATCATGTCACATATTTTGATTGCATGTGATGTTTATCCTTTATGCATCTTATTTTGCTTAGAACGGCGGTAGCATTATAAGATGATCCCTTCACTAAATTTCAAGATAAAAATGTTCTCCCCGAGTATGCACCGTTGCTAAAGTTCGTCGTTTCGAAGCACCTCGTGATGATCGGGTGTGATAGACTCTACGTTCACATACAACGGGTGTAAGACAGTTTTGCACATGTAGAATACTTGGGTTAAACTTGACGAGCCTAGCATGTACAGACATGGTCTCGGAACACTGGAGACCAAAAGGTCGAACGTGATGATCGGACATGGGTTAGTTGATTTGGATCATGTATCACTTAGATAACTTGAGGGATGTTAATTTAAGTGGGAGTTCATTAGTAATTTGATTAATTGAACTTAATTTATCATGAACTTAGTCTTGATAGTTTTTTGCATATCTATGTTGTAGATCAATAGCTCGCGTATAGCTCCCCTGTTTTTTGATATGTTCCTAGAGAAAACTAAGTTGAAAGATGATAGTGGCAATGATGAGGACTGGGTCCGTGATCTGAGGATTATCCTCATTGCTGCACAGAAGAATTATGTCCTTGATGCACCACTAGGTGACAGACCTATTGCAGGAGCAGATGCAGACGTTATGAATGTTTGGCAAGCTCGATATGATGACTACTTAATAGTTTAGTGCACCATCCTTTACGGCTTAGAACCAGGACTTCAAAAACGTTTTGAACGCCACGGAGCATATGAGATGTTCCAAGAGCTGAAATTGGTATTTCAGACTCATGCTCGTGTCGAGAGGTATAAGACCTCTGACAAGTACTTTGCCTACAAGATGGAGGAGAATAGCTCAGCCAGTGAGCATGTGCTCAGAATGTCTGGGTACTACAATTGCTTGAATCAAGTGGGAGTTAATCTTCCAGATGAGATAGTGATTGACAGAGTTCTCTAGTCACTATCACCAAGCTACTAGAACTTCGTGATGAACTATAATATGCAATGGATGACGAAAACGATTCCCGAGCTCTTCGCGATGCTGAAATAGGCGAAGGTACAAATCAGGGAAGAGCATCAAATGTTGATGGTTAACAAGACCACTAGTTTCAAGAAAAATGGCAAGAGAAAGAAAGGGAACTTCAAGAAGAACTGCAAGCAAGTTGCCATTCCCGTAAAGAAGCCCAAAGCTGGACCTAATCCTGAAACTGAGTGCTTCTACTGCAAAGTGAATGGTCACTGGAAACGGAACTGCCCCAAATACTTGGTGGATAAGAAGGATGGCAAAGTGAACAAAGGTATATTTGATATACATGTTATTGATGTGTACTTTACTAGTGTTTATAGTAACCCCTGGGTATTTTATACCGGTTCAGTTGCTAAAGATTAGTAACTCAAAACAGGAGTTGCAGAATAAACAGAGACTAGTTAAAAGCGAGGCGACGATGTGTGTTGGAAGTAATTCCAAGGTTGATACGATCACCATCGCACACTCCCTCTACCTTCGGGGTTAGTGTTGAACCTAAATAAATATTATTTGATGTTTGCGTTGAGTATGAATATGATTGGATCATGTTTATTGCAATACGGTTATTCATTTAAGTCAGAGAATAATTGTTGTTCTGTTTACATGAATAAAACCTTCTATGGTCATACACCCAATGTGAATGGTTTATTGAATCTCGATCGTAGTGATACACATATTCATAATATTGATGCCAAAAGATGCAAAGTTGATAATGATAGTGCAACATACTTGTGGCACTGCCGTTTAGGTCATATTGGTGTAATGCGCATGAAGAAACTCCATGTGGATGGATTTTTGGAATCACTTGATTATGAATCATTTGATACTTGCGAACCATGCCTCATGGGCAAGATGACTAAAACTCCGTTCTCCGGAACAATGGAGCAAGCTAATGACTTATTGGAAATAATACATACCGATGTATGCGGTTCGATGAGTGTTGAAGCACGCGGCGGGTATCGTTATTTTCTGACCTTCACAGATGATTTGAGTTGGTATGGGTATATCTACTTAATCGATGAGTGTTGAAGCACGCGGCGGGTATCGTTATTTTCTGACCTTCACAGATGATTTGAGTTGGTATGGGTATATCTACTTAATGAAACACAAGTCTGAAACATTTGAAAAGTTCAAAAGAATTTCAGAGTGAAGTGGAGAATCATCGTAACAAGAAAATAAAATTTCTACGATCTGATCGCGGAGGCGAATATTTGAGTTACGAGTTTGGCCTTCATTTAAAACAATGTGAAATAGTTTCACAACTCAAGCCACCTGGAACACCACAACGTAATGGTGTGTCCGAACATCGTAACCGTACTTTATTAGATATGGTGCGATCTATAATGTCTCTTACTGATTTACCACTATCGTTTCGGGGTTATGCATTAGAGACAGCCGCGTTCATGTTAAATAGGGCATCGTCTAAATCCGTTGAGATGACACCGTATGAACTGTGGTTTGGCAAGAAACCAAGCTGTCGTTTCTTAAAATTTGGGGATGCGACGCTTATGTCAAAAGGCTTCAGTCAGATAAGCTCGAACCCAAATCGGAGAAGTGCGTCTTCATAGGATACCCTAAAAGAAATTATTGGTACACCTTTTACCACAGATCCGAAGGCAAGATCTTTGTTGCTAAGAATGAGTACTTTCTAGAGAAGGAGTTTCTCTCGAAAGAAGTGAGTGAGAGGAAAGTAGAACTTGATGAGGTAATTGTAACTTCTCTCGAATTGGAAAGTAGCACATCAGAGAAAACCGTTCCCGTGATGCCTACACCAACTAGAGTGGAAGCTAATTATAATGATCATTAAACTTCAGATCAAGTTACTACTGAACTTCGTAGGTCGACCAGAGCATGATCCGCACCAGAGTGGTACGGTAATCCTGTTCTGGAAGTCATTTTATTAGACAAGGCGAACCTACGAACTAGGAAGAAGCTATGATGAGCCCAAATTCCGACAGATGGCTTGAGGCCATGAAATTTGAGATAGGATCCATGTATAAGAACAAAGTGTGGACTTGCCCGATGATCGGCAAGCCATAGAGAATAAATGGATCTTCAAAGAAGAAGACTGACGCTGATGGTAATGTTACTGTCTACAAAGCTCGAGTTGTCGCAAAAAGGTTTTCGACAAGTTCAAGTGGTTGACTACGATGCGACTTTCTCACCCGTAGCGATGCTTAAGTCCGTCCGAATCATGTTAGTAATTGCCACATTTTATGATTATGAAATCTGGTAAATGGATGTCAAAACTGCATTCCTTAATGGATTTCTTAAAGAAGAATTGTATATGATGCAACTAGAAGGTTTTGTCGATCCTAAAGGTGCAAACAAAGTGTGCAAGCTCCAGCGATCCATTCATGAACTGGTGCAAGTATCTCGAAGTTGGAATATACGCTTTGATGAGGTGATCAAAGCATATGGTTACAGACTTACGGTGAAGCCTGTATTTACAAGAAAGTGAGTGGGAGCTCTGTAGCATTTCTAATATTATATGTGGATGACATATTGCTGATTGGAAATTATATAAAATTTCTGGATAGCATAAAAGGACACTTGAATAAGAATTTTTTAATGAAAGACCTTGGTGAAGCTACTTACGTATTGAGCATCAAGATCTATAGAGATAGATCGAGACACTTAATAGGATTTTGACAAAGCACACACCTTAACAAGGTTTTTGAAGAAATTCAAAATAGATCAGTCAAAGAAAGGGTTCTTGCCTGTGTTGCAAGGTGTGAAGTTGAGTAAGACTCAAAACCCGACCACGGCAGGAGATAGAGAGAGAATGAAAGTTATTCCCTATGCCTCAGTCATAGGTTCTATAAAGTATACCATACTGTGTATCAGACATGTTGTGTACCTTGCCATGAGTTTGGCAAGGGGGTACAATAGTGATCCAGGAGTAGATCACTGGACAGCGGTCAAAATTATCCTTAGAGGACTAAGGAGATATTTCTCGGTTATGGAGGTGATAAAGAGTTCGTCGTAAAGGGTTATGTCGATGCAAGCTTTGACGCCGATTCGGATGACTCTGAGCCTCAAATATGGATACATATTGAAAGTGGGAGCAATTAGCTAGAGTAGCTCCATGCAGAGCTTTGTAGACATAGAAATTTGCAAAATACATACGGATCTGAATGTAACAGACCCATTGACTAAACTTCTCTCACAAGTAAAACATGATAACACATTAGTACTCTTTGTGTGTTAATCACATGGTGATGTGAACTAGATTATTGACTCTAGTAAACTCTTTGGGTGTTGATCACATGACGATGTGAACTATGAGTGTTAATCACATGGCGATGTGAACTAGATTATTGACTGTAGTGCAAGTGGGAGACTGATGGAAATATGCCCTAGAGGCAATAATAAAATGGTTATTATTATATTTCCTTAATCATGATAAAGGTTTATTATTCATGCTAGAATTGTATTGACCGGAAACTTAAATACATGTGTCAATACATAAACAAATATTGTGTCCCTAGTAAGCCTCTACTAGAATAGCTCGTTGATCAAAGATGGTTAAGATTTCCTAACCATAGACATGTGTTGTCATTTGATAACGAGATCATATCATTAGGAGAATGATGTGATGGACAAGGCCCATCCATTAGCTTAGCATAATGATCGTTCAGTTTATTGCTATTGCTTTCTTCATGTCAAATACATATTCCTTCGACTATGAGATTATGCAACTCCCGAATACCGGAGAAATGCCTTGTGTGCTATCAAACGTCACAACGTAACTGGGTGATCATAAAGATGCTCTACAGGTATCTCCGAAGGTGTTTGTTGAGTTGGCATAGATCGAGATTAGGATTTGTCACTCTGAGTTTCGGAGAGGTATCTCTGGGCCTCTCGGTAATACACATCATAAGCTTGCAAGCAAATGACTAAGGAGTTAGTTACTAGGTGATGTATTACGGAACGAGTAAAGAGACTTGCCAGTAACGAGATTGAACTAGGTATAGAGATACAGACGATCGAATCTCGGGCAAGTAACATACCGATGGACAAAGGGAATTACGTATGTTGTCATAACGGTTCGACCGATAAAGATCTTCATAGAATATTGTTGGAAATATGCCCTAGAGGCAATAATAAAATGGTTATTATTATATTTCCTTGTTCATGATAATTGTCTATTGTTCATGCTATAATTGTATTAACCGGAAACCGTAATACATGTGTGAATACATAGACCACAACATGTCCCTAGTGAGCCTCTAGTTGACTAGCTCGTTGATCGATAGATGGTTGTGGTTTCCTGACCATGGACATTGGATGTCATTGATAACGGGATCACATCATTAGGAGAATGATGTGATGGACAAGACCCAATCCTAAGCATAGCACAAGATCGTGTAGTTCGGTTGCTAGAGCTTTTCTAATGTCAAGTATCATTTCCTTAGACCATGAGATTGTGCAACTCCCGGATACCGTAGGAATGCTTTGGGTGTATCAAACGTCACAACGTAACTGGGTGACTATAAAGGTGCACTACAGGTATCTCCGAAAGTGTCTGTTGGGTTGGCACGAATCGAGACTGGGATTTGTCACTCCGTATGACGGAGAGGTATCTCTGGGCCCACTCGGTAATGCATCATCATAATGAGCTCAATGTGACTAAGGAGTTAGCCACGGCATCATGCGTTACGGAACGAGTAAAGAGACTTGCTGATAACGGGATTGGACAAGGTATAGGGATACCGACGATCGAATCTCGGGCAAGTAACATACCGATGGACAAAGGGAATTGTATACGGGATTGATTGAATCCCCGACATCGTGGTTCATCCGATGAGATCATCGTGGAACATGTGGGAGCCAACATGGGTATCCAGATCCCGCTGTTCGTTATTGACCGGAGAGATGTCTCGGTCATGTCTGCATGGTTCCCGAACCCGTAGGGTCTACACACTTAAGGTTCGGTGACGCTAGAGTTGTTGTGGGAAATAGTATGTGGTTACCGAAGGTTGTTCGGAGTCCCGGATGAGATCCCGGACATGACGAGGAACTCCGGAATGGTCCGGAGGCGAAGATCGATATATTGGACGAAGGGTATTGGAGTCCGGAAGTGTTCCGGGGGTACCAGGCTACGACCAGCGTGACCGAAAGGAGTTTCGGAGGCCCCGGCAAGCGTTGGGGGGCCTTATGGGCCAAGGGGAAGGGGCACACCAGCCCACTAAGGGGCTGTGCGCCCCTCCCACCCCATCTCATGTAACCTGGAGAGCTGGGGGCGCCTCCCCTAGGGCAGCCGCCCCTCCCGGCTTGGGGGCAAGTTTCCTAGGGGTGGGGGCGCCCAAACCCATCTAGGGTTTCCCCTGTGGCCGCTGCCCCTCCCCTAGGGAAACCCTAGGGCGCTTCCTCCTCCCCCCTTTCCCCTATATATAGCGAGGGATAGAGAGGGCTGCAACACCCCCCTTACCCTGGCGGAGCCCTCTCCCTCCTCCAACTCATCCTCCTCCTCCGTAGAGCTTGGCGAAGCCCTGTTGGAGAACCACGAGCTCCTCCACCACCACACCGTCGTGCTGCCGGAGCTTTCCCTCAACTTCTCCTCTCCCCTTACTGGATCAAGAAGGAGGAGATGTCCCCGGGTTGTACGTGTGTTGAACGCGGAGGCGCCGTCCGTTCGGCGCTTGGATCGGATCTTCCGCGATTTGAATCGCCGCGAGTACGACTCCATCAACCACGTTCTTGTAACGCTTCCGCTTAGAGATCTTCAAGGGTATGAAGATGCACTCCCTCTCTCTCGTTGCTAGCATCTCCTAGATTGATCTTGGTGACACGTAGGAAATTTTTGAATTATTACTACGTTCCCCAACAGTGGTATCAGAGCTAGGTCTATGCGTAGATTCTATGCACGAGTAGAACACAAAGAAGTTGTGGGCGATGATTTGTTCAATTTGCTTACCGTTACTAGTCCTATCTTGATTCGGCGGCATTGTGGGATGAAGCGGCCCGGACCGACCTTACACGTACGCTTACGTGAGACAGGTTCCACCGACTGACATGCACTTGTTGGATAAGGTGGCTAGCGGGTGTCTGTCTCTCCCACTTTAGTCGGATCGGATTCGATGAAGAGGGTCCTTATGAAGGGTAAATAGCAATTGGCATATCACCGTTGTGGCTTTTGCGTAGGTAAGAAACGTTCTTGCTAGAAACCCATAGCAGCCACGTAAAACATGCAACAACAATTAGAGGACGTCTAACTTGTTTTTGCAGGGTTTGCTTTGTGATGTGATATGGCCAAAAAGGATGTGATGAATTATATATGTGATGTATGAGATTGATCATGTTCTTGTAATAGGAATCACGACTTGCATGTCGATGAATATGACAACCGGCAGGAGCCATAGGAGTTGTCTTAATTTATTGTATGACCTGCGAGTCAATACAAAGCGCCATGTAATTACTTTACTTTATTGCTAACTATTAGCCATAGTAGTAGAAGTAATAGTTGGCGAGACAACTTCATGAAGACACGATGATGGAGATCATGGTGTCATGCCGGTGACGATGGTGATCATGCCGTGCCTCCAAGATGGAGATCAAAGGCGCAAAATGATATTGGCCATATCATGTCACTTTATGATTTGCATGTGATGTTTGTCATGTTTACATCTTATTTGCTTAGAACGACGGTAGCATAAATAAGATGATCCCTCACTAAAATTTCAAGAAATGTGTTCCCCCTAACTGTGCACCGTTGCGAAGGTTCGTTGTTTCGAAGCACCACGTGATGATCGGGTGTGATAGATTCTAACATTCGCA
Source organism: Thinopyrum elongatum (assembly GCA_011799875.1). NCBI lineage: Eukaryota > Viridiplantae > Streptophyta > Magnoliopsida > Poales > Poaceae > Thinopyrum > Thinopyrum elongatum. Next base: position 25,184,425 of record CM022298.1, read on the forward strand.
TACAACGGGTGTAAGCCAGATTTACACATGCGAAACACTTAGGTTGACTTGACGAGCCTAGCATGTACAGACATGGCCTCGGAACACGAGAGGCCGAAAGGTCGAACATGAGTCGTATGGTAGATGCGATCAACATAGAGATGTTCACCGTTGATGACTAGGCCATCTCACGTGATGATCGGACACGGCCTAGTCGATTCGGATCATGTATCACTTAGATGACTAGAGGGATGTCTGTCTGAGTGGGAGTTCATTAAATAATTTGATTAGTTGAACTCATTATCATGAACATAGTCTAAATTGTCTTTGCAAATTATGTTGTAGATCAATAGCTCACGCTTTAGCTCCCTGTTTAATACGTTCCTAGAGAAAGACTAAGTTGAAAGATATTGTGAGCAATTGTGCGGACTAGGGCCGTAGTCTGAGGATTGTCCTCACTACTACACAGAAGGCTTCTGTCCTTGATGCACCGCTCCGTGTGCCAACCCCTCTAGTGTCGTCTATGGATGTTGTGAACATCTGACAGGCACGTTCTGATGACTACTTGATAGTTCAGTGCGTCATGCATTACGGCTTAGAATTGAGGTTCCAAAATGTTTTGAACGTCACGGAACATATGAGATGTTCCAAGAGTTGAAATTGGTATTTTAGGCTCATGCCCGTGTTGAGAGGTATGGGACCTCTGACAAGTTCTTTGCCTACAAGATGGAGGAGAATAGCTCAGTCAGTGAGCATGTGCTCAGATTGTCTGGGTACTACGATCACTTGAATCGAGTGGGAGTTAATCTTCCAGATAAGATAGTGATTAATATAGTTCTCCAAGTCACTGCCACTTAGCTACTAGAGCTTCGTGATGAACTATAACATGCCAGGGATGGATAAGATGATCCATGAGCTGTTCGCGATGTTTGACACCGCGAAGGTAGAAATCAAGAAGGAGCATCAAGTGTTGATGGTTAGTAAAACCACTAGTTTCACAAAGGGCAAGGGCAAGAATGGAAACTTCATGGATGGCAAGTCAGTTGCTGCTCCAGTGAAGAAACCCAAGGTTAAACCCAAACCTGAGACCAGGTGCTTCTGTTATGAGGAGAACGGTCGCTGAAGTGGAACAACCCTAGATATTTGGTAGATAAGAAAGCTGGCAACATCGACAGAAGTATATTTGATATACGCGTTATTGATGTGTACCTTGCTAGTACTCCTAGTAGCACCTGGGTATTGGATACCGGTTTGGTTACTAAATGTTAGTAATTCGAAATAAAAGCTACGGAATAAAAGGAGGCTAGCTAAGGGTGAGGTGACGATGTGTGTTGGAAGTATTTCCAAGGTTGATATGATCACCATCGCACACTCTCTCGGGATTAGGGATGAACCTAAATAAATGTTATTTGGTGTTTGCGTTGAGCATGAACGTGATTAGATCGTGTTTATTGCAATACGGTTATTCATTTAAGTTAGAGAATAATGGTTATTCTGTTTACATGAATAATACCTTCAATGGTCATGCACCCAATGTGAATGGTTTATTGAATCTCGATCGTAGTAATACACATGTTCATAAAAGATGCAAAGTTAATAATGATAGTACCACATACTTGTGGCACTGCCGCTAAAGGTCATATTGGTGTAAAGCGCATGAAGAAACTCCATGCTGATGGATCTTTGGAGTCACTCGATTTCGAATTGGTTGAGACATGCGTACCATGCCTCTTAGGCAAGATGACTGAGACCCCGTTTCCGGTATGATGGAGCGGGCTAGTAACTTATTGGAAATAATACATGTTGATGTATGCGGTCCAATGAGTGTTGAAGCATGCAGTGGATATCGTTATTTTCTTACCTTCACATGATGATTTGAGTGGATATGAGTATATTTACTTAATGAAACACAAGTCTAAAACGTTTGCAAAGTTCAAACAAATTCAGAGTGAAGTCTAAGATCATCGTGACAAGAAGATAAAAATGTCTACGATATGATCGTGGAGGTGAATATCTGAGTTACGAGTTTTGTATACAACTTAAGACAATGTGAAAGTTGTTTCACAACTCACGCCACCTGGAACACCATAGTGTGATGGTGTGTCCGAACGTCATAGTCGTACTCTATTGGATATCGTGCGTACTATGATGTCTCTTATCGATTTGCCACTATCGTTTTGGGGTTAAGCATTAGAGACAACTACATTCACTTTAAATAGGGCACCATCTAATTCCGTTGAGATGTCACCGTATGGTTTGGCAGAAACCTAAGCTGTCATTTCTCAGAGTTTGGGAATACAACGCTTATGTCTGATAAGCTCAAACCCAAAGCAGAAATGTGCATCTTCATAGAAACCCTAAGGAAACATTTGGGTATGTCTTCTATCTCAAATCTGAGGGCAAAGTATTTGTTGCTAAATAGGGTCCTTTCTCGAGAAAAGGTTTCTCTCAAAAGAATTGAGTGGGAGGAAGATAGAACTTGATGAGGTTGTTGAACCTTTACTTCAACCAGTGAGTAGTGAAGCGCAGAAAGATGTTTCTGTGACACTTACGTCAGTTGAAGAGGAAGCTAATGATAGTGATCATGAAGATTCAGATCAAGTTACTATCGAACCTCGTAGGTCGACAAGGATACGTACTACTCCTGAGTGGTACGGTAACCCTGTCTTAGAGGTCATGTTGTTGGACAACGATGAACCTACGAGCTATGGAGAAGCGACGGCGGGCCCGGATTCCAACAAATGGCTAGGAGCCATGAAATCCGAGATAGGATCCATGTATAAGAACAAAGTATGTACTTTGGTGGACTTGCCCGATGCTCGCTAAGCCATTGAGAATAAATGGATCTTTAAGAAGAAGACAGACGCTGATGGTAATGTCACCATTTATGAAGCTCGACTTGTCTCAAAGAAGTTTCTAACAAGTTCAAGGAGTTGACTGTGATGAGACTCTCTCAATCATAGCGATGCTAAAGTCAGTTAGAATTATGTTAGCAGTTGCTGCATTTTCATTTACGAAATATGGCAGATGGATGTCAAAACAAAGTTTCCTTGACGGTTTTTGTGAGGAAAGGCTGTATGTGATACAACCAGAAGGTTTTGTCGATCCTAAGGATGCTAAAAGGTATGCAAGCTCCAGCGATCCTTCTATGAACTGGAGCAAGCATCTCGGAGTTGGAACATACACTTTGATGAGGTGATCAAAGTTTCTGGGTTTATACAAAGTTTCCAAGAAACTTGTATTTACAAGAAAGTGAGTGGGAGCACTATAACATTTCTGATAAGTATATGTGGATGACATATTGTTGATCGGAAATAATGTAGAATTTCTGGAAAGCATAAAGGGTTGTTTGAAAGGAGTTTTTCAAAGAAAGACCTGGGTAAAACTGCTTACATGTTGGGTATCAAGATCTATAGAGATAGATCAAGATGCCTGATAAGACTTTCACAGAGCACATACCTTGACATGATTTTGAAGGAGTTCAAAATGGATCAGTCAAAGAAGGAGTTCTTGCCTGAGTTGTAAAGTGTGAAGTTAAGACTTAAAGCTCGACCACGGCAGAAGAAAGAGAAAGGACGAAGGTCGTCCCCTATGCCTTAGCCATAGGCTCTATACAGTATGCTATGCTGTGTACTGCACCTGATATGTGCCTTGCCATGTGTTTGGCAAGGGGGTACAAGAGTGATCCAGGAGTGGATCATTTGGACAGCGGTCAAAATTGTCCTTAAAAGAATAAGGAAATGTTTCTCGGTTTTGGAGGTGATAAAGAGTTCGACGTAAAGGGTTACGTCGATGCAAGCTTTAACACCTATCCGGATGACTCTGAGTAGCAAACCGGATACGTATAGTGGAGAAACCATTTGGAATAGCTCCAAGTGAAGCGTGGAAGCAGCATCTACAACATGACCTAGAGATTTGCGAAGTACATACGGATCTGAATGTTGCAGACCCGTTGACTAAAACCTCTCTCACAAGCAGAACAAGATCAAACCCCAAAACTCATTGAGTCTTAATCACATGATTATTCACTCTAGTAAACTCTTTGGGTATAGTCACATGGCGATGTGGACTATGAGTGTTAATCACATGGCGATGTGAACTAGATTATTGACTCTAGTGCAAGTGGGAGACTGTTGGAAATATGCCCTAGAGGCAATAATAAAATGGTTATTATTATATTTCCTTGTTCATGATAATTGTCTATTGTTCATGCTATAATTGTATTAACCGGAAACCGTAATACATGTGTGAATACATAGACCACAACATGTCCCTAGTGAGCCTCTAGTTGACTAGCTCGTTGATCGATAGATGGTTGTGGTTTCCTGACCATGGACATTGGATGTCATTGACAACGGGATCACATCATTAGGAGAATGATGTGATGGACAAGACCCAATCCTAAGCATACCACAAGATCGTGTAGTTCGGTTGCTAGAGCTTTTCTAATGTCAAGTATCATTTCCTTAGACCATGAGATTGTGCAACTCCCAGATACCGTAGGAATGCTTTGGGTGTATCAAACGTCACAACGTAACTGGGTGACTATAAAGGTGCACTACAGGTATCTCCGAAAGTGTCTGTTGGGTTGGCACGAATCGAGACTGGGATTTGTCACTCCGTATGACGGAGAGGTATCTCTGGGCCCACTCGGTAATGCATCATCATAATGAGCTCAATGTGACTAAGGAGTTAGCCACAGGATCATGCATTACGGAACGAGTAAAGAGACTTGCCGATAATGGGATTGAACAAGGTATAGGGATACCGACGATCAAATCTCGGGCAAGTAACATACCGATGGACAAAGGGAATTGTATACGGGATTGATTGAATCCCCGACATCGTGGTTCATCCAATGAGATCATCGTGGAACATGTGGGAGCCAACATGGGTATCCAAATCCCGCTGTTGGTTATTGACCGGAGAGATGTCTCGGTCATGTCTGCATGGTTCCCGAACCCGTAGGGTCTACACACTTAAGGTTCGATGACGCTAGAGTTATTATGGGAAATAGTATGTGGTTACCGAAGGTTGTTCGGAGTCCCGGATAAGATCCCGGACGTGACGAGGAACTCCGGAATGGTTCGGAGGCGAAGATCGATATATTGGACGAAGGGTATTGGAGTCCGGAAGTGTTCCGGGGGTACCATGCTACGACCAGCGTGACCGAAAGGAGTTTCGGAGGCCCCGGCAAGCGTTGGGGGGCCTTATGGGCCAAGGGGAAGGGGCACACCAGCCCACTAAGGGGCTGTGCGCCCCTCCCACCCCATCTCACATAACCTGGAGAGGTGGGGGTGCCTCCCCTAGGGCAGCCGCCCCTCCCGGCTTGGGGGGCAAGTTTCCTAGGGGTGGGGGCGCCCAAACCCATCTAGGGTTTCCCCTGTGGCCGCCGCCCCTCCCCTAGGGAAACCCTAGGGCGCCTCCTCCTCCCCCCTTTCCCCTATATATAGTGAGGGATAGAGAGGGCTGCAACACCCCCCTTACCCTGGCGCAGCCCTCCCTCCTCCAAGGAGACGTCCCCGGGCTGTACGTGTGTTGAACGCAGAGGTGCCGTCCGTTCGGCGCTTGGATCGGATCTTCCGTGATTTGAATCGCCGCGAGTACGACTCCATCAACCGCGTTCTTGTAACGCTTCCGCTTAGAGATCTTCAAGGGTATGAAGATGCACTCCCTCTCTCTCGTTGCTAGCATCTCCTAGATTGATCTTGGTGACACGTAGGAAATTTTTGAATTATTACTACGTTCCCCAACAAATATGTAGGAGCCAATATGGGCATCCAGGTTCCTCTATTGGTTATTGATCAGAGAGGTGTCTCGGTCAAGTCTACTTAGTTCTCAAACACGTAGGGTCCGCACACTTAACGTTCGTTGACGATATAGTGTTATATGAGTTATATGATTTGGTGACTGAATGCTGTTCGGAGTCCCGGATGAGATCACGGACATGATGAGGAGTCTCGAAATGGTCGAGAGGTAAAGATTGATATATAGGGCGATGGTATTCGAACACCGTAAGAGTTTCGGGATGCACCGGGTAGTCATCGGGTCACCGAAAGGGGTTCCGGACACCCCCCCGATAGATATATGGGCTTAATGGGCCAAGGGAGGGACATACTAGCCCACAGGGGGCTGGTGCGCCCCTCTCCCTGGCCGGCCAGCCCTAGGGAAGGAAAGGGGGGAGGGCTAGCCCCTCCGGCCTTCCCCTCTCAAGGGAGAAAAGGAAAGGGGGCGGGGGGGGGGGGGCTGCCTTTCCCCCGCACCTATACATGGCAGGGGCGCGGCTAGGGGCAGGACCCCAAGTGGTATTCAGCCCCACTTGGGGCGCCTCCAGGCTGCCTCCTCCTCCCCCCCACCTATATATATGTGGGAAGGGAGCGCCACACATAACCACGACAATTGCTTAGCCGTGTGCGGCGCCCCCCTCCATCGTTTACACCCTCGGTCATATTTTCGTAGTGCTTAGGCGAAGCCCTGCAGAGATAACTTCACCATCACCATCACCACGCCATCGTGCTGCCGGAACTCATCCACTACTTCGCCATCTTGCTGGATCAAGAAGGCGAGGACGTCACCGAGCTGAACGTGTGCTGAACGTGAAGGTGCCGTACGTTCGGTACTTGATCGGTTGGAGAGCGAAGAAGTTCGACTACATCAACCGCGTTAACAAACGCTTCCGCTTACGGTCTACGAGGGTACGTAGACACACTCTCCCCTCTCGTAGGTATGCATCTCCATGGATAGATCTTGCGTGTGCATAGATTTTTTTTATTTTCCATGCAACGTTTCCCAAGAAGAATGTGGGTGCTGTCATCTAGTTACTCTTCATTCTGGGGCGTATGGTAATTGTTAATACAGAGGACAAAATAAGGGTAGAATAAAACTATCAGATAATAAATGACAGCTTAAGTGCCAACCCAAAAATTTATTATGGATCTAAGCTCCAGTGAGCCAGGATTTTTTTCAAGACATAATCATGACTAATAAATAAAGATGTGAGGTGTTAAAAGCAATTTGACACGTACAAGTTAGATGTGATCTATAATTTTTTACTTGCTACTTGTTCATATACCTGCCTAACAGAAGAAATCAAGACACGCAGATTTAAGGATAGCTAGTAGCATGGTATTACAAATCCACACAATTTTCTTTTTTTACATAGCTTACAATGCAGATTAGTCTGAATGATTTATTTTTGCATATGTATAATAAATTTTGATTTATTTTATGATTTTATCAAAAAATATTGTATTCATCATTGTGTGGTGACCCACGAGCATATACTAGGCCCAAACCGTCTGGGCCTGGTGGAGTTGGTGGTCAGTCTAAGCAAGTCCGGCTCTACATCGATCTATTGGGCCTAGTCGCCTCTCCTTCCTCCTTCCCTGCGGCGCGCGCCTGTCTCTGCGCTCACCGTTTCCAGCCATCGCCATCGCGGCGGCGGAGAGATCTTGGCATGGCGACTGCGGAGGCTCCACATTTCTTGGAGCCCCCACGACCTTGCAGTTGCAGCTGGCCGGGCGCTTCTCTGACCTCGCAGCCCGCCGGCCCGAGCTCCAAAGCAAACCGCGTTGGACACTCCGCGTCCGGCGAGCGGTGAGTTTTGCTCGCGGCCGCACTTGTACGGCCGGAGAGCTCGACAAGGGTGTGCGCTCCTGTTTCGTTGGCCCAGTGTTCAAACCGGCCTCCGGTTGCTGCAAAGGTCGGGATCTGATCAGCACTGGTAGCTGAATTGATTATTCTATGCAGTCCGCATTAATCTCAATGCTAATGTGTTTGAATTAATTTGCTATGCTGTCTAAATTTAGGAACTGCCTTTCATCTCACTGCGCATGTGCTTGCATTAATTTTGATTTTGTCTATCAAAGACTGTAGGTTCTGAATTAGCTGAAAAACCGCGAAGTCCACTTTGAGCGGGCCACTAGATTGGATCTGCATCGACAATTTTTAGGTCAGAATTACTCAGAACCTTTCCACATGTCTAATTTTCAATAGTATTTCGACTCCAATCAAACAAGGGCAGAGAGAGCAAGTGGAAGTAGCTAAAACATTTGCTCGTTGAGATCAATAGCTAGCGACTAGTACTATACTTGACGACTTGAGTGCAGATGCACGAAGTCTTCCTTTGCAGTAGAGTAGACTATATTGATTGTCCCAACTATCAAGCCATCCCCATCGCATCACATCACATGGGCTTAATCTTGGCACCATTTGCAAGATGGTTGTTATACAATACAATGGTCCATCTTGCTGACAGCGTATAGCTTATACTATATATTAGAGGCAACAAGGTCGTTGCTTAACCAAGCTATCATATATTAACTGCAATTATCGAGCTAGTTAGCCTTGTTTAACCAATACCTTGCTGTTAGTCATCAGATTCCAGCTCATCGCGGGAATCGCGTGTCTCGTTGCCATAGGTGGACTTTGTTTATTGGAAATACTACATAGACAGAAGCAAGACTTCATTGCATATATAGAGGGGTTCCACTAATGTATGTCTTCCCTACTTGTCTAAGCGCTGGGTCCATCGCTAACAGGTATGTGCAAAGTCTGTGTTGACTCAAATAAAGTCATTTTGCTCTGTTCTCTGCTCCTGTTCAAAGATATATTGAGATCTGTACATTTCCAGCTAGCTCTAACTTCAACCTACCACATCAATCTTAGAATTTTTTGCCTTTGTTGCTTGATGCACAGTTTGATCCCTTCACTGGACCTCAATCTGCACAGCAGTCTCCCGTTCGTGCTAGATCTGCAAGTCAACCACCTGTGCTGCTGTGCACACGGCTTACTCTCAAGTAGGTATTCCATTCCTTGTCTACATCGTTGACTGTCTGGCCAAGTGCTATTGACTAATTTTCTTTTCGCTGGTTAATCTTCATTGCACATACTTTGTGTAGATTACAGAAGAATGGAACAAAATATCCTGGAGCAAATACTTGAGGGGAGGATGAAGCCAACGCATCTTCCACTAGAAACTTTACGGAAAATCACACACGAATTTTCCATGGATAGAAAAATCGGCGAAGGTGGATTTGGAACAGTCTATAAGGTGATTGAACTTTACTTTTAGTAAGAATTGGTATATTCTCTTATAACACTTCAAGATATCAGATTCAGTACCAAAGCCGACTTATTTGCATGATGTGTGTTGTTTACCCAATAATTTTCCTTCATCTATGCTATGTTTCTGTAACAACACACTGCACTGCCATTTTGGCGTAATTAAATGCTCACGGCAAATATTAAACAGGGTGTCATCGGAAACCGGAATGTTGCTGTGAAGAGGATTATGAGTAGCATGACAGTTAATCAGAAACTCTTTCTCCGTGAGGTTGACAGCCAGATGGATGTTAGCCATGAAAATGTAGTCCGTTTTCTTGGCTTATGTTCTCATACAGTGGAGACACCAGTACGAAACCCAGAATCTCGAGGATATATTTTGGCTGAGATAAGAGAAAGGTTGCTCTGTTTTGAATATGTCAGTAATGGAAGCCTTGATAAATATATTACCGGTACGATCGATAGTTATCCATGCAGCTCTGCCCTTTACTTCTTTGTCTTATCCGATTTTACATAGCTGATTTCATGCATCCTTCCTTTTCTCACCATAGATGAATTAAGAGGACTTGAATGGGATATACGTTATCAGATTATAAAAGGAATATGCGCAGGTTTGTATTATCTGCATGTGGAAAAACGTATTCTTCATATGGATCTTAAGCCTGCCAATATACTACTAGATAATCAGATGGTGCCAAAGATCACAGATTTTGGTCTATCAAGACCCGTGGAAAACCCACAAACCATGACCTCAAACCATTTTTCATCACCGTAAGATTCAAATCATTAGAATCAATCTACATGCACCCTCTTATGTATTGTTTATGTTGTAATGTTTGAAGTTGCCGTATTTCATGCAGAGGGTATGGCGCTCCGGAAAACCTGTTTGGTCATGGTACCATGTCTGTCCAGTCAGACATGTATAGTTTGGGTGTCATAATCGTCGAACTGGTTACAGGAGAACGTAAGGGTATCCCTGATAATAAGAATAATGTAAGAGTGATATCTCACAATGCATTACTTCTAATTTTTTGTTATGTCGAAGCTTAACCTCTGCTTGTTCAGATTTTTTTCCATTGGTCCTTAATTTGAATACGGGCGTATGTTGAATGCCACATTTAGTTACAATCTTATGGACAACAAAAGAAGCATTCCAGCTACGACCATGCCACTCAAAAGTCGTAGTCCTCTTGGTCAAGATGGATCATCTTATCTTGGTCGATGTGATCTTGCTTTCATATTCGTCTTGCATGACGGCTCCATCTGAGACAACATCAATAACAACACAATTGTCATAGTTGCAAGGCCAGCCAAAATTTCCATATGCCAACCGACATCCATCCTCAAGGTTCCATTCTCGAACACTAGCCAATTTAGTAGGGTGACTCGCTAAGTCACCCATGAAACCGCCGGCATGCTCGCTCTACAGCATGTATCCCAGTGCTAGTGTACCCTTCATCTTCTCACAGCTAGTGTCTATAAAATGGCGATGCAGCATACATGTTTGTAAATTTTCCATGATGAAATAAGTTAAGACGTGAGCTTCACAAAAATATAAAAATAGATGTACTTTTTTTAGTGAATAGTGCATGTACTAAAAGTCCATGATTTTTTTGTAGCTCACATATTAGCATATGTCATCATGAAACTTTACACATGTGCATTATACATCCCCATGTACTTGCTTATTTTTTCAGAATTTTTTGAAACTTTGAATTTTGTATTTTTAGTTTTTCAAAACTCAGACCCCATAAGCGCGAGCTTCAGTTGCAATTTCCACTGCGGTATCTCAATATAGCAGTTGGTTTTCACTTAGAGTTGATTGTCATAACCCTATTTCAGTCGGCTTGTAATGAGCCGTCTGTGATGCGCCGACTGTAATGGCAATTTCTATAGAAGTGTTGAAGTGGTCGGTTCTACTTGCTATTTTTACAATCAATATGTTGCTTTATTCGTATTTCTTGTCACAATACCTTCAGAACTAGGTCTCGCCGCAATATATATTTTAGTGAATTTTTTTACGCCATTTCTTTTAATTGGTAGAGGATGCTACCTTAATGTTTTCTTTGACTAATTCGTGCTTCGACCCATGTCCTTGTTTCAGTATCTACTCCCTCCGTTCCCTTATATATGCCTTTTTAGAGATTACAACAAGTGACTACATACGAAGCAAAATGAGTGAATCCACACTCTAAAATATGTCTACATACATCCGTATGTTGTAGTCCACTTGAAATGTCTAAAAAGACTTATATTTAGGAACGGAGGGAGTATATGAAAACAGTAGCACCAAATGTGTTCTCAGTTGGTGCAGCATGTAGCAGCCACCACTCAGCAAGCTGCCTTGACGAAATGTTTATTTGACCCTAAAATTTTTAAACAAATATTCCAAGCTGAATTGGTTTTTGTAAGAGCCATGAAAAATCTGGGCACGGTAATTGGTGAAGACTAGAAAAGACCCAAAAAAATGAAGCGGAGGCCGAGCCAAGCATGGAAACCTCCCAGCGGGTGCTTGGTGCTCCATTTATTTTCTCCTAGCTAGCATGCATCAAGTGCAAATGTCGGTTTCTTGGACTGATATGTTATAGTTGCGGCTTTTACATTCAAAGCATTGTTTGATGAATTTAGACTTCGTGTTCTGATCACAATATGCATATAATATTGTTTAACTGAGATATTTAGGTACCACACTGAATCAGCTTTGTGGCACTGCAGATTCTTAGAAGATGGAGACACAGATGGAATAAATCAGCAAAGGAAACACCACCCGAGTACCACCAACAAGTAACTGAATGCATCGAAATAGGGTCACTCTGCATGAACTTTGACGCCTATGCACGACCTTCCTCTATGTCAGAAATAATGAGAAAATTTGTTGAGATGGAAAATACGAAGGTATATAACCTTATATGCTCCCTATAACTTCAAGGACCCTAACCATATGTATATAGAGGGTGATTGTATAGACTTCTGCGCGCAATAAGAAATTAAATACATTCTTATCTTCGATTTTATTATTCAAATCTAGAAACCGATGAGTATTTTTCGTTGAATGTCTTCAAAATATTTCATCAGTGATTAGGGCGTGCTTGGCGAAGCAAATCATACATGTACCTTTGTTGCCACGTAGGATAGCAAAGTGCAAACTTTATAACATGCGAGTGCGCGTGCGTGCGTGCGTGTGTAGGAATTAATGTAATTCATCTTGATGTTGTTTTCTCACGTGCTTGTAGATAAATCCAATTTATTGGGACGATGACATGCTTGGTGTTGAGCCGCTCGAGCTACAGTTTGAGTATAACGAGCAACATCAGATTTCATCATGTTCAATTGAGCTAATCAATGATACGGATGGTTCCATTGCTTTCAAGATTCAATCGACAAGCCCGTTGCCATACGTCATTAAACCAAACAAGGACATTGTGAAACCACATTCTAAATGTAGCGTGGTCATAACACTGCCAGTTGCTAGTACACGTGATCATAAGACAACACTGCAATATGGTACTAGTAATACACAATGCTCCCAGGAGTTCATCGTGCGAAGCATTAAAGTGAATGAAGGTCTTACAACTAAGGATATCAACCAAGACATGTTTGATAAACATACGGAGGGTCACCATGTTGATGAGATTCTTTTGACGGTTGTTTCTGCAGAACCCTGCAGTGAAGAGGTACTCTCTGTCCCTTTTTCTTAGACGTAATTTTGTTCCTGTCCTGCCTTTTTCGGCACGGTTTAATTAGCTCGCCGTGGGAACGTTTGCAGTTACACTTTAAAATGGTGTGGGTTAGTTCAGAATCCGAGGAGGTAAAATTGTTCAGTGTTGCGAGGGGTTTATATATTTACCTTCTTGGTGTACCTCAGGTGTGGATTAAACTCTTGCGAGTAGTTGTTGTAGATATGTGGACGGGTCTCTTCACCTTTTCTTTATGAATGTATGATCTGCATGCTTGTGAGTATTTAGAAAAGAGTGGATTAAGCTGGATTATTACAACCCCGCAAAAAAAGCTGGATTATTATAATCCACCATGATGCCTAAACACAGCCTAAGCAAGCCCGAGAGAAAGGGAGGGAGCGGAGCAGCCAGTACATCTAAAAACAGTTACGGTTGTTTAAGGAAGACAAAGAGATGTCATTTTAGATTGTACTACTCTAGATTCACAGCTGAGAGGTCCTGGCAAACAAAGACGTCATATATTAAACTGTAAATTATGTGTTTGTAGGTCGCAACCGCAGGTAAGAAGATGATGCTGGAGCTCACTGGCGCAGACTACACCAGTGACCGGCCAGGCCTGGACCTGGTGCTCGTCGTAGACCTCAGCGGCAGGATGGCGGGCAAAAAGATGGACATGCTGAAGGCTGCCATGCGGTTTGTCGCATTGAAGCTCACCCCTATCGACCGTCTCTCTATTGTCACATTCTCCAGTGCCGCCACAAGGTGCTGTCCACTGCTGCAGATCACTGAGGCCTCACAGAACGTGTTATATGGGCTCATCGGAGGCCTTATGTCCAGCGGCGGTACCAACATCATGGATGGCCTCCAGACTGGGCTCAAGATCCTTGCTGACCGGAAGTTCAGCAGCGGTCGCGTCGTGGGCATCATGCTCATGTCCGATGGTCATCAGAGCAGAGGTGACGCTACTCGGGTCACTGTGGGCAACGTGCCAGTCTACACCTTTGGTTTTGGCCCAGACTGCGACCCTAGGGTGCTCAGCGCGGTCGCGGCCAACAGCATGGGAGGGACCTTCTCCCACGTCCAGGAGCAGGACATTGGCGGTGGCGGCCTGACCATGGCCTTCGCCCAGTGTCTTGCTGGCCTTGTTTCCGTGGTGGTTCATGACCTCGAGCTGACGTTCACAGCCATAGGAGAGGAGTCGACGATAGTGAAGGTAACCGCCGGAAGCTACCCACAGATGAAGGAGCAGGCCACCGGCTCGGTGACGGTCAGGTTTGGCGACCTCTACACCAAGGAAGTGCGCAAGGTCATTGTGGACCTCCTCCACCCCATTGTCCAAGCTGGGAGAGATGGCATCAATGAGATCCTCAAGGTCACATACTCATACGACAGAAGGTATATATATCAAAGAGACGAAGACACAAGGTATCAACTACTAGTAGTATTGAGTAGGACACTGGCATCATTTAATCCGCTCTTTACTGTGTGTTTGATCGATGCAGTTCTTCAGGTGGGAGGCTGCAGCAGTCAGTTGCGCCTCCTGACATGCTTGCTGTGCGTGTCTTCGAGGAGGCTGAGAACCCGCCAGAGTTGCAGATGGAGGAGACCCGTCTGCAGATGGCAAATATGGTCGAGGAGGCCAGAACCATGGCGGACTGCCAGAATATGGAAGATGCCCGAAACACGATAGTGGATGCCCAGAATATGCTCATGGTGGAGCAGTTCAGCTCCATGCCGCTGCTCATGGCCGAGCTGCAGGAGCTCTCGGGGCTCTTGGAAAACGCGAACACTTATGAGGATCATGGCCGCAGCTATGCATTGGCGTTGGAGTCTTCGCACGACCGGCAGCGTTTCGCGGCGAGGGGGAACATGGAGATCATGCGGCTCTTCGCGACGCCACGCATGGACATGTACCTTGCCCAGGCCAAGATGTTCCAGGACGACCATACGATGCCGCTGCCATCGGCAGATTACGATGCCGAGGAGTTCCGCCCTCCTATGATTAACATCGCCAGCAGGAAAGAGCAGATGCGGATATTGAGCGAGCAAATGGAGGACTAATTAATCAGTCACGCCTTGCTGTCTGAGCTGTTTCCGTATCTTTGCTTTAATTAGGTGATAATTAAACTAGATCTGCTTATCTGCTTCAGTTAATCTGTTTCTTCCATCCAAGTTATCCATTGTCGCCAGGTCGTTCCACCTACTCCTTAGCTTGTGTTGTAATAAAAACCTTATTTTTTGTGAAGAATATGATCGGGCCGGATGTATTATAAGAGTTCATCGGAAGTACAAAGCAGACCCAACATAATACAAAGATATAACAAAAACTATTTAATGGAAGAAGTTTTGGATTGGAAACAGATCCAATATGTAAACCGAACGCAATCCATGAAAAGTTAATTTGGGGTCTCAATGCAATCGTCACAATTTCTCACTCGTTTGTCCGACCCATAATATGATGTGCTTTAGCAGTTTGAGAGTACCAATCACAATCAGATCCCCGATGCTTTGCATATATAGTGCCTTTCACAGTTGTATCGCAATAATTCATGAATAAAATTTGAGAATCAAGAAAGAGCTGGTTTTAGCTTCATATCTATACCAATATAAAAAGTCCCAAAGGAGCAGATCCAACTGATCTCGGCCATCGAACTAAGTCAATCCAACAACCTAGACTGCTCCAATGGCGAGCGTTAAACATGTTTAACTTGCAATTAATATCATACCAAATATTGCACTAATCAAAGGATTAACACACAAATAATAGCATACATAATATCCACGTGCAATTAATATATTGCCTAAATATTAACGTGCAATGCACGTGCGCATTTACTAGTATACTTCAGGATTATGTTGTTCAAAGCTTAAAGGTAATTTGACATAACCGGAATATTTTCATACTGATTATGATTAGACAAAACTTCAATGCACAGTATCACTTCTATGCAATTGGTGGGCGTTAATCAATTTGATCAGTGACCACTACTAGGCACCCATATTAGAAGCTCAATTGGTGCAGTCTGCCATGATCTCGCATCACCAAGCACGTGATCTTGCTTGGAGGGGACCCATGTTAGTCTATGTCGTCACACTCGGTGCCGCTCTTAGTCATTAAAAAAATGACGAGGAAGAAGATTGATAGTGGTCTTTGAAGACCTTTATCATGATTGCCTACTTCATGCCCACCAAATCGGCCATGTGAGGCCTTGTCTTGCATGTCCTTGTTTCAACGCTTCTCATCATTGTAGAAGGGTTTCTTCTTGAACATCTTCTTGTCCTTCTTCTCTTTCTTGTCTTTATTTATAGGATGCTTGCTGTTGAAGTGATTTAGATTGCCACAATGGTATCAATACCTCTTAACGAGCGTCTTGTTCTTGTTGGAGTAACTCTTACTCCCTTCACCTTTCTTCTTGCACTTCATCTTGCCATATGTCTTCACTATGAGAGTCATCTTTTTCATTCCCCATTGGAGTAGCTTAACTTACTTCTTCTTCGCTAGACTCTTGTACTTGCACGAGATTGGCTCCGGGTCGAAGGTTTCCTTAAGCATTACACATTTCGTCGATGGTCCTTGTCATGTTATGTTGAGTGAAAAGCCATAGTGAGAACATCTTTAGGGGTGAGTGTCTGGTAATCTGGTCATTCTTCAATGGAGAAGACCATGCTTTTATGAGTTGGGCATAATTGACATGAGGCAATTCTGAACAACAAAGACAACATTCACCCAATCACAATTGTATCCTTTCAACCCAACGACAAGATCGTTGTGTCTGGTATGTAACTCTTGAGGCGACTCATATTCTATCATGGAAAACAAGTCCATTTCACTATTCAGTATTGATATTGATATGTTTGTGGAACTTGATGCATGATTTGCCTTCGTGCATGAGTTATGAGCTTTGTATATTCTCTTGTGCCTGTCATGTAAATACCTAGTTAAAGATAGCCAGTGAGACGAACATAGTTAAATATTTATTGATTATTTGAGTAATCCATGGGTGTATACTTGTCTGCATGCCGTACAACTACTACTTGAGATACTTAGGGCCTCTTTTATTCGTAAGAAAAGTGGAGGGAAACTATAGAAATAAGAAATTTGGTTGAAAGTTATGAACCATAGGAAAAACGAAGGATTCTCTGGAGCAGGCAAAGTTAATGGAGAAATTTCCACTTGTCGATATTGATGCACCCAAGTAGATCATAGCGTAAGCACTACTTTCTTACAGAGGTGTTTGTTCTAGAGAGAGCTTTTTCCAAGTGTTCCGGTGACACAAGGGTTCTCTTTTTCTTTTTTCTTTATTTTTTTGCAGAGGTGACTGTGGGATTTTGTGCGCTCATGAACATACTGTTGTGGAATGGGACGTGGCTTCGAAACTATGGACAAGCCAACATACCGAATATCAGGAAACTTATGACCATCTCGATGATAAAGTGTGACCTCAACAAGGAGCCCTGGCAGGAGATTCTCAAACCAGTCAATAAGTGAAAGGAGAACTAGGTACACACTTTTTTTTTAGTAGGTCAAGCGAACAACCACGCACTGTGTGCATGAATTGAAAATGAAATAAGTATAGCGAAGTTGCTTTTTTGTCAGCCAATCAAAATTGGATTTTTTTCTCTTTGAGCTACATGCATCCAATTATGAATTTAAAGCAAAGAACTATATATTAATTAAAAAAAGTTTCTCCATATATTAGTAAAAAAGTTTTTCTGTGCAAACCCAACTCTCCAGTCGCTTGAAATTGCCCCATCATCTGCCCAAAAACTACTCACAAGTTGCTTTTCAATCAGCATTATTGATAACATGTTGTGAATAGGGATCAAACCACAAAACGGTAAGCATCCAGATTGCCACATGCATTTTTAACCACACATTTTTGTACATCATTGGGGGTAACCAATTATGAATGTAAAGCAAAGATAGAAACAAATATAAATTAAACACAAGTTTCTCTGAATCGATCGACAAGTTTTTGACCTTAAACTAGTGACAAGTTGCTTGAAATTGCCTCGTCATCTGCTAAAAAACCACTCACAAGTTGCTTCCAGTGTATGGCACCTATACCAGGGGAGTCCTTTTTCCTGTGTTCCACGTTAATTCAATTTGTCCGGGCACTTTTGAGCATTGTGGTCAATCAAATCACAAATGCTGCACTTGCTCTTTTTTTTCTTTGTTGTAGTTCTAGAGCTGACCGAAACCGCCTAGTGCGGGTACGCCCTTTTCTGACTGACCTAGGTGGGTCCATAGGGGCAGGAGGGCAGGGGGCAGGAGGTTGACCTGACCCACTGGGGGCTGTCGTATCTGATGTCTACTTAGCCCAGGCTGCATTGAGCTTCTTCCTCCTTAGTTTGTTTAGCTTAGTAATCTCAACGTCTGCTACCTTCATGTGCCTCGCAACCACAACAGCTTCCTCATCACTTGTCATTGCGTTTTTTGCTAGCTTTGCGAAATCCATTGTCATGTTCACTTGGCGCACTTGGTTCTCCCACTCAGTGGTCAAGTCTGGTGCAGAGTTTTGGTCAATTGGTGGGGGCACACATGGGACTGCACCCTGTGTCCAGCGTCGCCTTATGTAGTGCGCAGGGATCTCATCAACGCCAAGGTGTGTGAAATTTTTCAGGACATGGCAACAAAGAAGCCCGTCCCTATGCCACTTGCAACATTCACAGTCGTAGATGGCTGCTTCTGGCCTCACTATGACAAGATACTTCCTCGTCCCATACACCGGAACAAAATCTGTGTTTGGTACAAGGTCCTAAATGTTGACACCAATGGGCCGTACATTGTACTGCTCAATCATCTCAAACTCAGTCCTGAACTTTACATAGATGTCCCTAGTGTACGCCTTATAGGCATGCCTCTCAATGGGAAAATGCGACCACATTTGTGTTTCCAAATGTTCTGTCCGGTAGTCGTTCCCACCCTTCCTCACAAGTATGCACACCTGAATCTTCTAATATTGACAAAATTGAGGAGTGACTTGTGTGGGTTCACATGGCGCTTCAAGACAGCGTTGAACCCTCGCTGTGTTGCATCGATTGAAGGAACGGAAAGAACCTGAATTTGAAGTAGCATGGCACCTTTGTAGCAGGGTCTTCATAGAGTTTCTCAAAGTGGCCACGCATGAGCCCCTCATAATTTAGCAAAAGTGCAGCCCACTTTCGCTCAAATTCAGCCGGGGTGAAACTGAAGTCGATACACTCGTTGAAGTCTTTCACCAAATCTGATTTCCTAGACAACACAAAACCAAGTTTTTCTTGTGCTTTCTTCATGGTATGCCAACGGAAACAACGGTGTATCATCGCCGGGAACTTGTTCTTGATTGACGCTGCCATTGCAGCATCCTAATCCATGATGATGTTATCTGGAGCCAATCCATCCATCGCCTTCAGGAAAGCATCAAAAAGCCAGTCATAGCTCGAGGCTAGCTCCTGCCGAACAAAGCTACATCCAAGCATAATTGACTGCCCACACATGTTGATGCCAAATGAAGGGGGCAAATGGCATATTGTACATGTTTGTAAGATAAGTTGCATCAAACGATACACCATCATGAAAAGCCTCCACATGAGCTTTCCTGGCTGCACCATCCACCCAAAACAAGTTCTCATACCTGCCTTCCGCATCTGTCTTGCACTTGAAGAAAAAACCCGGTTCTGCTTCCTTCACTTTGCAAAAATAGTTAAGTGTCTCTTCAATGTCGCAATCTTTAGTTGCAGCATTCAGTTTTGAATAGTGGTTATGTATGGATTTGCATGTCTAAGGCACAATCAACTCTGACCCATAGTATGACGACATCACCATCATCATTCTCCCTAGCAAAAATATATATATGAACCCTTGTGTTTTCAGGCAACAAAGCATAATGTAGGAAGCAACTTATGCATAGAATAGAAGCAGTTCATATACATACATAAATTTTTACCAAGGTATTATATAGTTTCTGGTAAAAGTTTTTTTGTCATTATTTTTTAGTGGTGGGGAGTAGTGATATGCTGGGTACCATGTTTCTTATCAGAGTTGCTCAAAGTCAAAATAGAGTTGCCATATTTTCTAATTTAAGTTGCCAGGGTTTTTGGATCAGAGTTGCCCTTGATCCAAAAGAGTTTGTCAGGTTTCTTCCTTTTTTATTAGAGAAAAAATAGCAACTGGTACAAGCAGCTACAACAAACCACAATGGTTTCAGGCAACTAACCATAATGTATTAAGACAAGAAACTCTTATACATAAATAGAACCATATTAGGATAATAAAAACTTTAGAGCAAGTTTTTTTATTTCAGGGAGGAGGGGTGGGGTTATTGTTTGATGTACCTGCTGTCAAGTTGCAGTTGTTAAGGTGAGTCAGAATTTTTTTCTCTTCGGGCGGGATGTCTTGATGAAATCGGAGATATTTGGACAGTGACGGCTTGTCAATCAACGAATGGGTGTGATCTGCAACAAAGTTGATAACCTCCCATCTGCCATCTATTAGCTTGACCACCATCTTAGTAGGGCATTTGGTTTGCTTTATAGTCTCTCTTCTCCACTTCTTCTTATAAGTGGGTTCATCGTCATCCTCTTCAATATCTTGTTCTGGGGAGCTCGGGCATATACTATTTTTGCTGGATGAGACAACATCTGATAGTCCAACCCTCTCTACACGCTTGCGAAACTTGTTACAACAGAATTGTTGTTTGTACAACACCCCTGTGTATGCTGACCTGTGGGATGTATTTGACTTGATTGAACAACCCACCCTCAAAGCATAACGATTGTAGTGTTCCTTTGCACCCACTAATGTGTCAAAGCTCATGCCAACATAAGGTTACTGTGGCTGCGACCAAGCTTCTTCATCTTCCAATTCAGGTGCCTCATCAACCATAGCATTAGCAGGACCAACCAAAGCGTTGGGAGCGGCGACATGGGTGGTCGGAACATGAGCAGTATTAGAGACAATGTCGGCGTCTGAAGACTCACCATCGCCTTTCTCCAAATGGGTACCCTGCTGATCATAGCCTGGATTTAAGAAGAACGCACCCAACTCAACCCAAATGTTGACAGACTCTACGTCAACCGGTGCTTCATTGAGATCAATCATTTTTTTCGTCCTTCTTGTCCCTCTCTCTTTCCTTTTCACCACACCCTGCAGAAATATATTTTAGTTGGGAGGAGAAATAGAGGCAAAATTAGTATTAGATTGAAGGAGCAACCCTATGCAGTTATTTGGGCAACTAGAAGGGAAAACATGGGCAATTTTTGTGTTGTTTTCACACAAGTGCGTTTGTCATAGCTTTGTGTTACTATCAACATTTTACACCCATATCTGAACAAAACTGTATTGTTTGACATGTGTTTTCTTTGTTGTTTTTCAGCAGGAGATCACAAATGTTTGAAGTGGGAAAATGCACATATCTTATGGAGATCTTAGCGGGGGCAGAAGACCTTTTTTAGTGGTGTAGATTGACCGGTTTAGTTCTTCTTTCTTTCTGTTCCTTTATATTTACGAGACCATGCACGTGTACTGAACTAATTGTAATGGTTTGTGCGAATCTTTTTTTTGTGTGTTTTTGTGGTTTGGATTATTGAGACCGTATGCATGTCACTGCTAGCGACATCAATCACTCTTTTTTTGGTGTGAAGTTACATGGAGACAATGTAAACATCCTGATGCAAAGCTTGCTAAATCACATAGAAGTTGCCTTATTTTATAACTAGAGTTGCCCTTTTTTTCCGGTAGATGCGTCAAGGTACACAGTGGATATGAATGCTTTTTCCTACCCTTTTTGCTGTTGCTCAATCAACGCAATAGAATTTCCTATAATTAGAGGACTAGTTGCACATTTTTTACACGCATCTCTAAACTCTATCAGAGGGGGAAGTTGATCAACCACACAAAAGTTGCCTTATTTTATAACTAAAGTTGCCTTTTTTTCCCCGTAGATACGTGAAGGTACATAGTGGATATGAATGTTTTTTCCTACCCTTTTTGCAGTTGCTCAATCAACATAATAGAATTGCCTATA
The DNA here is from genome assembly GCA_011799875.1 of Thinopyrum elongatum. Taxonomy (NCBI): domain Eukaryota; kingdom Viridiplantae; phylum Streptophyta; class Magnoliopsida; order Poales; family Poaceae; genus Thinopyrum; species Thinopyrum elongatum. The sequence continues at coordinate 25,206,152 of CM022298.1, forward strand.
ATTAGAGGATTAGTTGCACATTTTTTACACGCATCTCTAAACTCTATTAGAGGGGGAAGTTGCTTTTTTTTTGTTCCTTTGTTACATGATGCCCATAGTTGCTCAGTTTTGTCCGGTGTTCTTTCTTCACCCTTGTTTCATCATATTGTTGTGCAAATTAGGAACAAAAAATCCTCTTGATGATGCAGAGGGTTGTATAAGTTAAGGGAGAGAGGGGCGTGCTTACCTTGTTTTTGAAGATGCCATGGATAGGGAAGCCTCTGCCTGCTTCTTCATATCTGAATAAGAGGAAGAAAGGATGAGGAAGGAGGAAGAAGACTTAGGCGTGGACGTGCTTGTCAAGAAAGAGAGAAAAGGGGTGGCAGCGTGAGAGGAAGGAGAGGGGGGACTAGGCGCGGTTGGTGGGATGCGGCCAGTACGCGTGAGCACTCGAACGGACCAGGGTGGTGCGCGGGTTGGCAACCAGGCGTGGGGCGCGGGTCGGGGACCATGTTGCGCGCGTGTTTCCTTTTTGGGCTGTCCTGGTCGCGCACGGGTTTGCTCCTTCCTTTTCTGGGAGAGTGCTCGATCCTGCGAATGGGCGCCCGGGCGCTAGCTAGCTAGTCGCGTCCTATAAACGTTTGCTCAACAAGCACACAAAGACATGGTTAGTGGTGTGTCCTCTTCACACTCTTGAACATATTAAATGAGACGAAGTGCGAGTGCCACTATTAAGCAGAACCAAAATGAGTGGATATGTTTTTTTTTTTCGTTTGTAAAATAAAGGATATTTATGTTATATGTATGAGAATACAGTACACAAATGCTAGCCAACCCTGTGTTTTCTCAATCTAAGGACGGCCAATTGTAGTGTGAGTTGTACTAAAAGGTTTATTTGCGCACAAGGATCATTATAAGGGAAGTGAGATTGAAAAATAATGATGTCATGATCACCAATGGCCAAAAACAGGTTAGATCAAGATTAATTTGACATGAACAGACACACACCCAATGTATCTAGGTAAGCAGCATACTCATGGCACCAGAGCTACTTCCAGATCAGATTATGCACATAAAGGACAAGAAATTGATTGGCATCAGCCCTCTTCTTCAATTTTTTTTCTCGACTCCCAGCCTTTGTCGTTCAAGGAAGGGGTGCATTTTTGCTAACAAGAACGACCGGTAACTATAAAATTGACTGTATAAGGCGGTCCTAAGAATCCAGAATCCACATGACGGTGATGAGCTCTACGCTGCCGGTGTGGAGCTGCCGGGCATGTGAGTCCTTGCTGCAACTGGCAGGCATCATACTATTTTCCTTTTGCAGTTTTAGCATCGTGGAGAACAACATCAGGTCAAGCCTGAACTCTGAAGAATGTACAAGATGAAACAGCTTTCGACTGAGACTGAACTAGCACGAAATAAGCCACAAAGAGACTGACTAGGTTCTGAAGAAACCAAAGGAGCAAATGTACACATAAACTGGCTACATACTTACATGTGCACTGAGACATTACTGAAGCATGGAGTTGTGATTCTCATCATCGCTGAACAAGATATAAGGCTGCATATTGTTTCCTTGCCGATGACTTGAGCACTGTTTCCCCACAAGCCCAAAACAGTTTGCAGAATCAAACTTAGCTAGGGCAGAGAGGAAAGCAAAGATAATTAATATACGTAATTTTTAATTAAACTGGCCTTCCATTAATATTGGAAATTACTAGTCAATTTTTTCATGCTGATTGGGCAGTTGGCATTTTCACACGCGTTTGGACGTTTGGACACGTAGATGCATGTGACCGTGTCTCAGCCACCCACTCAGTCGCAGTCAACAGTTTAGTCATCCCTCGAGGCTTTTCCATTGCAAATACTCTCGGTAAGACTTGTTTGGTCTAGAACTGAATGGAATGCAGAAAACAGAAGCGTTCTGGAGCAACTGCACATAACAAACTGGTTACATGTGCCCTGGGTTTACTAAAATATATAGTTTCTCCACTGGAGCGCATCAGCAAAAGCCCAAGCAATTCACATATGGGATACTAGTGTCACTCAGGCCCTGTTTGGATTATCGTGTTGCTATGGAATACACCCGTGAAAAATACACGCCTCTGCCCATTGAAGACACGCCATGGATATAAGTTCACAGTTGGGTTCATTAATCAAGAAGATCGCTCCTTTTTTTACGGCCGAGCTTGAATAAACTTTCTCAAGTGTTACGGACAGAAAGTTGGTACACGAATATTGATGAAAATAGTAGAATCTGGTCTCATCTTCCCTGTGACCTTCCACCCGACGTCGTTCTAGTAGTTCATCCATATTAGTTTTATATCTGGTTCTTGCATGTTGCCTCGATTACTTCTTAATCCACATATTCTGTCTTACTAATCACAATTTGACTTTAGAAGTAGCAACAATTTGTGATTTCCTTCTCTCACGAAGATGCTACTTCTAACTAATATTTCTTATAATTGATGGCATGCGTAGGTTATTACAAAGTGCAGGACACTACTCGTTTGTTATTTGATAAGAACTCGACTGTTACTTGTGGCATTTATGTTTTGTCACCATAGCTTTTATGTTTTGTCTTCGGATCATGTGTCGGCAAAGGTACATCACTGTGGACACAATAAGAGTCGGCAATCACGAAGCAACGATGTATCTGTCAGTAATTGCTTAATAACATGTTATGTGTCGGCGTATGTATGGACCTTGACATTTTTTCAGTCGGCGTAGGTATGTACTTAGCGACCTAAAATGTGTCGGCCTACGTAGGGTGTATAGACACGGACTAAAGTGTCGGCATCTGTAGATGGACACGTGTCAATGGACTGAAGGTTGGAACGAGGGGGGAATTTTTGGGGTGTTCGTGCAAAATATCCTTCACCCCCATGCAGAATATCCCCAAGGACCCCAACTCGAACCCGATTCCACAACCCTAACCAGTGGCTGCCGCCGCCGCCCTCGTGCTCGATCCACAGTCCTGCCGCCGACCTCGCACTCCACCCCGTCGTCAAGCCGTCGTGTCGGAGCTCGCATTCCCCCGCCCCCGAGCTCCACCCCGACATCCACCCGTTCCCCCCGAGCTCCATCCCAAGACCGAGCCGCCGTCCTCGAGATCCACATACAACCGCCGTCCTCGGGCCGCCCCCTCGACATCCAACCGTCGTCCTCGCCAATCCCCGTCCCTCCTGCTGCCGGGGCCCCATCTCCGGGCTCCCGCTGCTGCCGCACCTGCTGTTGCCGGGCCTCCATCTTTGGGCTCCCGCTGCTGCCGGACCTGCTGCTGCTGGGGATCCATCCCCTTCGAGCTGCGCCCCTCTCGAAGCCAGCCGTCGCCGTGCCCTGAGGTAAGCATCAAATCGTCCTGAGATTTCCTTCTCTGTAAGTGTCAAATGGAGGTGGCTTCTCATGGTAGTGAGGATGTGTAAGAGACGCACACCTTATTTTCTAGTGGTCTTGAAGTCAATTAGGCATACACTTGGAGTTTTTATATCGTGTACCCTAAATTAATGTGACATTTTAATAAATTGTTTAGAGTATGTGATGGTTCTTTTTTCTTCTGATGTGCAGTGTCATACAGGTGGATAGTTGTTCAACAAATGATATCTGAACTTCAAGCTGGTGTCATAAAAAAATATTTGCTTCGATGTTCTCAAGTTTATCGATGAAGTGTAATATATTTGACCATTAGCGACACCCTTCACCATTAGGCATAGATGTACCAATGATGTTATTTCTTGAAGCCAATTTGAAATTTTGTATCTCTTGTGAGTAACAAGTAAACTGCTCAGGTTGATCTTATTTGTATATCTTGGAATTGTTTCCTGGTTGATGTATTTGAAGAGCGTTGTTAGTCCAGAATTAATCACACTACGTTTGGATGTCTCCATTGGGAGGATGGAATCTGATTTCGTATTGGTAAACTTTCAATTCACATGTTTGGTTGGACACCGAATTGGCACTCTGTAATGGAACCAAATTCAGGGCAAAATCACTTCCACACAAAGTACCCGCCCACAACATGGAGGCCTCCCGCTGCGAATTGCTCTGAAATGGCTCAATCCCGCAAAACGTACCGCTTCAGCCTCTCCCCCCCCCCCCCTGGCGAACAGATAAAGGAGAGAAGGAACGAGAGGGCGGCGGCGTCAACAAGGCTGGCGGCGGCGCTCAGGTGCGTTCCCTCCCCGGCCCCCTCCTACTGCATCAACCTCCGGCGCCGCCGCATCTCCCCCTGGTCCATCCTCGTCCGCCGCATCTCCCAGGTCGCGCCAGCCTCCTCCGTCCTCCTCCTAGGTCGTGGCTCCGTTCCCATCTCCGGTTAGGTCCGCCTCCTAGGTCGCGGCCTCGTCCCCGTCTCCGGTCAACTTGCTCGTGGGTCGCGGCTCTCTCCCCCGTCTCCGGTCGGTTCCTAGCTCGCGGCTCCCTCCCCAGTCCCGGGTCACTGTGCCTTGTCCTCCCGGGTCGCGTCACCTCCTCCCATGCTCGCGGCTCCCTCCCTAGTCCCCGTCTGCTGCGTCCCGGGCACCCGCCTGTACATCCACGAGAGCAGCACCACCCCCCCACTATAGCTGCCATGCCATTCTCACTTGCCTCTGTTCTAAATCTCTCTGAACCCACAATTTTTTTGTTCTCTGTAGTCTGAACCAGCAGTCTCTGTCTATCTCTCTGAAACCTCAACTGTCTGTTTATCTTTTTTCCCTAATCAGCTGCACTATAGGACTAATTTTTTTTGTTCAACACTGCAGATTTGTGAAGTGTTCATCGATCTGCAGGCCTGTTGAAGGTATATGGCTGAAATCCCCTCTGTTTTTTCTATGCCTTTGTGTATGTGATTGCCTTACGACTAGATAACTGAATTGTACAGCACAATGTCGGATCAATTGGACTTGATTGAGTGGATAAATCAAGAAAATAAAAAACGGAAGAGGAAAAGAATTGTTTTGACTAAATTGTTTGTTGAAACATGTGCTCTTGCATTAGCATTTGTTACTACACAAAGGGATAGGGGACCAAGGGACCTGGGAAGTTTTAATGATGATGAGGACAAGCATAGACTTAGGAAATATTTGCTTAAAACCATGTATGATGGATCTGAAGTGGCATGCTATGATCAATTGCGTCTAACAAAACGAAACTTTCATGACCTTTGCACCATGTTACGGGAGAGATGTGGCCTCCGTGATAGTGTATATGTGACCGTGGAAGAGAAAGTTGCAATGTTCTTACTTGTAGTTGGCCATAGTATCAAGATGAGGATGTTGCGTGGGACCTACAAGCGTTCTTTATGGACCATTAGTACACACTTCTCTGCTGTCCTAACAGCCCTACTCTCTCTATATGGGGAGTTCATTAAGCTACCTTCCGCTACCGCTCAAGCTCCTGATGATTACAAATGGAAGTGGTTTGGTAATGCACTTGGAGCACTAGATGGTTGTCATATTGACATGCTTGTTGATGTGGCTGACCAAGGAAGGTATAGGAACAGAAAGCAAGCCATTACCACTAACATGCTAGGTGTTGTTGATTGGAACATGAAGTTTCTTTATGTGTTACCTGGCTGGGAGGGTTCGGTTTCAGACTCGAGAGTTTTGCATGATGCAATGAGGACAAACCGCCAAGATGCTTTTGTTATGCCTAAGGGTATGACTCTTACTCTTGGCATGTAGTTTCTTTGATTTGATTGTTAGCTAACTAACTTATTGATATAGGGAAATATTATTTAGTTGATGCTGGTTATACCAATGGAGAAGGATTTCTAGCTCCATTCAGGTCCACTCGGTATCATCTAAAAGAATGGGCTGGAAGTGCACAACAGCCTCAAACAGCTAAAGAGTTATATAACTTGCGCCATTCTCGTGCTAGGAATGTAGTGGAGCGAACATTTGGCTTGTTCAAGAAAAAATGGGCTATCTTGCGTTCCCAAACCTTCTTTGACATAAAGGATCAGGTACAAAAAAGTAAATATGTTGTTAAATAAAATCAGTATGTGAGATGACAATTGCTTACTATGAACTAAAATATCATTGCAGATTCGAATTATTAGTGCTTGCTGTGTGTTGCACAACTTTGCGAGGGATAGGCAGCATGTCATGGATGATTTGTTATTGCCTGAAGTGGATAGTGAATTAGCAAATGCGCCAGATGATGATCCAGATGATGACAACTTCATTAGAAGTGTGCAAGTCACTACTGAATGGTCCAACTTTAGGGAACAACTAGCTGATGATATGTTTGCTGAGTACCTTGTGGCGCAAGGAGAACAAGAGATGGAATAGGATGAGAGTGTGATATGTAGCTGCGGCGGTGGTCTTCTTTTGTATAGCTAGCTGCGGTGGTGGTCTTCTTTTGTATAGCTAGTTGCGGTGGTCTTCTTTTGTATAGCTAGCTGCGGTGGTCTTCTTTTGTATAGCTAGCTACTGGCTAATGTGATGATGCATGTGGTATTTTGTATATGCATCATCTTCATGCAACTAATGAATGACATTATGTTTCATGCTGTTTCTCAAACTTAATATTGTATTTGTTATTTCTATTATGTACAATCTTTATTTCTTTGTAGAACCATGGCCGAAGAAGTAACTACAAGGAGGAGGAATTACTGCACATGGGATGATGAGATGGATGATGCATTGCTTGAAGTCTTAGTTGAGCATCACAACAAGGGTGACCATGCCCAAAATGGATGGAAACCACATGTGTACACGCATGCCATAAGGAATGTGAAGGACAAGTGCAATAAGGATATCACAAAGGATAACATAAGTGGAAGGATGAGGACTTTGGATCATCACTATGAGGTCATTAGCAAGATCCTTTCTCAAAGTGGTTTCGGCTGGGATTGGACCAATAATAGGCTATCAATGGATAGTGATGATGTTTGGGCTAAATATGTGGAGGTAACCATGCATCATGAATACACATTCTGTATATAGTTTGCATATGTAGAATAACAAGGCAGTAGCTTTACAAGTTTGTGTTTATTGTGCAGGCTAACAAGGCAAGCAAGGAGATAAAGTCTTACAAGACCAAAGTAATCAAGAACTGGGAGAACATATGTATCATATATTCAAAAGATCATGCTAATGGCGAGGGTGCGAAGACAGGTGCTGAGATTGCTGCAGAGCCATTAGAAGAACCAATTGAAGTCTCTCCAGAAGTACCGCCAAAGAGGCAGCGAACAGGTGATGCTATTCTTTGCATGCTTGGAGATATGAAGAAGGACTTAGTTGATGCTTTCAAGACAACTGAGCCCATTCCAGTACCAAAGGTTACCACACCCGCTGAAATACTTGATGCACTTAGGTTGATACCTGATTTAGCTGAGCAAGATATGCTTCGATGTTATGGGAAGTTGGTACTCAATGATCGCTTGTTTCAAGCTTTGAAGGAGCTGCCCATTACCATGAGGAAGACATGGCTGCTAATGTTGCCTTGAAGATCGATGCTTTTATGTATTGTTGAACTTCGAACCATCTATTTTATGTCATGTTGAACTTGGAACTATGTATGTGCTGCCTTGTTGAACTTGGAACTATGTATGTACTGGCACACAAAGTTTATGTCAAGCATTCAGACCTATCTTTTAAATTGTTGTGATTGTAGGACCATTTGCGTTTCCTGATGCATTTCTAGAATATTTAATTATTTTCATTGCTATACATTCATTCGTACTCAGATTTCATTTTTTAGTCATGTAGAACAAGGTATAACCTGGTAATGTAGCTATGCAATTCCAAAGTTTGTCATCCAAACAAGATTCTGTATTAAAATCTCAGAGGCATTTCAATGGCCAATTCACTGGACAACCAAACAGGTGAATTCGTATTCGTGCCATTTCAGTTTCCTCACTGATTTGGAATTCAGACCAATTCAATACGGAGCTCTCCAATGGAGACATCCAAACGAAGCGTCAGTGTAATTCAGTTTGGTTCAGTTCAGGACATAGTAAGTATGCTTTAGAACAAATAATCAAAATTATCTGTTACGAAGAAAAATACATTTATTATGCTGTTGTCAGTTTGTGCTTAATTTTGTGATTGCTGAAGGCAAGGAAATAAGATGGTGCAGAAGGAGCTTCAGCAGGCATGATGGTCGACAACCACAACGTCGCAAGGCCATCCCCATTGCCCGGCAACACTATTTCAGGTTTTCCTCTCTCTCCCTACCCAGCCACTTTGTAGTGGATGTTATTATTTTGGTTACTCCATGGATTGATTGGTTGCTGTTGTGGTTACTCCATGGACTAATATGACCTTCACCGAAACCATTACTTTTACAAAATTGCCTACCTGTGGCTGTGTTCTAGCATATTAAATTTTATCAGCATGCTCCAGTGCCTACAAATTGTTCTGTCGGAACATATTTTTGTTTCTGCTATCATGATATGTGTGAAGTTTGCAATGACTGGAGATCTCACCAATGGTCATGGCTCCAAAACTTCCACTTGTTCTATTCATATGCTTAACTTATTTTTTAGATAATGGAAGATGGTTCCTCAGCCTCTGCATCGTTCCATAATTTATATTGCCCGGACTTTTTATTTCTCTGTGGCTTGATCTGGGATCCTACTTTGTTATACAAGCGCCTGCTAGTCAGTGCTTTGCCATTGTTTCTCTTGGGATCACTCTGCATATCAGAATATTTTTACATAGTGCATTTATGCTATATCTACATTGTAATTTGACATGTCATCCTTGACTGTTACCTCTATCTGTCTCAAGCTTATATTGTAGAAATTATGTTTTTGTTAATTATATCTGTATACTATTCTTTCACCGTTTCAGATAAAATCACAATATTATTTTTGGATAAGCTGGAAGGGAGGTCATTATCTACAACTGCTTACCATCTTCTATTTCATCAAACTAATAAACAATGGTTCAAATGACTGGTGTTGCTAGGTAAGGAAGATCCTTATCTGGAAATGCTTAAGACCTGCTATTTCATCAGTGTAAAAACTATGGTAGCCCACTAAGGTTGTATACCAAGATTAGGTTACTTAGTGTAGACTTTGTAGTTTGTGGTTAATGGCAATTCCATATTACTCTTTGTCCCAAAATAAGTGTTCAACTTTGTAACAAAGTTGTACTAAAGTTGAGACACTTATTTGGGACGGAAGGAGTATTTAGGGAGTTGTGAATGTTATGCAATGTTGTGAATGCGTAGTATATTTATTATACATTTTTGTTGATTTTATTTGAATAATTGCCTCTTGACTAGGATGAATGAGAAAATATCTTCATTTGGTCATACGTGCATTGCACGTGCACGCTCGCTTGTTAGAGTAAAAAATAGATGCAAATAGTGTAGTTACATATAGTTGTCATAATTAATTACAATTCCTGATGAGAAACAAGTTACTAATTCATTTAGTCTTGCCGACAATAGCCGAGAACCACGACCACTAGCATGCAGCATGAGCAATGGGTAGAGAACGGATGACTACCTCGCTGGGAACCATGGTCGCGCACGTGCAACAGAAAACGAATGGTGGATGGAAAGGCTACCTCACCGGGAACCAGGACCACGACTTGCAGTAGGCAACTACTAGGTACATTTTTTGTTTCAGTAGTAATTAGCTCACACGCTATTGCATAATAACAGTTTCTGAAATGTCACTTTACAAGGTTGGCTAGCCTATGTGTTAACACTAAATTGCTTGTGGATATATGTGTCATGGTTTCCTTTTCTATCCATGGTTATGTGGCTCTTAATCATGAAAATCTGGAGAGGTTGCGAAAGAGGTTGTCTTTTCTTCAGTGAATACTTATGTAATAGGCTATAAAATAAGCTACTAGGTTGTAGGAACTCTGTTTCGGATGGTCAATGCCTTCATTGTTGATAAAAGTGCAAGCACAGGAACATAGTTCTATATAGTACCATGTGATCCAATTATAACTTTTGTAGAAAATATATTGTTAACTATGATATCATGAGGATTTGTTGATCAAATATGTGTTAATCCACATATGAGCTTTGAACAACTTGAGTTGATTCCACTTTCTTGACAAATTTTTGTGAAAAAATTTCAGGCACTTAGCCAACTGGTGCACGTGGACGTGATGACTTTGCAGTGTTTATGGACCAACCAGCCTGTAATCATGGATCTTATGTTTCTTCTAGACAATTTGATGTTTCGGGTATTTTGGAGCTTGCACTCTATGCATGTGGATACACTCGAACACTAGCCAATTTAGTAGGGTGACTCGCTAAGTCACCCATGAAACCGCCGGCATGCTCGCTCTACAGCATGTATCCCCGTGCTAGTGCACCGTTTCATCTTCTCACAGCTAGTGTCTATAAAATGGCGATGCATTATACATGTTTGTAAATTTTCCGTGATGAAATAAGTTAAGACGTGAGCTTCACAAACAATTAAAAATAGGATGTACTTTTTTTAGTGAATAGTGCATGCACTAAAAGTCCAAGATTTTTTGTAGCTCACATATTAGCGTATGTCATCATGAAACTTTACACATGTGCATTATACATCCCCATGTACTTGCTTATTTTTTCAGAATTTTTTAAGCTTTGAATATTGTTTTTTAGTTTTTCAAAACTCAGACCCCATGAGCCCAAGCTTCAGTAGCAATTTCCACTGCGGTATCTCGATATAACAGTTGGTTTTCACTTAGAATTGATTGTCATAACTCTATTTCAGTCGGCTTGTAATGAGCCGTCTGTGATGTGCCGACTGTAATGGCAATTTCTATAGAAGTGTTGAAGTGGTCTGTTCTACTTGCTATTTTTACAATCAATATGTTGTTTTTATCGTATTTCTTGTCATAATATCTTTAGAACTAGGTCTCGCCGCGATATATATTTTAGTGATTTTTTACACCATTTCTTTTAATTGGTAGAGGATGCTACCCCAATGTTTTCTTTGACTAATTCGTGCTTCGACCCATGTCCTTCTTTCAGTATCTATATGAAAACAGTAGCACCAAATGTGTTCTCACTTGGTGCAGCATGTAGCAGCCACCACTCAGCAAGTTGCCTCGACGAAATGTTTATTTGACCCTAAATTTTTTAAACAAATATTCCAAGTTGAATTGGTTTTTGTAAGAGCCATGAAAAATCTGGGCACGGTAATTGGTGAAGACTAGAAAAGACCCAAAGAAATGAGCGGAGGCCGAGCCAAGCATGGAAACCTCCCAGCGGGTGCTTGGTGCTCCATTTATTTTCTCCTAGCTAGCGTGTATCAAGTGCAAATGTCGGTTTCTTGGACTGATATGTTTTAGTTGCGGCTTTTACATTCAAAGCATTGTTTGATGAATTTAGACTTCGTGTTCTGATCACAATATGCATATAATATTGTTTAACTGAGTTATTTAGGAACCACACTGAATCAGCTTTGTGGCACTGCAGATTCTTAGAAGATGGAGACACAGATGGAATAAATCAGCGAAGGAAACACCACCTGAGTACCACCAACAAGTAACTGAATGCATCGAAATAGGGTCACTCTGCATGAACTTTGACGCCTATGCACGACCTTCCTCTATGTCAGAAATAATGAGAAAATTTGTTGAGATGGAAAATACGAAGGTATATAACCTTACATGCTCCCTATAACTTCAAGGACCCTAACCATATGTATATAGAGGGTGATTGTATAGACTTCTGCGTGCAATAAGAAATTAAATACATTCTTATCTTCGATTTTATTATTCAAATCTAGAAACCGATGAGTATTTTTTGTCGAATGTCTTGAAAATATTTCATCAGTGATTAGGGCGTGCTTGGCGAAGCAAATCATACATGTACCTTTGTTGCCACGTAGGATAGCGAAGTGCAAACTTTATAACATGCGACTGTGTGCGTGCGTGCGTGTGTAGGAATTAATGTAGTCCATCTTGATGTTGTTTTCTCATGTGCTTGTAGATAAATCCAGTTTATTGGGAGGATGACATGCTTGGAGTTGAGCCGCTCAAGCTACAGTTTGAGTACAACGAGCAACATCAGATTTCATCATGTTCAGTTGAGCTAACCAACGATATGGATGGTTCCGTTGCTTTCAAGATTCAATCGACAAGCCCGTTGTCATACGTCATTAAACCAAACAAGGACATTGTAAAACCACATTCTAAATGTAGCGTGGTCATAACACTGCCAGTTGCTAGTACACGTGATCATAAGACAACACTGCAATATGGTACTAGTAATACACAATGCTCCCAGTAGTTCAACGTGCGAAGCATTAAAGTGAATGAAGGTCTTACAACTAAGGATATCAACCAAGACATGTTTGATAAACATACGGAGGGTCACCATGTTGATGAGATTCTTTTGACGGTTGTTTCTGCAGAACCCTGCAGTGAAGAGGTACTCTCTGTCCCTTCTTCTTGGGCGTAATTTTGTTCCTGTCCTGCCTTTTTCGGCACGGTTTAATTAGCTCGTCGTGGGAAAATCTCTGCCATATTTGTTTGCAGTTACACTTTAATATGGTGTGGGTGTTCAGAATCCGAGAAGGTAAAATTGTTCAGTGTTGCAAGGGGTTTATATTTTTTTCACCTTCTTGGTTTACCTCAGGTGTGGATTAAACTCTAGCGAGTAGTTGTTGTAGATATGTGGACGGGTCTCTTCACCGTTTCTTTATGAATGTATGATCTGCATGCTTGTGAGTATTCTAGAAAAGAGTGGATTAAGCTGGATTATTATGACCCCGCAAAAAAAGCTGGATTATTATAATCCACCATGATGCCTAAACACAGCCTACGCAAGCCCGCGAGAAAGGGACGAAGCAGAGCAGCCAGTACATCTAAAAACAGTTACGGTTGTTTAAGGAAGACAAAGAGACGTCATTTTAGATTGTATTACTCTAGATTCACAGCTGAGAGGTCCTCGCAAACAAAGACGTCCTATATTAAACTGTAAATTATGTGTTTGTAGGTCGCAACCGCAGGTAAGAAGATGATGCTGGAGCTCACTGGCGCAGACTACACCTGTGACCGGCCAGGCCTCGACCTGGTGCTCGTCGTAGACCTCAGCGGCAGCATGGCGGGTGAGAAGATGGACATGCTGAAGGCTGCCATGCGGTTTGTCGCATGGAAGCTCACCCCTATCGACCGTCTCTCTATTGTCACATTCTCCAGTGCCGCCACAAGGTGCTGTCCGCTGTTGCAGATCACTGAGGCCTCGCGGAACGCGTTACATGGGCACATCGGAGGCCTTATGTCCAGCGGCGGTACCAACATCATGGACGGCCTCCAGACTGGGCTCAAGATCCTTGCTGACCGGAAGGTCAGCAGCGGTCGCGTTGTGGGCATCATGCTCATGTCCGACGGTCATCAGAGCAGAGGTGACGCTACTCGGGTCACTGTGGGCAACGTGCCAGTCTACACCTTTGGTTTTGGCCCAGACTGCGACCCTAGGGTGCTCAGCGCGGTCGCGGCCAACAGCATGGGAGGGACCTTCTCCCACGTCCAGGAGCAGGACATTGGCGGTGGCGGCCTTACCATGGCCATCGCCCAGTGTCTTGCTGGCCTTCTTTCCGTGGTGGTTCATGACCTCGAACTGACGTTCACAGCCGTAGTAGAGGAGTCGATGATAGTGAAGGTAACCTCCGGGAGCTACCCGCAGATGAAGGAGCAGGCCACCGGCTCAGTGACGGTCAGGTTTGGCGACCTCTACAGCAAGGAAGTGCGTAAGGTCATTGTGGACCTACTTAACCCCATTGCCCAACCTGGAAGAGAGGGCATCGATGAGATCCTCAAGGTCACATACTCATACGACAGAAGGTATATATATCAAAGAGACAAAGACACAAGGAATCAACTTGTATTGAGTAGCACACTGGCATCATTTAATCCGCTCTTTACTGTGTGTTTGATCGATGCAGTTCTTCAGGTGGGAGGCTGCAGCAGTCAGTTGCGCCTCCTGACATGCTTGCTGTGCGTGTCTTCGAGGAGGCTGAGAACCCGCCAGAGTTGCAGATGGAGGAGACCCGTCTGCAGATGGCAAATATGGTCGAGGAGGTCAGAACCATGGCGGACTGCCAGAATATGGAGTGGATGCGCAGAATATGCTCATGGTGGAGCAGTCCATGACGCTGCTCATGGCCGAGCTGCAGGAGCTCTCGGGGCTCGTGGAAAACGCGAACGCTTATGAGGATCATGGCCGCAGCTATGCATTGTCGTTGGAATCTTCACACGACCGGCAGCGTTTCGCGGCGAGGGGGAACATGGAGATCATGCGGCTCTTCGCGACGCCACGCATGGACATGTACCTTGCCCAGGCCAAGATGTTCCAGGACGACCATACGATACCACTGCCATCGGCAGATTACGATGCCAAGGAGTTCCGCCCTCCTATGATTAACATCGCCAGCAGGAAAGAGCAGATGCGGATATTGAGCGAGCAAATGGAGGACTAATTAATCAGTCACGCCTTGCTGTCTGAGCAGTTTCCGTATCTTTGCTTTAATTAGGTGATAATTAAACTAGATCTGCTTATCTGCTTCAGTTAATCTGTTTCTTCTTCCATCCAAGTTCTCCATTGTCGCCAGGTCCTTAGCTTGTGTTGTAATAAAAACCTTATTTTTTGTGAAGAATATGTTCCGGCCGGATGTATTATAAGAGTTCATCGAAAGTACAAAGCAGACCCAACATAACAAAAAGATATAACCAAAACTATTTAATGGAAGAATTTTTGGATTGGAAACAGATCCAATATGTAAACCGAACGCAATGAATGAAAAAATAATTTGGGGTTTCAATGCAATCGTCTCAATGTCTCGCTCTTTTGTCCGGCTGCACCCCACCGTGACCTTGGTCAGGCAGGTATGCCACGGACTGCTGACATGCATGAGACAAGTTAACCTGTTAGTTTTTTTATCTTTTTATTTTTGTTGCGTTGAGACTAAATCGAACCGCATCATGAATGCAAATTCCTGGTGACAAGGTGTTGGAAGAAGACGACGTCGTTCATGACGGCCGACGTCGGCGGTCACCGAAAAGTTCTTCTTGCCCGAGTCTATCGCACGAGACAAGACGGCGTGGGCCTATCCAGATGAGTACAGGCCAGAACGGTTCATACCCTGCAGAGGTGGGGAAATGGTGAGCCTTGTTGCGGCAGCGGGAAGCAGAGGCGGCGAGGTTAGGATGGTGCATTTCGGTGCCGGCCGAAGGGTGTGCCCCGGCATGGGGGTCGCCATGCTCCACATGTGCAACTTCATGGCCAACCTCGTCAAGGAGTTTGAGTGGAGGGAGGCAGAAGGGGAGCTGGCCGTAGATCTCCGCCCACATTACAGGTTCATCACTTCATGAGACGCCCCTTGCGTGCTCACCTCGTGTCGCTTCCGTCAAAAGGAGGGGTTTATTAGACATGCATTGTACTACATGCTTGTAACACTCTCTGTTGTGAACTCCGTTACAATAAGCTCGACCAAGAAAAGCAAAAAATCTTGGTTTTACATAAGCAAAAAATAAATAGTAGCCCTGGATGAAGGGAAACACTATACCGCCATTTACGATAGGAGAAACGGATTTGCTAAAGCAAGTCTAGACCATTGGCAAGGTCCTCATCAGTCGACCAATCCCGTTGCTTGTTCCGACGATCAAACTAGGTTCCTCTATGGACGATTCAGCTCCGAAAACTTCCTCTGTGTCGCTGACCTTCTAAAATGCTGCCACAGGAGCAAAGCCCCTACTATCGTGGTCAAGTTGGATTTCCATAAAGCGTTTGACTCAATCAGCTGGGAGCTTGGGACTCCCTGCTCCTCATCCTTGCCAAGTGAGGATTCCTTGACAATTGGCGCAACTGGATCAATAATCTCCTCCAAGCAAGCAAAATTGTACTACTAAATGGATGCCCCGAGCTTTGGATTAACTGTCAACAGGGGCTTCCGCAAGGCAACCTGCTTTTACCCTCCCTCTTCTTCATCGTGGCTGGCCTACTCAAACGAATGATCGACTCCTCCCATGCAAATGATGAACTACACCACCCCACCAGATAAATTTCCACAAAATTACCTTCCTAAATCTTAATGTTGACAGCAATTTGGTGGCTTCTCTCACGTCTGACTTGCAGATAACACTTGAAGATTTCCCCCAAACATACCTAGGCCTCCCTCTCTCTCTCTCTCCCCTACCAAACTCCCCAGCTCTGCTTTCCAACCCCTCATTGACACATTTGATCGCTATCTCTCTGGATGGATAGCTCTACTCCTCACCAATGACGATGGTCGCTTGGTCCTACTCTCGGTTGTCCTAGATTCACTCTCAACCTACTACATGGGTTCTTTCGTTTGACCCAAATTAATCATTGAGTAGATTGACAAAAGAAAATGAAGATGCTTCTTTTGGTCAGATAAGGATACCTGGTCTGGTGCACAATGCATGTTGCGTGCGACAATGCTTGCACTCCCAAAAATGTGGGTGGTCTAGGAGTTAAAAACATTCAGGCAAAACATTTTTGTCTTATGATGAAGTTTGCGTTCAAGTTCTTACATTCACTTTTTTTTTTACCTTGGAAGTAGTAGATTCTGAATGATTCGCCATTTCCAGTCTGTCGGTAAAAAAAGCCTCCTACTTAGATAAATTAGTCCACAAACACCTTGACTCGCTGAGAGAGATCACACAACACGTAGTTGCAGACGAAAAATCCACGTTTTTTTAATAGATAAATGGCTACTACCTGAACCCCTATCCACTGCTTTCCCAGCTCTCTACACTCACCACCAAAAACAGAATGCTGTAGTTCGTGCAATTGATGATCCTACACCCTCTCTAGTTTGGTCCTCAAGGGTACTTAACAAGCTAAATATTTTTGGATGGCTAATGCACAATGATAGGTTCCAGTTCCAGAGGCCCATTTGTCCCGGTTCTGGAACCCTAAAAGACCCATTTGTCCCGGTTTGTGCACAATGCATGATGCTATTAACTAGTAGAAAAAGGCCCATTTGTCCCGGTTCCAGAGGCCCATTTGTCCCGGTTCTGGAACCGGGACTAAAGGGTCGGGACTAAAGCCGAACACCTTTAGTCCCGGTTCGCTTACGAATCGGGACAGATGTGGCTCCACGTGGCCGCTGCGGCGAGCCCAGGCAGGAGGGCCTTTAGTCCCGGTTGGTAACACCAACCGGGACCAAAGATCATCCACGTGTCAGCAGCTCAGGATCTGGGGTTTTGTTTTTTTTTTAGAGGGGGGTGTGTTTGGGGGTTTTGGGGGGTTTTGGGGGTTTTGTAGGGTTAATTTAGGGGTTTCATATATTGTGTTAGCTAGCTAATAGCTAGAGAGAAGTGTCCTCTCTTATCTCCGTGCTTGGTCGACGCTACGTACTATACGTATAGAGAGGACTCGACACGCTAGCTAGTAAGCAAATGAATGAAACCATTAAGTACACAAGATCGTCATGAACATATACAGAGAGAAGTGATCGACCTCCTCCTTCTCCGAGAGATTGGTCGAACAACAAGTTTTCGTATATCTATCCGACGCTACTAGCTACATATATACAATATAAGATCTCTTACAATCCCTAACATGTAATGTCAAGTTCCACATGGTATTCTCCGGCTGGATTGATGACGTAGTCAAGAAAGAATCCCGCCAATTCCTCTTGAATTGCTTTTATGCGATCTTGTGGTAGGAGTTCATCCCGCATCTGTCACATCTAATTTGAAGAAGGGGGTCAATACATATATATGAATGAAACTCAACACAAATGATGGTAATAAAATAAAATTGTGAATATTATTGCTTACGCACTTCATATTGTTTTTCAGAGTAGACCCGCTTAGAGGTCGTCGCGTTGTAGATGTACTCGCAAACGTAGTATCCACAAAAATTATTCCCGCCTTCCTGCCACAACCACTTTACGAGAAATAGAGGTCAATCAAACTGATAATCAAGCATTACAAATGGTATTGATGAAACTAGCTAGAATCAATGGGAGATGCGCGAAACTAGCTAGTAGTACTTACTTTCAGGTGTGTAAATCGCAGCTCCCCCGGCAGTCCCGAAGCTTCTGCGGTGAACACTTTCCAAACCCTGCGAGACAAAGAAAATAATTACTTGATATCAGGAAATGAACAAAGTAGCCGATATGGTGCGATAATGATCGATTGAACTTACTTCTGGAGCATTTCAGTCACGGCCGCATACTCCTTGGGATCCTTTCGTCTTGAGTCTAAGACGGTTACTAGTCCCTGCTCAAGCTTAATCTCTAGGAGAATAAAGTGGAAGCTGCGCACGCATGCATAACTCATCAATTACATTACTATAACCTCGAGTAGTAATGGAAACCAAATATGCAGAAGACAGTAACACTCACTTGAAGTTGTAAGGAAAGAGTATTTTATCTTTGTTTTGATTTTTAAGCAATGATTGTAGCAAGTTGGCCTCGGTTTCTTTCACATTATATTTAACCGTCCATTCATCTATGAGATTTGTGTTAATGAACCCAATATCATAGATTTGTGCATTTCTGCATTCGACGATCTTCAATCTGCATAATATAGTGAGGTTAATTATATATACATGCAATGAAAGAGCTGAGCTATATATAGAGACTTAATTACAGAAGTATAGTACTTACAGACAGTAGCAAGTGATGATTATTTTATCGAGGTCCTTTTGATTGAAAAACTGGAAGAACTCCTCAAATGGAACAGACAACAGATCAATTCCAACGAGGTCGTGCTCCTCTTTAACTCTCAGCGTCAAAATATCCTTCCCAGACTTGCAGGTGTCCATGTACCACTTATGGAATCTTCGCATCATCGTTGTTAGAGGAGGATCACCAGGTTTGACGAGAGGCTTCCCGTACCGGTATTTGTGTTCGTCCATCTCCATTGTATCAAAATGTGCATCGTCGGGCAGGTAATCACCAGGATTGGTACCGGGCAGCATCCCCGGCAGATTTGCGACGATATCGCTAGACACCTTGAGCGGGGGGCACGATTGGTTTGCCTGTTCGCCGAGCTGGGGAATTTTGTTCCCACTTCTTCGTTCTTGTAACCTTTTGTCACTTGAAGTAGTTCCCGACCGGCGCGCTCCTTCCACTGCCTTTTTAAGAGCGCGGACATGGTTGTCATCCGGCGGAGGCGGTGGTCGTCGCTTCAGGTTCTTCAAAGTGCGCTTCAATTTCACCCGATCTATCTTCTCCTCCGGAGGTGGATTTTTCTTTGCAAAAAAGTCCTTCACTTGGGCTTGACAGATCTCCGCGTTTTCCTCCTCGGTCATCTCATATGGTAACTTCTCTAGAGGCTTGAGAGATGGACCGAATATGTATTGCCTCCCGCCTCTGGCTGTACTGCTAGACGCCGGAGCAGCCAGAGCGGCTGCGGCTGTCTTCCTTCATTGCTTAAGAGGCGGAGAAGGAGGCGGAGTGCTATGACGCGCCGGAGTAGCCGGAGTGGCGGCGGCTGTCTTCCGCTGTTGCTGACGAGGCGGAGAAGGAGGCGGGCTGCTCGAACGCGCCAGCGCAGGCGAAGAAGGAGGCGGAGAGCCGCCACGTGCCGGAGCAGCCGAAGAAGGAGGCGGACTGCCCTGATCACTCGCCGGAGGAGGAGGAGGCGCAGTGCCCGGACTCGCTGGAGGAGGAGGAGGCGTCCAGTTCGGAAGGTTGATGAGCTCCTTCCGCCATAGACATGGAGTCTTCAGAGCAAGACCCAGCTGAGTCTCCCCTTCACCGGTAGGGTGGTCAAGCTCGAGCTCCTCAAATCCCTCCGTTATTTCATCGACCATCACAACAGTATAGCCTTGTGGAATCGGAAGGCAGTGAAAAGTTGCGCCGGGTTGAGGAGGTGCAACAGAGCCGACAGCCGCCTTGACTTTGAGGTGCTGCCATTGCGTCATAAGGTGGCAATCTTGAGCCTCCGTGATAGCATCCACGGGGTAGCTGCGAGCCGTGAAGTCAGGCTGCTGAAGGAGCTCGGTGGAAGCCACGCTGCTTCTCCTTTGAGATAGTGGGGTAGCTTCTGGGGTAGCTCCGGCAGGTCGCTGGCTCTGAACTAGTAGTGCTTGTTCCTCTAGCGCTCGTACCCTTGCATTCAGCTTCTGCAGTTCGGTCTGTTCCACTTTCCTCCTCCTCTCCCGGGTTTTGTAACCGCCTGCGCTGGGAAACCCAACCTTCCACGCAACGAAGCCTGTCGTGCCTCGTGTTCGTCCTGGGTGCTCAGGATTCCCGAGGGCCTGTGTGAGCTCGTCGTTCTCTCTGTCGGGAACGAACGTCCCTTCCTACGCTGCGGCGATATACTTCTGAAGCTTCTTGACGGGTATTTCAAGTTGCTCCTTCATCCAACGGCACTTCCCTGTTTCAAGGTCCAAGGTTCCACCAACCCCGAAGAACCAAGTCCTTGAACGGTCTAGCCAGTTCAATGTCTCTGGTTCGACCCCTTTATCAAGCAGGTCCTTTTCAGCCTTGTCCCACAACGGCCGGGCTTTAAGGTAGCCACCTGACCCCGTGCGATGGTTGTAGGGTAACGCAGCAGAAAACGAAAATTTTCCGACCTACGCACCAGCCCAGGACCACTATGGAGACTGCATACAAGGTTTGATCATTTTCGTTACCGACTCGTAGCGCAGCGGAAGTAAAGTCGATGACGATCGGCGGTGCTGATCCCCGCAGCTAGGATTTACAACCTCCCAACCGCGAGGATGTATACCCTCGTCTTCCCTTCGGACAGCCCTCCGGGAGGCGGTCGAACAGTCCCCCGGACGATGTCGCGGACAGCCCTTCGGGAGGACCTTCGAAACTCGAACGGTCACTCGGACAGCCCTTCGGGAGGACTCACAGAACTCGGACCGTCACTTGGACAGCCCTTCGGGAGGCACTCTCGAACAGCCCCTCGGGCACTAAGATCGAAACTACGACCTCTCTACAGAGTTGCACACATACGGTGTCAGCTATCCGGCAGGGCTTCGCCGTCCAGAACTAGTTCCTGCCGGAACCCAGACAGCCTTTCGGCTCTACGAAACTCTTTTCGTGGGAGGGAGAGAGAAGCCAGATAACATCTTGGCATGTGTATGTGAGAAGGAGTGAGTCTTTAGGCAGCCCCCTCCACCCCTATTTATAGGCCAAGCCCAAGGGTGGCTTCTCCAAGAAGCCAAGGGGAAAAATACCAAAGGACCCTCAAGGTGGCTTCTCCAAGAAGCCACCCAAAAAGCACTTTCACTATTCACGACGACATTTTTCAGCGTCCGTTCAAACTGAAAATATTTATGTGGGCTTAGAACATTTCCAGTACCCACTAAAATAATTTTCAACGCGTTCTGGAACAATTCCAGTTTAGTGATTTCATCTGCGAAAAGCATCTGAAGCGGTTCCGGCAGCCCCGGAACATTTCCGGTTTTTCTTCCAGAAAATTCCCAGAAGTTTCCAGAATGATTCTGGCATCCTCCAAGAATTATCAGGCATGTGCCGAAACCATTTTGACTTAATGGTATCCCCTGAAACAACTTTTCAGTTTCACCGGAACTCATCCGGTGACCTCTCTCTGCGGAACTTTTCCGCTGTCCGAAACTTTTCGGTGTCCGAAACTTTTTCGCTGATTTTCTCTCAGACTCCCTGTCTAGTATTCAGCAGATAGATGACCCTTAAGCGTGTGACCCTATAGGTTCGGTGAAGTATAGACATGACCTGGAACCCCTTCCGATCAATGATCAACATCGGAGCCGTGGACACCCATATTGACCCCTATACCCACACGAATGATTATTCGAGTGAACCTCCAGTTGCCGTGTGCTATTCCTGTTGCTTCACGATATGTTACAAATACCCGAGGTTAGACATGTTGGCATCCCCGTGGATCAACAACTTGTCCACTATGCCAGTTACCCCGTTATCGGTATTGTTCTCTTTTCTCGTTACCGTGTTCCGGCATCCCCGTGATCAAATCACAAAGTGTCTGGCCAGACGATGATGGATACCGTAACACCGAGAGGGCCCAGAGATATCTCTCCATCGTCAGAGGAGCAAATCCCAATCTTGAGCTATCAAGTTACTTGACATACTTTCCCATGAACCCGTAAGCCGCCGTAATAGCCATCCATTTACGGATGACGTTTAACAAACCCCAAAGTTCATGAATCAAGCATGAAGAAACTCGATACTCTCATGGTCTGAGGAATCATGCAAACATTAACCATCTCTGTGTTATTAACCATTAACTCATGACGAATCTATCTCATAGCATAACATCAATTCGGGTCGATTCAACACAAATGTCCTTCCTGACATTGTGCCCTCAAAGTTGCTGGCATAGACATGCCCATGATTGGAAAAACATAATCATCATGCAACACTTGAGCTAGTCTTAGAGGCACGACTAGGAATACATTTTACCGTTTATTATACCACACGTGCACATGGGTTTTCCCCAGAGCCTTTATGGATATACGGGCTCGGGAACCATAGCAGTTATAGCATGGAATATAAACTTAATTATGAACAGGGAGATAATTAATAACATTTATTATTTCCTCTAGGGCATATCTCCTACAGACTCCCACTTGCACTAGAGTCAATAATCTAGTTGATGCTAATGCACTTTACACCTGTGGCACACCGGTGTAAATATACTTCGCTTGTGGTATAGCCTGATGTCCAACGGATCTGACGACTTCAGCTCCGTGTGTATCTTTGCATATCCTCGTGTTTTCACGCCTTCACAAAATTCATATTTTGTGTGGACTTGGCTTGGTATGTATGTGAATCACAGGTCGAACCTGGATTCCTCAGACTGAGTTATGGAGCAACTACCTGCAGTAGTGTCCTATTGACAAAAGCCATCTTGGAACCATACTAAGTTCATGAATGAACTATATGATTCAACATCTTCTTTGTCGCTTTTAAAAGCGGCAACATACTTCGCCTCTGTTATAGAATTCGCCACAGTAACTTGTTTGGAACAATTTCCAACTACCGTGCCACCATATTGTGTATTGCACAAAACCCTTAACTTAAATCGAAAATCGCTTGGAGCATGGATGAAGACTGTATCGATGTAACCTTTTACAACGAACTCTTCATGATCTCTGCTTGCGAGAAAACATGTCATTAGTGCTACTATAGTACTCAATGACCCTTTTTCACTGTTGTCCCATGATCAGTACTTTTGATCACTTTGGTATCTATACTCGCAACAACTTTGGAGTATTGGACATATCTGGTTGTTTTTACATACCATGGAATACATGATTAATCCAAACACAAGAGTGTGTGGAATCTCCATCATGTATTTTGCTCATCAGTGTTTTGGGACACCGAGTCTTGCAAAAACTCTTTCCATGTGACTTCGGCAAGAATCACTCCTTGACGGTTTTTAATGCTAAAAGGTTTTAGCATTTTGTCAATATGTATCTTTGCTCAGCCCCATCAGGTAAATCTATCTCCATAGATCATCATGCCTAATATTAAGGCTATTTAGCCCAAGCACTTCATCAAAAAACCCTTTTTAAATGAAGTCCTAATTCGTGTCAAGAAATTTAATTCCAATTAACAATGTGTCAAGCACACAACGTTTTTAGAAATATTATTATGCTCCCACTTACTTTCTTGAATCACAAGCATCTTCGTTACCCATTGATGAAGTCAAAACCCTTTTAACCATTTCATCAAAACACAAAGATTCCAACTCCATTTTGCTCTCTTCTATCCATCGCTGGAACTCTAAAGTTTGCATACTTACTAGCATCCTTTGGACTGACAAAATACCTTGGATTGTATCACATGCAAGTCCTTGGTTTTATTTCCATCGGATGGAAATCCTTTCGTCATCCTTGTTTCATATCTCATGATTGAAATATGTATTAATTGCTAGTTCAACCCGAACCGACTTTAAGCATCGCTACGGTGAAGTAACCTCATCGTAGTCAACTCCTTGAACTTGTATATTGCAACAAGTCGAGCTTTATGGATAAAACATTTTTATTCGTATCAGTTATAGTTCCATAAATATTCGTCAGACTCTAAGTCTTCCGAAAGGTGTATCAAGGTTTTAATCTTGAATCACTTATATGGAAACTATCTCGGATTGTATTGGCATTTAGCCAATTCCGGAGTCAGGGCCCACCAATGCTTCCTTGTGTATCGTAGGTATACTGTTGTCTAACAACAATATCTCGTTTGCGCACCTGAGAGGTTTGCACGAGCCTTTGCCTACGTGGTTTAGCTGCAAGTTCGACCGAATTCCATACATTTTATTGTAGAGACTTCCGTATCAGTCGCAGTAGGAAACTCCGGAATTACTTCCAAGGTCTCTTTCCTTTGACCTGATGACGAAGATACTGTTTATCTCGTCGAGTTGCACTATTCTCCCACTCACCTTTTTGAAAGAACCATTTTCTTCAAAAAGCATACCGTTCTTTGTGGCAAACCTATTTGCCTCGGTATAGTGAGGGAGGAATACCCAATGACTTGGGATAACCTACAAAGTAGCACTTGTCTGATTTGGAATAGGTTTATAACCTTTTACACAAGCCCCATATTCCAAATGTTAAGAAAAGATATAACATGGTTGGGCGTACCATACCATGGTGTCATTTCAACAGACCTGATGGAGCTCTTTTCAGTGTAAAAGCCGTAGTCTCTAAAGCATCACCTTTTAAAAGGGATAATGGCAAATTTATTTATGTCATCTTTGATCTTACCATGTCATAAATGGTTCGATTACATCTTCACGGACTTTCCACTCACAGTGGTGTTCCGGGAGGTGTAAGTTATTAAACTCTTTTCACAACTCATCAGACATTCGCTAAACTTGTAACTCAAATATTTCTTTCTGCAATCGAATTGTAGAAACATAATTTTCTTGTTACAATAACTTCTACTTCATTTTGAAAACCTTTCAAATGATTTCAAAAGATCCAGACTTACATCTCATCAAGTAAATATCCATATATCTACTTGAGTCATTTCTGAAGATAGATAAATCCACTACTTGCAACAACATTGATTGGACTACATACATCAAAATGTATGATCACCAATAAGTTCTTTGCTCGTTCCTTATGGCCTGTGAACGGTATTTCAGTCACTTCACTTTTCGGAGGAAAGTTGCAAGTGTCAGATGATTCAAAATCAAACGACTTCAAAATCCATCATAATGGAATTTTCCATGCGGGTTTCTCCAATGTGACCAAATGTAGCGCCACACTTGTGTGGTATTCTTTTAGTCTTGTGACATTTAGCGTCAGTGTTATGGATGTATCATATTACCATCAATATTCATAACATACGTCCCATCGAGGATGGAAGTATGGCCCTCATGTTATTCATAATACTGAACAACAATTGTTCTTCTATGAACAATTATTTTGCAACAAACATTGTGCAAAGGGCTAGAGTGTATGAAACTCTAAAATGAATTATGAAAGTAAACCCAGAGGTAATGTATTATTATTAATATTCATAACATACATCTCATTCATAATGAAAGTATGGCCCTTACGTTATTCATAACATCGAACATCAAAAGTTCTCTTATGAACAACCTTCTTGCAAGATACCTTATGCAATGGGCTAGAGTTTGTGAAACTTTAAATGAATTATGAAAATGAATACAGACGGTAATACACCGATGGAAGGTATAGTAACATTTACTATGTTCCCTGTGTATACCTAAACCTCATTTCTGGCTAGTCTTTTAGGCCATAGTAGTTCTTACATCGAATTGCAACAGAATGCAATCGAGCGGGTATCTTTGTGATTGTCTCACAATACCCAAGAATTAGTGATTAACATGCTTTAACCATAATTCCCAAGAACTATATCTTTTACCAGCCTTCTATACATCAAAAACTTGTATGACATTCATACATGAGCTGGATATTCCAGTCTTCTTTCTTTTTGCCTTTATACTTCTAACAGTTTAACTTTCAATATTTCTCCTACTCTCAGAAGAAGCATCCAACTTAAGAGTGGCGTTAGCCCCGGACTTCCTAGGCGTGAAAGTTTCACTAACACCCTTCGGACACTTCCATTCTCTTTAAGTTGTTTGTTTTATTCACCTTTCATCATATGACAGGCGTTCTACTGGATCCCTCTCTTATTAGTCTAATGCATAGTAAACTCCTTTACTAATAGTTTGCAAACAAACATTGCTTTGGATATCTCATATCTTTTAGCCTTTGTCTGTCTCTGAAAATGATTTTCAGATTCCATGAATATCACATAACTATCCAAACTTTCGAAGTTCGGGTCTCATGGACGCAAACATATTGCACTTGACTAAAAATGGAATTCTAGCTTTTGGATCGAAGGACGAGAGTCACATGATCCATAGCATAAGCGAGAGAATACCGAAAGTATGCGATAGGACAAAGTCCTTCTTGGCACTCTTGAGGACAATCCTCACATTACGTTACCAACCGTAAAGTTTTAACCAGATATTTAACAGCTATTCAATTTTAATAGGGAAGGTGGAAACGCGAGCCATTATTCTACAACTATTAGCAAACCACACTTAGACAGTGTTCAAAATTAATTGCACTGAGAATTAAACAAGTTAATTCAATAGTGCGCTCCCACTCAAATCAATATCTCTCATAATTGATTGTGAGTGATTCAAGATCCATATTACAATTCAACGCCAAGGATGTGTCCATCTCAAGTGACGAGAATTGCAATCGATAGGCCAACTTGCCAATCACATCTCTATGTGACTCTTGTTCATCTTTCGATGGGCGTGTTCCGAGCTCAGGACGCTCCTCCAGAACGTCAAGACAACCAAGTGATCTTGCTGCGAGGTCTCAACTCACCCGCCTCACACTTCCCTAATCGTTCGCACCCATGTGTCCATGTGATGCCCCGAAAAGTTAGGTGCCGTGACGGTGCTACACTTGGGAGAACACTAACTACTTGATATTTTGTGAGAGATGACCCTAATAAAAGCGACTACCGCGCAATCAAGAAGGGTGCAACATAAGGGATAAACATCTCAGGCAATTCATAATAGCATGATATGGTATAGCCCTTTCTGACGGAGAAGTCTTGTATTTCTTCGTCTTCGGCATTCGCGTCGGTGTTCACCTTTGCGAAGATTGCCACCACCTTGTCGATGCACCAGATAATATTGCTATCTCTATAGCTAATAAAATAATGCATTACAACAAGTTTGACACGCAGGTTATTTAAAGTGCAATCATATGGCTCCAGCCATCATGCCGAATCATGACACACAGGTCATGTTAATCAATTTACATCATATAGTCATCTCATACATAATCAAATTAAATATGAGCACTCCTATACCACATCATATGCACATGCAAACCCTCCTGCAAAACCAAGTTAGACGCCTCTAATCGGTTCATGCAAAAACTTATTTTTACGTGGCTTCTAAGGTTTCGAAACAAACCGAAACTACCAACGTCCATCATCAAGTATGATAATTCAAGTCGCTAGATTAACTTTCCAGGGTGTATGAAAACCGAGATAATAAAATCTCGAGCCCCATACTAAACTTCGTCATACGCGTGACCCCCGTGCAGATCATATCTGCATTGCCCTTTTGTCTGCGAAATTTCATCTTTCCTTTTAACTACGGTGGAATTCAATGAACTGTTAGCACTTCGTTGATCAATCAGGATCGCGGATTGCCAGAACTTTGAAACTCCACCATACTGTTATCAAGATCAGAAATACGCAAATTCTAGGGAAGCAACAAGAACATCGGGTAACAGATTTCATCTGCTACCCGCACAAATAATTTTCAGTAATAGAACTCATCTACTACCTAATTATATTATGCAACACCCATACATCTCTATGTATTCTAGATCGCAACCTGCATCTACGCATAGCACGGCTCATGATGCCACTGTAGGGTAACGCAGCAGAAAACAAAAATTTTCCGACCTACGCACCAGCCCAGGACCACTATGGAGACTGCATACAAGGTTTGATCATTTTCGTTACCGACTCGTAGCGCAGCGAAAGTAGAGTCGATGACGATCGGTGGTGCAGATCCCCGCAGCTAGGATTTACAACCTCCCAACCGCGAGGATGTATACCCTCGTCTTCCCTTCGGACAGCCCTCCGGGAGGCGGTCAAACAGTCCCCCGGACGGTGTCGCGGACAGCCCTTCGGGAGGACCTTCGAAACTCGAACGGTCACTCGGACAGCCCTTCGGGAGGACTCACAGAACTCGGACCGTCACTTGGACAGCCCTTCGGGAGGCACTCACGAACAGCCCCTCGGGCACTAAGATCAAAACTACGACCTCTCTACAGAGTTGCACACATACGGTGTCAACTATCCGGCAGGGCTTCGCCGTCCAGAACTAGTTCCCACCGGAACCCAGACAGCCTTTCGGCTCTACGAAACTCTTTTCGTGGGAGGGAGAGAGAAGCCAGATCATTGCATGGCACTTGTATGTGAGAAGGAGTGAGTCTTTAGGCAGCCCCCTCCACCCCTATTTATAGGCCAAGCCCAAGGGTGGCTTCTCCAAGAAGCCAAGGGGAAAAATACCAAAGGACCCTCAAGGTGGCTTCTCCAAGAAGCCACCCAAAAAGCACTTTCACTATTCACGACGACATTTTTCAGCGTCCGTTCAAACTGAAAATATTTATGTGGGCTTAGAACATTTCCAGTACCCACTAAAATAGTTTTCAACGCGTTCTGGAACAATTCCAGTTTAGTGATTTCATCTGCGAAAAGCATCTGAAGCGGTTCCGGTAGCCCCGGAACATTTCCGGTTTTTCTTCCAGAAAATTCCCAGAAGTTTCCAGAATGATTCTGGCATCCTCCAAGAATTATCAGGCATGTGCCGAAACCATTTTGACTTAATGGTATCCCCTGAAACAACTTTTCAGTTTCACCGGAACTCATCCGGTGACCTCTCTCTGCGGAACTTTTCCGCTGTCCGAAACTTTTCGGTGTCCGAAACTTTTTCGGTGATTTTCTCTCAGACTCCCTGTCTAGTATTCAGCAGATAGATGACCCTTAAGCGTGTGACCCTATAGGTTCGGTGAAGTATAGACATGACACGGAACCCCTTCCGATCAATGATCAACATCGGAGCCGTGGACACCCATATTGACCCCTATACCCACATGAATGAATATTCGAGTGAACCTCCAGTTGCCGTGTGCTATTCCTGTTGCTTCGCGATATGTTACAAATACCCGAGGTGAGACATGTAGGCATTCCCGTGGATCAACAACTTGTCCACTATGCTAGTTACCTCGTTACCGGTATTGTTCTCTTTTCTCGTTACCGTGTTCCAGCATCCCCGTGATCAAATCACATAGTGTCTGGCCAGACGATGATGGATACCGTAACACCGAGAGGGCCCAGAGATATCTCTCCATCGTCGGAGGAGCAAATCCCAATCTTGAGCTATCAAGTTACTTGACATACTTTCCCATGAACCCGTAAGCCGCCGTAATAGCCATCCATTTACGGATGACGTTTAACAAACCCCAAAGTTCATGAATCAAGCATGAAGAAACTCGATACTCTCATAGTCTGAGGAATCATGCAAACATTAACCATCTCTGTGTTATTAACCATTAACTCATGACGAATGTATCTCATAGCATAACATCAATTCGGGTCGATTCAACACAAATGTCCTTCCTGACATTGTGCCCTCAAAGTTGCTGGCATAGACATGCCCATGATTGGAAAAACATAATCATCATGCAACACTTGAGCTAGTCTTAGAGGCACGACTAGGAATACATTTTACCGTTTATTATACCACACGTGCACATGGGTTTTCCCCAGAGCCTTTATGGATATACGGGCTCGGGAACCATAGCAGTTATAGCATGGAATATAAACTTAATTATGAACAGGGAGATAATTAATAACATTTATTATTTCCTCTAGGGCATATCTCCTACAATGGTGATGCTCCTTCTTTGCAGCATTTAACTTGTTTGTCGCTGACATCTTCTTACTCTTTTCCGATGTCTTGTGGGCCACAAATGCGGGCCAGTGATCTCTTATCTTCTCAAATCGGCCGGTGAATTCTGGAGTCTTCCCTTTGTCGACAAACGTTGATTTCAACTCATTCTTCCACCTCCTGAATAGATCTGCCATCTTCTTAAGAGCATGAGCCTTGACCAATGGCTCTATAACTGGCTTATCCGGATCCTCCTCTGGCGGTAGGGTGAAATTTGCCTTCAGCGCGGTCCAAAGATCATCTTTCTGTCTATCGTTGACAAAAGACACTTGAGGGTCTTCGCTCTTAGGCTTATTCCATTGGTGGATGCTGATCGGGATCATGTCCCTAACAAGAACCCCGCACTGAGCAGAAAATGCTTCCTTGGTCCGGCTGGGTTCAATCGGTTGGCCATCGCCCTTGATTGCTGTGATCGTGAACCTTTCATCCTGGTGCAACCTTTTCTTTGGTCCTCGTCTTGTTACCGAAGTTTGGCTCGATCCGGAGGGCTAGAAAAGAAGAAAGAAGAGAGTTAATATGTGTACATATCAAAACAATTAATGCATCAATTAGCTAGTCAGCACAGGCTTAATTAATATATATACCTCGCCGGACTTTGCAACATCTCCTTCCTCCGTTCGCTCACCAGAGCAGTCATCACAGTCTCCTTCTTCCACCGGCATTCCGTCACCGGAGCCATCATAATCATGTCCTTCCACCTCCATTGTTCGATCAACAGAGCCTGCTTCACCCTCTCCTTCCAGACCATCGGTGTCGTTGAGAAACGACAAGACATCACCTCCGCCGAGGATTATGTCCCCCAACAACTGTTCTGCTTCGATGTCTCGGTGCTCCATAGTTTCTGCAAATATTATAACATGGCAATTAATATACAAACATGACAGATGGATATATTAGTGCTAACGTAGACCTAGCTAGCTCGACGCTTCTACGGTTTGGGGTGGCCTCGACAACGCTTCTAGGGTTTGGGGTGGCCTAGGCAATGCTTCTAGGGTTTGGGGTGGCCTCGACAACGCTTCTAGGGTTTGGGTCGGACCGCCTCTCTCATGAATGTCCGACGTCCGAACCGACAAGGGATTTAACAAAATGACGCCATTCTGGATGTGCAGAAAATGGACCATATTTTTCCTGATCTCATCTACCCTTCTATATGTCATGTTGTCTAGTGTCAAAGAATTCAAGAAAACCATGACTTCATCATTAGCCGGAAATGACAGGCGTATAATGGTACGAAGCTCTTCAAAGTTGTTTTGGAACGGAGTTCCCGATAGAATAATTCGCTTTTTGGTACAAAGTTCAGCAAGAGCCTTCCGAATATCGCTATTTGGAAGGCCTTTGCTGAAATTCGTACCAAAGGGCGAATTATTCTATCCGGAACTCCGTTCCAAAACAACTTTGAAGAGCTTCGTAGCATCATACGCCTGTTACTTCCGACTAATGATGAAGCCATGGATTTCTTCAATACTTTGACAGACAACGTGACATATAGAAGAATATATATATAGATGAGATCAGAAAAAAATTGGATCAACTTGTGCACATCCATAATGGGAGCATTCTTGATAAATCTATATATGTCAAAATTCAAACTTTGACATATGATCAAACTTTGACATATGATCAAATGTTGCATATGTCAAAATTCAAACTTTGACATATGATGAAACTTTGATATATGATCAAATGTTGCATATGTCAAAATTCAAACTTTGACATATGATCAAACTTTGATATATGTCCACCGCGATATAAAATAATACATAGACTTGTTCGGGCGAGAGGGGGTTGATCGACGTCCCCCCTCATGTCGAAGTTACCGGAGTTATCTTCTAGTGGTTTGGGTGGCCTCGAGAGTTTGTCGGGTAGGGGCGGGAGGGGGTAGGAGATCGACAACGCTTTTTTTCTAGGGTTTGGGTGGCCTCGAGAGTTGTCGCCGTTATAATCCGAGAGGAGGGGGTGAACATTTTACCTTAGTAACTTAGAAAAAAGTGTTATCGGGGAGGGGTATATCGACTCCCCCCCCCCCCTCATGTCTAAGTTATCGGGGAGGGGCTATATCGACAACGACATCAATATAGCCACATACATATAAAAAATTCTATGACATCCATACATACATATAGCCACATATCATATTATGGCTATGAAAAAAAATTCATCATATAAAAAAATGTTATCGGGAGGGGGTATATCGACCCCCCCCCCTCATGTCGAAGTTAGCGGGAGGCTATATCGACAATGACATATACATATAGCCACATACATATAAAAAACCTCTTGAACATCCATATATACATACATATAGCCACATACATATATATGGCTATGAAAAAAAATTCATCATATAAAAAAATGCTATGAACAAAACAATTAATACATATATGAACAAAACAATTTTATGAACATCCATACATACATAGCCACATACATATATATACACATTATATATGAACAAAACAATTTTCATCATATAAAAAATATCAACATATATACATTATATGTGAACTCCACCATTTCTCTAAAAAAAATCAACATATATAAAAAAAATGCACAGACCCGGGGCGGCGGCGGCTCACAGCGGGGGCGGCGATGGCACGGCGACGGCGACGGTGGTGGCGGCGATGGCACGGCGACGGCGACGGCGACGGTGGGGGCGGGCCTGGGCAGGGGCGCGCTCGGGGGCAGGGCAACAGGGGCGGGGGCAGGGGCGCGGGCTTGGGGAAGACGACGGCGACGGCGACGACGGGGCACGGGCGACGGCGACGACGGCGACGGGGACAACGGGGCACGGGCGACGACGACGGGGCAACCTGGCGTTGAGCTCGGCGTCGTCGGGGAGGCTTCAGCGACGGAAAAAGGCGACGACGATCGGGCGGCGACGGGGCAGGGCGCGGCGACGACGGCGAGGAGCGGCCTGGCGGCGTCGTGGGAGAATGGGAGCACTTGGGGAAATTTTCCTAAGTGTTGGCTTATATAGCCACACCTTTGGTCCCGGTTCGTGGCACCAACCGGGACCAATGCCAACCTTTGGTCCCGGTTCGTGCCACCAACCGGGACCAAAGGTCTGTTTTGGCTAGGCGAAAGGGCGGGAAGCACAACCCTTTGGTCCCGGTTGGTGGCACGAATCGGGACCAAAGGGTGGCATTGTTCCCGGTTTGTGCCACGAACCGGTACCAATGCACCCCTTTAGTCCCGGTTTGGTGTCACCAACCGGGACCAAAGGCCTTGTGCTGCTCGCGGCCAAAAGTTTAGTCCCACCTCACTAGTTGAGAGGGGCGCGGAGTGGTTTATAAACCCCACTGCCGCTGCCCTCTCGAGCTCCTCTCAAATGCTGGCTTACGGGCCTAACCTGACTCTCCTCTGCCTGTGGGCCTACTGGGCCTTCTGCGGGGCTGAATCCTGGCCCGTGGTTGGGTTTCTAGTCGTATTCAGGCCGTGGTGGCCCAGTAGGTGGCATTTTTTTCTATTTTTTTCCAGTTTTTCTGTTTTGTTTTTTGCTTTATTTATTTTCTTTTATTTTTTTATTCTTTTTTGCTTTTAGGTAATAAATATTATAAACTTTCTGTTAGTGCCATTAGTTTTCCAATTCGAATAGTTTAAATTTGAATTCTTTGAAATTTGTGTGAATCACTAGTTTGTGATTAACTTTACTATGAAAATATATTTTTGAGTGATTCTTTTTACTGCTATTTAATATTACTGTGTTTTATCATTATATTCAAAAACAGTTTTTGTTATTTTAGTTTCTAACAAAAAAAATCTTTTTGCTTTTTGTTATTTTTGAGTGATTCACACAAAAAAAATTTCTATTTTTTTCCAGTTTTGTTTTTTGCTTTATTTATTTCGTTTTGTTTTTGCTTTATTTTTTAATTCTTTTTGCTTTTAGGTAATAAATATTATAAACTTTCTGTTAGTGCCATTAGTTTTCCAATTCGAATAATTTAAATTTGAATTCTTTGAAATTTGTGTGAATCACTAGTTTGTGATTAACTTTACTATAAAAATAGATTTTTCAGTGATTCTTTTTACTGCTATTTAATATTACTGTGTTTTATCATTATATTCAAAAACAGTTTTTGTTATTTTAGTTTCTAACAAAAAAAATCTTTATGATAATTCTTTTTGCTATTAAAGTTTCTAACAAAAAAAGTTCTTCAAATGAAAAACACTTCAAATGAACTCTGAAGAGGTTGAAAATTGGCATGATATCATCATTTCACCGACATAGCATGTGCTAAAAAGTTGAGAGGATTACGGCAAAAACTGGATGCACTTCGTGTACAAAATGGACAATCTCTTTCGAAGTATCAGGGTTTCGGACGAAAACTCATCTGTTACAAAGGGATTTCATTTTTTTGAACTTATTTGAACTCCACACTTTTTGTGTGCTCAAAATGAACCATTCAAAGCAACATCATCAATTTTCAACCCTTTCTGAGTTCATCTGTTATTTTTCATGCATTTACTGATTTTTTTTGAGCTAAATGACTCTGAAATTGAAAAGCACTTCAAATGAACTCTGAAGAGGTTGAAAATCGGCATGATATCATCATTTCACCCACATAGCATGTGCTAAAAAGTTGAGAGGGTTACGGCAAAAACTAGATGCACTTCGTGTACAAAATGGACAATCTCTTTCGAAGTATCAGGGTTTCGGACAAAAACTCATCTGTTACAAAGGGATTTCATTTTTTTGAACTTATTTGAACTCCAGACTTTTTGTGTGCTCAAAATGAACCATTCAAAGCCACATCATTAATTTTCAACCCTTTCTGACTTCATATGTCTTCACTTTTTCTTCGCTTGTGTCCTTTGCTTATTGCGCCGTAACCATGGATATTCTTCATCGCTTAACAGGGTGCTTGGGTCAGCCTTGACTTTGAAGGGAGGAATTTTATGAAACTTTCCATAATCTTCAGACATGTCTGTCTTACCCTCCACTCCCACGATGTCTCTTTTCCCTGAAAGAACTATGTGGCGCTTTGGCTCATCGTATGATGTATTCGCTTCCTTATCTTTTCTTTTTCTCGGTTTGGTAGACATGTCCTTCACATAGAAAACCTGCGCCACATCATTGGCTAGGACGAATGGTTCGTCTGTGTACCCAAAATTGTTCAGATCCACTGTTGTCATTCCGTAATGTGGCTCTACCTGTACCCCGCCTCCTGACAGATTGACCCATTTGCACTTAAACAAAGGGACCTTAAAATCATGTCTGTAGTCAAGTTCCCATATGTCCACTATGTAACCATAATATGTGTCCTTTCCCCTCTTGGTTGCTGCATCAAAGCGGACACCGCTGTTTTGGTTGGTGCACTTTTGATCTTGGGCGATCGTGTAAAATGTATTCCCATTTATCTCGTATCCTTTGTAAGTCAATACAGTCGAAGATGGTCCCCTGGACAACGAGTACAGCTCATCAGAAACAGTGTTGTCACCTCTGAGACGTGTTTCCAACCAACTGCCGAAAGTCCTGATGTGTTCACATGTAATCCAGTCGTCACACTGCTCTGGGTGTTTGGAGCGCAGAATGTTCTTGTGTTCATCGACATACGGGGTCACCAAGGTAGAGTTCTGTAGAACTGTGCAGTGTGCAGTGTGCTTGAGACCAAGAATGCCCGTCCCTGCATATTATTGAGTCCCCTCCTAGCGTGCCTTTTCCAGTCAGTCTCCCCTCATACCGCGATTGAGAGAGACCAATCTTCTTAAGGTCAGGAATGAAGTCAACACAAAACCCAATGACATCCTCTGTTTGATGGCCCATGGAGATGCTTCCTTCTGGCCTAGCGCGGTTACGGACATATTTCTTTAGGACTCCCATGAACCTCTCAAAGGGGGACATATTGTGTGGAAATACGGGGTCCAGAACGACAATCTCGTTGACTAGATGAACTAGGACGTGCATCATGATATTGAAGAATGATGGTGGGAACACCAGCTCGAAACTGACAAGACATTGCGCCACATCATTCCTTAGCCTTGGTATGATTTCTGGATCGATCACCTTCTGAGAGATTGCATTGAGGAATGCACATAGCTTCACAATGGCTAATCGAACAATTTCCGGTAGAAGCCCCCTCAATGCAACCGGAAGCAGTTGCGTCATAATCACGTGGCAGTCATGAGACTTTAGGTTCTGGAACTTTTTCTCTCCATATTTATTATTCACTTTATATTCGACGAGAAGCCAGACGGGACCTTCATACTGAGCAGGCATTCAAAGAAGATTTCCTTCTCTTCTTTGGTAAGAGCGTAGCTGGCAGGACCTTCATACTGCTTTGGAGGCATGCCGTCTTTTTCGTGCCAACATTGCAGGTCCTCCCGTGCCTCCGGTGTATCTTTTGTCTTTCCATACATGCCCAAGAAGCCTAGCAGGTTCACGCAAAGGTTCTTTGTCACGTGCATCACGTCGATTGAAGAGCGGATCTCTAGGTCTTTCCAGTAGGGTAGGTCCCAAAATATAGATTTCTTCTTCCACATGGGAGCGCGTCCCTCAGCGTCATTCGGAACAGATAGTCCGCCGGGACCCTTTCCAAAGATTACGTGTAAATCATTGACCATAGCAAGTACGTGATCACCGGTATGCATGGCGGGCTTCTTCCGGTGATCTGCCTCGCCTTTGAAATGCTTGCTTTTCTTTCGACATTGATGGTTGGTCGGAAGAAATCGACGATGCCCCAGGTACACATTCTTCCTGCATTTGTCCAGGTATATACTTTCGGTGTCAGCTAAACAGTGCGTGCATGAGTGGTATCCCTTGTTTGTCTGTCCTGAAAGGTTACTGAGAGCAGGCCAATCATTGATGGTTACAAACAGCAACGCATGCAGGTCAAATTCCTCCTATCTGTGCTCATCCCACACACGTACACCGTTTCCATTCCACAGCTGTAAAAGTTCTTCAACTAATGGCCTTAGGTACACATCAATATCGTTGCCGGGTTGCTTAGGGCCTTGGATGAGTACTGGCATCATAATGAACTTCCGCTTCATGCACAGCCAAGGAGGAAGGTTATAGATACATAGAGTCACGGGACAGGTGCTGTGATTGCTGCTCTGCTCCCCGAAAGGATTAATGCCATCCGCGCTTAAACCAAACCATACGTTCCTTGGGTCACCTGCAAACTCAGCCCGGTACTTTCTCTCGATTTTTCTCCACTGCGACCCGTCAGCGGGTGCTCTCAACTTCCCGTCTTTCTTACGGTCCTCTCTGTGCCATCGCATCAACTTGGCATGCTCTTTGTTTCTGAACAGACGTTTCAACCGTGGTATTATAGGAGCATACCACATCACCTTGGCAGGAACCCTCTTCCTGGGGGGCTCGCCGTCAACATCACCAGGGTCATCTCGTCTGATCTTATACCGCAATGCACCGCATACCGGGCATGCGTTCAAATCCTCGTACGCACCGCGGTACAGGATGCAGTCATTAGGGCATGCATGTATCTTCTGCACCTCCAATCCTAGAGGGCATACGACCTTCTTTGTTGCGTACGTACTGTCGGGCAATTCGTTATCCTTTGGAAGCTTCTTCTTCAATATTTTCAGTAGCTTCTCAAATCCTTTGTCAGGCACAGCATTCTCTGCCTTCCACTGCAGCAATTCCAGTACGGTACCGAGCTTTGTGTTGCCATCTTCGCAATTGGGGTACAACCCTTTTTGGTGATCCTCTAACATGCGATCGAACTTCAGCTTCTCCTTTTCACTTTCGCACTGTCTCCTTGCATCAACAATGACGCGGCGGAGATCATCATCGGGCACATTGTCTGGTTCCTCTTGATCTTCAGCTTCCCCCGTTGCAGCATCACCGTATTCAGGGGGCACATAGTTGTCATCGTCCTCTTCTTCTTCCCTGTCTTCCATCATAACCACTATTTCTTCGTGCCTGGTCCAAACATTATAGTGTGGCATGAATCCCTTATATAGGGCATGAAGGATTTTCCGGTCAGAGTAAGACTTCGTATTCCCACATATAGGGCATGGACAACACATAAAACCATTCTGCTTGTTTGCCTCAGCCACTTCGAGAAAATTATGCACGCCCTTAATGTACTCGGAGGTGCGTCTCTCACCGTACATCCATTGCCGGTTCATCTGCGTGCATTATATATAATTAAGTGTGTCAAAAACCATTACAAAACATCATGAATAGATAAGTGACCAAATTAATAGAAGTTCATCATCACATTAAAACTAAAGTACATACATAGTTCTCATTGAACAACATATATCTCTCCAGAGCATCTAATTAAACCATACATTATTGAAACTATGTAAAACATTTCAATGCAACAACAAATGCGATCGTAATCGCAACCAAGGTAACAATTGATCCAACGGCATAATGATACCAAGCCTCGGTATGAATGGCATATTTTCTATACTTTCTAATCTTGAAGCGCATTGCATCCATCTTGATCTTGTGATCATCGACGACATCCGCAACATGCAACTCCAATATCATCTTCTCCTCCTCAATTTTTTTCAATTTTCCTTCAAGTAATTGTTTTCTTCTTCAACTAAATTTAACCTCTCGACAATAGGGTCAGTTGGAATTTCCGGTTCATATACCTCCTAGATAAAAAAATCTATGTCACGTTGGTCGGCATAATTATCATAAACAATAAATGAACCAAATAGTTATAAAATATAATATATACCACATCCGAATCATAGACAGGACGAGGGTCGAGGGGGGCGGATACCAAAACCATCGCACTATATAATAACAAACAATAATAAAAGTAAGAAAATGATACAAGTATCTATCTAAATCATACAAGTAAGAATTTTTTTCTTTTAGAAAGAAGATAAGAACAAGAGGCTCACCACGGTTATGCCGGCGACGAGATCGGCGCGGGCGATCGACGGCGGTGAAGACGGGGACGGGACGTGACGGACCGCTAAACCTAGACAAATCTTGAGGAAAATGGAGCTTGAAGGTCGAGTTTGGAGAGGAGAAAGCTTAAGTAGTGTTGCTCGGGCATCTCATCGAACACCTCATGTGCATAGGAGGTGAGCTAGAGCACCACAAACCCCTCACCTCGCCGGCCAGAAAAAAACAGAGCAGTGGAGTGCTCTGCTCGCGGGCGAGGGGTATATATAGGCACAATATTGGTACCGGTTCGTGATTAGAACCGGGACTAAAGGCCACCCTTTGGTCCCGGTTCCAGCCATGAACCGAGACCAATGGATATGGGCCAGGAGCGAGGCCCATTGGTCCCTGTTCGTGTCTGGAACCGGGACCAAAGGGTTTAGACGAACCGGGACCAATGCCCCACGAGCCCCGGCCGGCCCCCTGGACGCACGAACCGGGACGTATGCCCCCATGTGTCCCGGTTCCTGACTGAACCGGGACTAATGGGCTGGGCTGGCCTGGACCAAAGCCCTGTTTTCTACTAGTATACACAGGTCAAAATTTGCACAAGAAGACCCTACTTGACTCTGCCACATGTGTCTCCAAGTCACAGAAACTTGCTCTCACCAATTCCTTCAGTGTTCGTGCCGCAAAAGTTGTTTGGCGTGCTACTGGAATTTAATCAAACTGCCATGAAATAAAAAATGTGTGGATGAGCAACGTGCCAGCACACCTC
The DNA here is from genome assembly GCA_011799875.1 of Thinopyrum elongatum. Lineage (NCBI taxonomy): Eukaryota > Viridiplantae > Streptophyta > Magnoliopsida > Poales > Poaceae > Thinopyrum > Thinopyrum elongatum. The sequence goes on from CM022298.1 coordinate 25,245,573, forward strand.
CTGCCCCACCTACAACCTTTCATGACATTACTTATTCTTTAGAAAAACTGGGATGCTCGGAATGCTCTAGTTTTCAAGCAATGCAGGCCTATGCCTGCTGATTTAATCGCTAATATTCTCTCATACTTAACTATGTGATCATACAGACTCAATTTGGATATACTAAAGGAAGCTCTGTGTTGTGTTGTGTTGTTGTTTCGATTTGGATGCCACAAAAACCTGTTGCCAATTTCAATGATAGGGTTAGATTACGAAATCGAGTAGGCATCGGGTCGGATCATTCCAGGGCCAGAGCCTCAACCGGAACAATCTTCTTTAGAGATTAGAAAATCTAAACTGGTTTATTCAAATTACGGAGGATCTCGTAGAACAGAGCACCGCTCACAGCAGCACACTGCATCTGCGAGTCACACTGTGCTCGTTACCGCCGGCAAGGCGCCTCTGCACATTAGCTCTTGAGGTGATCGTAGTCGACCTAGCTTGGTGCGTCTCTTCCCTCCCCCACACGAACACCATGGCTCTGCATGAGGCGCGATGGGATACCACGTCCTGGGCAGAGCGGCTCCACTTGGGCAAGAAATTATGTATCATATGCACTAGGCAATGACTTTGAATTGCAGACAAAATGAATCGGAAAATAAATAATAAGCTTGCACAACAAACTGTTCAAAATAAATGAGATTCATAAAGGTCGGAATAAATATTAGCTCACCTCGCATTTTGTTCTGGAAGATGAGATGCATTAGTCTTCATGAGTGACCCGCTGGACATCAGCATGGAGGATATGGGAAATGAGGTGTCTCATATGTAAAATATCAAAGGAATCTAAAAGGACAAATTGATGATCAAGAACCACACGGAACAACCGATCAGTGGTGTGCCCTGTTTGCACGTTTTCGGTTAAAGACTGAACTGGCGCAAATTGGACCACAACGAGACTTATTGGGTTCTGAAGAAACAAAAAGAGCAAATGTGCCTCTGAAAGATTACTGAAGCATGGAGCTGTGGTTCTCATCATTACTGACGATGATACAAAAAGATTACTGAAGCATGGAGCTGCTTCTCCACTGAAGTTCATCTGGAAAAAAAAACCGAGCAAATTCCCACGTGTGTAAAATGTAAAAGGAGTCCAACGGAAGAAAGTGCAAAGATGATTAGCTATACCCTACATTTCTGAACGGCACAATAATGGATTTGGACCTACCAGGAATATTACAGATAGTCAAATACTGGTCGGTCCATTCTTTGCCATGCTGCTTGAAAAGTTGACTGGTCCAGGTCTCCCAGCCACACACCCACACACCCACCCACATGAGCCCTGAAAAATGCACAAGATGTGATAGTTTTCGGTTGGAGTCTGAACTAGGGGAAAATTCGACTACGTACTGAGAAATTGATTGGGTTCTGAAGAAACCAAAAGAGCAAATGTAGAGAAAAACAGGTTACATGTGCCTCTGAAAGATTACTGAAGCATGGAGCTGTGATTCGCATCATCACTGGCCAAGATTAAAAGGGACATATCATTTCCTTGACGATGGGTTGGGCACCGCTTCCCCCCGAAGTTCATCTGATAAAAAAAACAAGCAAATTCTATTGTAAAAAATTGCACACTATACAAGAGACAAGTGCAAAGATGATTAAATATACATTTGTGCAACGGCACAATGATGGATTTGGACCTACCATGAATATTACAATAGTCAAATACTGGTCGGTCCATTCTTTCCCATGCTGCTTGAAAAGTTGACTGGTCCTGGTCCAGGTCTCCTAGCCACCCACCCAGTCGTCCAGCGATACTTTTGTTTATTCAAAATAGGCTGCCTGGAGCAGTTTATATCTTACCAAGAGTCTCTTCAGGACTTGACAGAGGCCATCAGCTTACCTCATCAGAGTCTCTCCAGAGCCCGACCTGCAGCTTGCCTCATCAATCCTGGCCATGGAGGTTGCCGTATCAGCAGTTGCAAGTGAACTTGTGAGCCGGTTCATCTCCTTCCTGATGAACAAGGGGTAAAGTCTGTTTTAAACCCTGAACTCGTACGCGTCGTCGTTTTTAAACCCTAACCTCCAAATCCCGGAAATCGGCACCCTCAACTCTCTAATCCCGGTCGTTTTCGTCCTTAATGCATCTGAGAGGAGGATTAGGTGACGTGGCACTGCGGGCCGCCGGGTTTGCGACTTAAGTACCCCCTCCCCTCTCCCAGCTCTCTCTTTCTCAGTGGGGAACGGCGTTCTAGGGTTCGTCAGCGACAACCAGCTAAAGAGAGAGGGTGCCGCCGCCGTCGCCGCGGCGGCGAACAACCACGATGTCTTGCTCCTCCGGTGATTCATCGGCTTCTCGAGGCGGTGGGCTCCGAAGGAGAGGCGCAGCAGCAAGGTCTCCGGTGCCCTATCGGGAGCAACCAATGGCTTATGAGCCGGCGGTGATTTGCGGTCGGTGCAGCAGGAAGGCGCCGCGGTGGATATCCTGGAGTCCGGCGAACCCTGGTAGGAGATATTATTCCTGCGTAGATTCTCAGGTATGCTTGATTCCTCACCTGTCCTCTTTTTCTCTGTTTTTGTTGTGTCAAACTCTGAATTTTCTGTGTCATGAACTGAACAGCATGGCTTCATCGACTGGCATGACACCCCCACGACTCCATTTCTTCGTCAATTGCTAGGAGACCTACGGGATAAAGTGTGGAGGCTGGAGGATGAGCTTGCTGGCCAGTCAAGGGAAGGAGAGGTTGCTGTTTTGAAAGAGGAATTGGAGAAGAAAAATGCTCTGGTAGCAGAAACTAGAGCTAGATGTGCTAGCAGAGATGAGATGCAGATGTACAAGTGTCTGTTTTATGGTTTATTTCTCTTTGTTGCTGGTTTAGTTGCAGGTTTCCTCCTGTCTCAGTAGAGTTAGAGGTTTGTGGTGATGTAGTTCAGTGGTGTACTGGATATGGTGATGGCTGAAATGAATATGAAAGAGATCTTTTGGGCTTTTGGCAACATATGGTGTGAATTAAAATTGTGAGTGTTACTGTGAATGGGCTTTTGGAAAATGAGAGTGCCAACAAAAGGTCTTTTGGCAGCATATATATATATATATATATATATAGTGCTTTTGGCACCATGTGTGTATATATAATGGCATCCCAAGGTTTTCGAGTCGACGAGTCGTTATGGGTCGATGACTAGTCGATGAGTACCAAATGGTCGATGACTACCAAATGGTCGATGACAGAACATATGGAATGGTTAAATGCAAATGGAATTGAGAGAACATTTACTCAGACACATCACCATAAATTTTGGCAGCATATATCTTGGTTGACAACTAGTTCAGAATGCCAACATTACATGGTTCAAAAGGAGTGACAGCATTACATGGTTCAAAAGCCATTGACAGTACTACATAGTTCAAAAGTGACATCCAAACCACAAGTTCATACAGTAGTAAACATTACATCCAAACCACAATTAGTGAAGATCTAATCCATAAGCTGGAAAACATCTTCAGAAATTGCCACTAGCATAAAAGTAGGTTCCCAAGCCTGATGTTGGTGGTTCTCTGCCTAATCCTCTCCCAGATCCTCTCCCTGATCCTCTCCCTGCTCCTCTCCCAGCAATAGTGCTTCCAGCAGGATTAGAGCTAGTAGGCACTGTAGGAGCTCTGAATCTTGATGTTGGAGCTTGAGATGCTGATGTGCCAGGTTGAGAGCTTGCTGCTCTAGTTCTAGGAGGTTGAAAGCTTGTTGCTGGAGCTTTAGTTCTTGGAGCTTTAGATCTAGTTGGAGCTGATGATTTTGATCCATCAGTCTGAGCTTGCTGCAAACAAAGGAGATGAATGATCAGAGCTAACTAATAATGTATTTGCATAGTTCAAAAGTAAGAAAAACAGAGCAATGATCAGGTTAGTACCTCTATTTCCCTTTGCTTTCTCCCTCTTTTTCCAAGAAATGATTTAGTTTTCTGGGTTCTATCTCCATTCTTCTTACAACCACTTTTATTGTGTCCCTTAAGCCCACAAGATCCACAAGTGATTTGTATGCCATGCTTGCTCATTTTCTTTCCCTTTGGAGCTTCACCCTCTTCTCTCCTCCTATCATTGTTCTTCTTCCTTGCTCCTGGCATGGCAATGTATCCAGGTGCAACTGGCCTAGGGTTTTGAGACACAGGCCAGTTTTCTTCTCCTAGAACAGGCTGGAGACAATGCTCATAAATCTTATTGAATGTCTCAATCCAGTAGCACTTGTCTATGTAGTCATCTACCTTTCTACCACTCTTGTAAATAGCTGCAATAGCATGACAACAAGGGAGGCCTGCCAGCTGAAAGTATCCACAAGTACATACCCTTTTTTCAAGATTTACTGTGTACTTCTTTTTTCTGCCCTTCATGTGCTGCACCTCAAATCCCTCCTTGCCATTCCAGAGTACCTCAATGTATTGTGTCAATCTAATACTCACCTTTAGCTTCTTGAAAACATTTGGGCAAATTTTGCCCTTCCATGTTGCTGATTTGGCTCTCTGCTCTTGCACCCTAACAAGCATCTTCTTTCTTATCATCTCTTGCTGTGAAATAATTGGGTAGAACCTTGATTCTATGATGGCATTGTTAAATGACTCACAAAGATTATTGTCCACAGATTCACAGTTAGCTCCTGTAGGAAAAAATGCCCTAGCCCAATGAACTGGTTCTGTCCTCATGATATCCTTTGCACCATCAGGAGTTAGCTGAGCTAGCCTTGCCTTGTTGTAGTTAAAATCTTCTTTGTTTGCAGCTTTAGCAATTGCCCAAAATCTCTTCTGGTACTCATGGTCCTTGTATTTCTTCCTCCAGTTGGCATAGATATGCCTGGCACACATTCTGTGCTCTGCCTTGGGCAAATAGTCACTCATGCTGTTGATCAAGCCCTGTAAATGTGATACATGACTTATTTAGTAAGTATTTAAGTTTGCTAGGCACTACATATTTAATTACTTCAGTAAGTAAAGCAAGTAAAGCAAGTAAGTAAGTAAAGCATTACCTTCTGCTGATCAGAAATGAAAACCCAACCTGCTCCTTGGTCATTAATATCCAAGTCTTTGATTAACAGAGCAATAAACCACTTCCAGCTATCATTGGTTTCTTTCTCCACCACAGCCCAAGCCACTGGGTACATCTGATTACTTGCATCCCTTGCAATTGCAGCCAACAATTCACCTTGACAAGCTCCCTTGAAAAAGCAGCCATCCAGTCCTATGACTTTCCTGCACCCTGCTTTAAAACCTTTCTTCATAGCATCAAAACATACATAAAACTGTTGAAAAATGTTCTTCTGCAGCTCTGTGGGATCTAATGTAATGGCCACAGTACTGCCAGGGTTGCTCCTGAGCAGTTCTAGTTGGTAGTCAAACACTTTTGTGTACTCACTTTTCATGCCACACATGAGTTTGTCAAGTACTATTTTCTTTGCTGCCTTGCATTTTGAAACTGACACATTAGCAAACATATCTTTGAGCACTGTGGCTTTAATGCTGTCAATTTTCCACATTGGATTTGCTAGGATAATGTGTTCATATCTATTTGCAATCACCTTAGCACTAACAAGCTTGTTCTCCCTGTTCTGTGCACACTGGTGCTCATCTTCATAGGTAATTACTTGAAACCTAGAACATCTACTTGTCTTGGCACCATACAACATCCAGGGGCAACCAGGCCAGTCACATTTTGCTCTCACCCTCTGCTCCTTAGATTTTACAAATGATATGCTCCTCTTAGTAGCTAGCCCATACCTCTTGAGTGCTTTAACTAATTGGTTCTTGCTTCTAAACACCATTCCCAAACTAAAATGTGGAATTTCTATCTCTGGATTGAACCTAACATGCTGGCTCTTCCTCCTAACCATCTGACCATCTTCATGTTCATCATAACTGTAATCCTCATCAGAGGACTCAAACTCTAGGTCCTGTATAGCTTCTTCCACATTAGCAACTAGCTCTATAGGAACTGGACCTGTTGACTCCTTGGAGAACCAAATTTCTGAAGCTTTCATCTTCTTCTTGAATTTCCTTGCATGTTTTCTCAGCTCTACTACCCAGATTCCTCTCCACTGTCATCAGTGTGTGCCACATAATCAGGATCATCTGAATCTTCAGATTCTGAACCATGCTCTGCAATTGGAGCTACAGTTTGGCTAGCAACAAATGGCTGAGAGGGATTGATTATTTGAGAACCTTGGGACAGATCATCAACTCTGAAATTGTTCTTCACAGGGCTGTGTATCACTTGAGTAACAACACCACCCTCATTAGGAACTAAGATATGTTCCAATATGTCTGCCTCTGCTACTGCATTAACTTGCTGAACATTTGTCTGAACATGATCTTCTTCTTCTGCAGTGATAACTGCATCTGGTTCTTCCTCACTAGCATTGTTCACCATGTCATTCAGCTCACCTTCTTCAAAATCAGAGCCACTATCTTCTCCCTCTGGTTCATCTTGCTCACCATTGTACTCCACAAAAACATCAGCAACCCCTCCATCTGTAATGTACTCTGACATCTTTAGGCAACCTTCATCAGTGTATAGAAACACTAGTCCATTAACCAACTCTCTCCCTGGCATAAGAAAATACAACTTCATGCTCTCTTTAACTGTCAAATGATCTCCTAAAAATCCTCTGAGCTCTGGCAGTGACAACTTATCCCTCTCTATCTCTGACATTGCAGTATCTCCCCCAACATAATCAAGAGATGGCCCAATACGAATGAACTCCCCTCCATAGTGAAACCTGACATTGAGCACCTCTGCTGGATCCATGAATTGACTAAAAAAACCTACAGAAACACATATATGCAATCAGGTTCACCTACATTCAGTAATCTACAGTGCAGCATTTAATTTCAGACAATATTCCACACCTTCAGTAATCACAGTTACAAAACTGACTAAAAGACTACAAAAAAGATTAAACCTACAATCCATGTAAGGCATCAGTCCATTAATATGTATTTGGCCCAAAATCCTTCCATTCAACAGGCCACAAAATCGCCAAAAAAAACCCCACCTTCCGCCACTGTAGAACCCTAAGCCTAACTACAGGCAGGAGGAAACAAAGACGACCGATCAACCACAGATGATGAGGATGACTCACCTGTCCCTTTGCCGCCGGCGTGGACGTCGGAGCTCGCTGCGATCATCCGCGTGCCGTCGCCATTGCCGCCACGGGAGGAAGCTGGTGCGTCGGGGGAGAGAAGGGGAAGGGGCGAGGGGGCGAAGTGAGCGAGGAGCGGTGCGAGCTGGTCTGGCTCGACCATTTAGCGTTTCCAGTGACCGAGCGGGACCCACAACGATAGCTGACTCAGCGATCCCAGCCTTCCTCCGTTTGGATACGCCAGCAAGGACGAAAACGATCGGGATTAGAGAGTTGAGGGTGCCGATTTCCGGGATTTGGAGGTTGGGGTTTAAAAATGACGACGCGTACGAGTTCAGGGTTTAAAACAGACTTTACCCATGAACAAGTGCCACTCAAGCCATGCGCAGTCAGAGGAAAAGATGGTGGAAAGGTTGCAGCATCTCCTAATGAGAGCTTGCACCATCGTCGAGGAGGCGGACACTCGATACATAATAAACTCCGGGATGATGATGCAGCTCAAGATGCTCTCGGAGGCCATGTACCGAGGTCACAGCCTCCTCGATGCCTCGAGGTACCGAGCCCTCCAAGACGGTGCAGGCTTCAACGAGGTTAGCAGCAACGACTCATCTAGCAGCAGTTTTTATTTAGTCATTCCACTCAAGCGTTCTCGAACAACAGCAAAGAAAGGCAACAAGGCCATGGGCCTCGAGTCACATGGTGCTTTGGAAAGCTTAGAAATTGCTGTTGCAAACATGTCAGAGTTTGTTGTGCTTCTGGGTGGATGTGAGCGCATGTCCCGTAGGCCATATGATGTTTATCTTTACACCGACAACTTCATGTTTAGCCGACACGCTGAAAAGCAAAAGCTCTTGAGCTTCTTGTTGGAGCAAAACGATCCTTCAGGTGATCATGCATTGGCCATTCTTCCGCTTATAGGTGGTGTCGCAGTTGGGAAGAAAACTTTGGTTGCTCATGTGTGTGGCCATGAAAGGGTTCGCTCACGCTTCTCCTCTATTTTGCACTTGAATGGAGACAACCTTTTGGGGATAGGTGACGATGGAAGGGCCATGTTTGGGATAATGTTGGTAGTTATTGAGTTTGCTTCTGATGTAGGTGATGATGACTGGAAAACAATTCACTCATTTCTCACAAGAATGGGCAGAGGAAGTAAGGTCATCATTGTAAGTAAAATTAAAAGAATAGCCCGGTTTGGAACGGTGAAACCAATTTTACTAAGTGGGCTATCCCACGATGAGTTGAGGTACTTTTTCAAGGCACTCGCATTCGGAAGTGTAGAGCCAGCAGAACATCCGCGGCTAGTACAAATAGCAGATGAATTTGCCACGGTGATCCATAGTTCGCAAGTTTCACTTGTCGCAACAAATATGTTCACGGATGTGTTGAGAAGCAACCTCGATGTTCAGTTCTGGCGTTGTATATTGGACAAGGCGGCAAGAATGGTTAAGAGAAACATTTCAATATATGGGGTGAATCCAACCATGCGTATAGAACAAGGCCACCAAGTGGACATAACAGACATTGCTTTGCATCCACTTAGCATGAAACCTTATAGTGTTAATGCTTCAATCAAGACGGAATTGCCAAGCGTGACATTTGGGGAACTTATAACAGATCCGAGTGTTAGGCCGAAAGGAGACTTCACTCTAATGGCATGGGAATCAAGGATGGCCCCTTATAAATCATTTCCTAATCATGTTACAAGTCATGCTCAGGATGCACATCAAAGTAGTGCCCTGCCAGGGAGGAAACGACAAGGAGTGTCAATCTAATTTTGTTTCAGAACTTGTGTATTCTTCTTGTAATTTTTTGATACATGATAGTTCACATGTATACCATTCAACTAAATGTATTACATTTGCTATAAAAAAACTAAATGTATTACAGATCTTTCCCTAAAAAAATATATTACAGATCTCAATTAACCTCTCCTGGTTTTCTTAGATAACCAACATCATTCAAGTGGCATTACCTACTACTAATGACACGGAAATTAGAAAACAAGAAAGAGCTATATGCAAATTATCATCATTACATAGTCTTGACTAGCATTTTTCTAAAGTTGATGCTAACTAATGTTGAAGGGCAGCCTTGGCGCAGCGGTAAAGCTGTTGTCTTGTGACCATGAGGTCACGGGTTCGAGTCCTAAAAATAATCTTGCAGAAATGTAGGGAAAAACTGCTACAATTGACCCAAATTGGTTGAGCCCTTCCCCGGACCCTGCACAAGCAGGAGTTACGAGCAACGGGCTGCCCTTTTTTATATACTAACTAATGTTGGCGTATAAACCTGCAATCGACCAACCAAGAACTCTATTTGTGTAACTCCATGGTACCATTCCATCCAGTCGGTAAAGCTATATATAAGAAAAGAAGAGCTGACCTGTGTTGTGTTTTGTTGTTGTGTAAATGTGGATGTCAAAAAGACTTAGATCAGATAACATTAAAATTGCAACTGCAGGATACGATTAGATTAAGAGGTCTACTTGGTGCCAGGGTCCTTTCCGGCCCAGCGCTCCCACAAAATCAGTAATTTTCTGATAAAATTTCAGAAATTGAAATAGGTTTGAATTCAGATTACCGAGGAATTGCATCTGTGAGGTGCATGTTGTCATAGGCAAGGCTCCCACGCATGCGAGCCCTTGAGGTTCTCGCAGTTGACCTAGCCAGGCGCATTCCTCCCCCCCACCCCCTTGACGTTAACGACCACCATCGCTCCGCATGAGGCGCGATGGGGAGGCGACATGCTGGACGGCGTCGGGAACAGGTAGTGGAGGGAGTGTATTTTTATTATAAGGATACAAAATTACCATGTGCTGCTTGATAACTTGCACATGCACCCCTCATCTTCTACGTAAGAGATGAATACTGCACAGTCACCTTGCAGTTTCACTTACAGTTATAATAATACCAAGGCCAGAGTATCGATGATGATATTGTTGTATGGACCTAGAATAGATGCAGACAGTCAATAAGAAAATAAAATAACAAGCCAAGACGGAAAACAGTTTGAAAGAGAGGCAGAAATAAATATTAACTCGACTGTCTGCTTAGTCTGGAAAATGAGCATGCACTAGTCTCCATGAATGATCCTCATGATTTCTATATGGAGGATATGAGAGAGGTCCCGGTCTTGCCATTCCCTCAAGACAAATGTAGGAGTCTAACAAAAGGCAAATACGAAGATGATTAGATATACATGAACAACAATTAATTTGAACATAACTACCATGAGTATATAAAATACTAGTCAATTTTTTCATGTTGCTTAGAAAGTTGGTTTATCCTTGTCACATGTTTGGACATTTAGACGATTAACTGTCAGTCTGATCGCACACCCTTGAACTCATCAGTCAACAGTTCGAGGTCTAACAGATTTACTTGTCCACAAGGATTAAAACTTCCTATGGAAAATGGGAAGGAAAAAACCAAGGGTGGAGTGATCTCTGATGCCCAAAAATGGGTTAGAAATTTGAAACCTAGTTAGAAACATCAACATCAAGTGGAGATCAACATCAGGTCAAGCCTGAACTCTGAAGAATGCACAAAGTGCAGCAGTTTAAAAGACTGAACTGGCACAAGATAAACCACATAGAGATTGATTGGGTTCCGAAGAAACCAAAGGAGCAAATGTGAGAAGAAGCTGATTACATGTACCCTAAGAGATTACAACTCAATTTTTTAGTTTTTTTCTTGCAACGGCTAGACTGGCATGCAACAGGTAACAGGAGAAAAATCTGGAATTTTACTTTTTCTTAAAAGTAAACGTAGTGTCTGGACCTCTCCGGCATCTACTACAAGCCTCGACCTACAGACGTGTGCATCCATCCAAAACTATAAAAAGTAAAAGTTAGGCCGTCATAGTCTAAGCTGGAAGCCTGGAATTCAAAGCCATCATCCTAACAAGTCAAACAAAAATCCAAGGACGGAACTCGACAAGCACTTCCTGAAATTGATGTGAGTAATTTTCTAATCAGCTACTATTGCTTTGATCTGCGGTACATGAAAGGGACGATTACAAAGTAGCAAGCTGCCAATGAACAGTCAAGCAGGGTCACCTTCTCATTATCCTCACAAAATAATAAATTCAGAAGAGAAAAACTGGGCACTAATCATCCCATACAGAGGAAAACAACAAGTTAACGATGATGAAAAAACAACATCCCAGCAATCCTCTTGAGCCAATGAAGATAACAAAATGCAGAAAAATTCAAATCAGAACAATACAAAGATGTAGCAGCCATGGAAAGATCCTATGAAAGCAAGCAGTCACCCTACATGAATCAATTTCGTACAGAGTACTTGCAAAGGGTACAGAGCAGGCTAAGCCTGAATTATCATCACTGGCTTTCTCCGTGGTGAAACTTTTCTAGAGTAGAAGGCCATTGATTCCCTGAGGATAAGCGTCCGTGGTGTCTCGGACCTGCTGTCTCTGAGGTTGTCGTCGCTACTCAGGTCGTCCTCCCTGGTATGCCGGTTATGCGAGCCTGGCCGCCGGGTGGCCACTGTCTTGAGCCCAGGCTCTCTGGGGGTCTTTTTCCTGGCGCTGTACTTGCTGTTCATGCCGCTGCTGTCCAGGTGAAGGAAGATGACAGTTTTGAGGTAGGACTTCAGTTGAACCCCACGCAGAAATACAAGATAAAGAAGTGCCATATGTCCGTGGGCTCTGGTCGATGCGGCGGCCGTGAAGACGTGGCCCTGCCGGGGGAAGTAAAGATTGTTGAAGAAGGTTTTCAGCTGAAATCATTCCAAGGAATAAAGATGAAGAAGTGTATCACAAAGAGAGTCAAGATGAAGATGTGTTCTTTTGCTGTGATGCTTGCCATACTTATTCTGGATGCAGGAATTTTGAAGATGAAGAAGACGTGGGTGACACTGTTTGTGGAACAAGATTCAAATAAGAAACAAAACACGAAGGAGCGTCAGCAAAACTTATCTGTATTTGTAGGCAGCAAGATGGGAGTGGATATGATGGATATTGAGGTTCAGAAGGAAACGGAATTTCTTAAAAAGACAAACAACGTTGAGTGTCAAATGATTGCACATGAGGCGGGGCTGTCGGAACAGCTCCGCGAGAACCAATGAGGCTTGTGGCCTGGAATTGCCAGGGATTGGGGAATGGCCCGGCAATTCAAGGTCTTCTGGATGTCCAGAAGAAGGAGGACCCCGATATTCTCTTCTTATCGGAGACAAAATTAGATAAGGCGAGAATGGAATGGTGGGGGTGGAAGTTAGGTCTGACCGGAATGGTTGTGAAAGATTGTGAAGGTCAAGGGGGTGGCTTGGCCCTGTTCTGGAAGAGTAATCTAAAGCTGAGCGCAGGTTTGAAATCGAGATATCACATTGATGCTGAAATTACTGAGGAGGATGGGTTTGTATGGCGGTTTACAGGCATATATGGAGAACCAAAATTAGAGAAGAGAGAGGCTACTTGGCGTCTGTTGAGAACTATCAGGCATCATAGTGATTGTCCGTGGATATGTGTTGGTGATTTTAATGAAATATTGATACAAGGGGAGAAGGAAGGTGGGGAGGCTCGACCACAAATTTACATGGACAGATTCAAGATGGCTCTCGAGGACTGTAATCTCCATGACTTGGGTTTCTCGGGAGACACTTTCACTTGGCGAAACAATAACCACGATGCAAAGCATTATATCAGAGGAAGGCTTGATCGAGCTGTAGCATCACCGGATTGGTGTAGTAGATTTCCTGAGTATCGTGTGGTGCATGGTGATCCTAGGCACTCAGATCATAGACCGATCATAGTTCATCTGGATAGTGATTCTTACCAAGGCCGACAACAGAAGAAAAGGGAGGGAGCTGGGTTCAAATTTGAAGCAAGTTGGATGACCGAGGAAGCTTGTGGTGCGGTGATTGAAAATGCATGGAATAGGGAAATGGCAGTAGGCAACGGATCAGTAGCTGCAGCCTTGGCGGGGGTGGCGGGGGATCTGAAGCATTGGAGCCGATCATCCCTAGGGGATATGGAGAAGCGTATAGCAAAACTGAAGAGGGAGATCGAGGCTTGCCGGCGACAGAATATTCACAAGAATGGGTAAACCGTGAGCACCTGCTGAGATACAAGCTGGAGAGAGTGGAGGAACAGAGGAATATGTACTATAAACAATGCGCTCATGTGGCATGGCTGGAAAAAGGAGATCGAAACACAGATTATTATCAGAAATATGTGTCCGAGAGGAAAAAAAGAAATAGAATAAAAAAACTGAAAAAAGATGATGGAGGTGTAGTGGAGGCGGAGGAGGAGAAGGCGGCGGCGGTGACTGACTATTTCCAGCAACTATTTTCTTCTTGTGCAGGCATCAGAACTGAGGAGCTCCTCCAACATGTAATCCCTCGCATAACTGATGGCATGAACGCAATGCTCACTCGGGATTACAGTGCGGAGGAGGTATGGGTTGCTCTCAAAGGCATTGGAGATTTAAAAGCTCCTGGTCTTGATGGTATGCCGGCTGTTTTCTACAAGAGATACTGGGATATAGTGGGTGAGAAGGTGACAACAGAAGTGCTTAATATTTTAAACGGTGGAACGATGCCTCAAAGTTGGAATGAAACCTGTGTGGTTATAATCCCCAAGGTTAGGCAACTGGAGAGAATGAAAGATTTAAGGCCGATAAGTTTATGTAATGTTGTCTGTAAGCTAGTTTCAAAGGTCATTGCAAATAGACTGAAACTGATCCTCCCAGAAATTATTGCCCCCAACCAAAGCGCTTTTATTCCTGGACGGTTGATTACAGATAATATCTTGCTTGCCTATGAAGTGACCCATTTTATGCAGAATAAGAGGACAGGGGCTGTTGGTTATGCAGCGTTAAAGCTTGATATGAGTAAGGCTTACGATAGGGTCGAATGGCATTTTCTGGAAGCTATGATGAAGAAGATGGGGTTCACGGATACTTGGGTAAAATTGATCATGGAGTGCTGCACTACAGTCAGATACAGATTCAGATTTAATGAGACCATGACTGATGAAATATTGCCAGGAAGAGGACTTCGTCAAGGAGACCCAATTTCACCCTTTTTATTCCTCTTCTGTGCTGAAGCTTTCTCCAGTCTATTAAATAGTGCGGAGCAAAGAGGGGACTTAGAAGGAATCAAAGTGTGTCGTAATGCACCGAGCTTTAATCATCTATTGTTTGCGGATGACTCGTTAATTCTTCTGAAGGCTTCAGAAGAAAGTGCACTTCATCTGCAGCATATCCTAAAATTGTATGAGGATTGCTCGGGCCAAACAATTAATGTGGACAAGTCTGCGGTGATGTTTAGTAAGAACACTAAGTCAGTTGACAAGAAATGTATGATGGACTGCTTGGGGCTGACAAAAGAGACATGGAATGAGAGGTATTTGGGGCTGCCAGTGTATGTGGGCCGATCAAAAACTAGTCTTTGCATACCTCAAAGAGCGTGTTTGGCAACGGATACAAGGGTGGAAAGAAAAGTTTGTATCCAAAGCTGGAAAGGAAGTGTTGATTAAGGCATGTGCTTGTAACATCCTCAGCCTCACACCACAGTGATCACCCTCAGATCATGCCAAGTCACCATGATTAACTATGCTTGATCATCAACAATCATATCTCATTTCCAATTCCAATTCAAATTGAAAGTCAAATTCAAAGTGAAAAATAAAAGTTGTTCAAGTTGGAAACAAAAATGTTCATCTTATTCTAAATATTTTTCTAAGCATTTATCATGTTGATACCAACCCCAACAAAATTCTCAAAATGCCCCTGGACGTTAAAACAGTGGTCCAGCTGCATTTAATTTGTCCTCTTTAATTTATAAAAATACCTACTCTTTTCCTTTTGCTCCCAAACTTCTTGAGGCAGTGCCAAGTATTACTAGGAAATATTATGGCTCACTTCCACATTTTTCCGAATTGATCTGGTGGCCCACAAAATTCTTTGGCTATCTCTGTTTTAAATAAAAAAAAGAGAAAACAGAAAATGGAAAAAGGAACAGAAACTCACCTGGCCTCTGGGCCGCGGCTACAGTGGCCGGCCCAGCCCACCCTTACCTACTTCTCCCTCCGTGTCGACCTCCCTGTGGCCGCGCCGACGAAACGTCGACACCGCGACGGGAGCAGGGGAGCGAGGGGATAAGAGCGAGCCCCATCCACCTCCCCTGGCCTCCTCGCTCATTCTCCCCCTCCCCTCCCTCGAGCGCTCGCCTCTTCTCTCTCTGTCCCGACGACGCCGCTGCCGCGCGCCGGTCGGATCCGCGGCCACCAGCGGCCCCGAACGCCGCCGCCGTGTCTGGGAGGACGGCGGAGCTGCGTCACATCGCCTGCCTCTACGAGCCGTAGCCTGGAGCCACCCCAGCCGCGCCTGCGACCTCTTCCCCATCTACGGTCGCCGCGTCATCTCCGGCGATTCCTGGCGTCCCCGACCCCCTGCTGCTACTAAGCCCCTCGCCGAGCCACCGTGAGCTCCTACGTAAGCTTTCCCCCTCGCTCTCTTCCTTCCCGAGCCCCTCCTCGAGCTCTTGCGGCTGCCGCCATGGACGGCCGAGCCCAGCTCCGCCGGCAAGCTCATAGCCGCCGCGTTCGGCCTTGTCAAGCCAAGCTATGGCCTCCATCGAGTTCCTGGAGACCCGTAGAGCTCGCTAGCACCATTTGTTAGCTCGAACGCAGCCCGTAGCGTAGTTGTCGGAGATGCCTGATTCCGGCCGTCCGCCACGGCCGCCGTCGCCGTCGTTTCCGGTCACCTCCGGCCCGGAGACCGCCACCGCTGGGTGCGTGCTGCTCTGCCAGGTCGAAGACACCTAGCCGTGCACATTTTGGGCCACTATGGGCGATTTCCGTGCGTCTCCGGCGAGCGCGCCGCCGCGGAGAGCTCACCGGCGTGTTTCCGGCGCCGCCGCTGACCTGGCGAAGGTGGGGCCCGCCCAGGGTCACTAGCAAGTGGGCCCCTGCGCCTCGTTTGATCGCGTAGACCGTAGTCAGCGCGCGCACACTGTTCACTAGTGCCACTGACAGGTGGGCCCCACCTGTCAGTTTGACCACTCAGCAGCTCAGTTGACTAGCTGACGCAGTGCTGAGGTCATGCTGACACAGTATATTTTTCTGTTATTTTAAATAATTCCAGAATTTCAGAAAATAGCTTAAAACTTTGAAAATTTGTAGATAATAAACCGTAGCTCGGATCGAAAAACTTTATACATGAAAGTTGCTCAGAACGACGAGACGAACCTGATCATGTCGTCTGTTTCCATGACGGAACCCCCTACGTAGGAGAACCCGTAACTTTGAGCCCGATTCCGGTAGATGAATAGTGCATACATACCGGTTAATAAATCCCACTTTAATCCTAAAATAAATAAAATAACTTAGACATATCTTTAGGCAACCCTGTACTGCATCCTAGCATAGCATGCTATGTGTTACATTATTTGCTGTGTATTTATTTGTTTCCTCCCCCACTTCTCTCTCGTTAGACCCCGACACCGACGTTGTCCCAGAGACCGACGCAGTTCAGGAGCCTGACGACACCGTTGACGACCTTGCCTTTGCCGCAGAGCAACCAGGCAAGCACCCCCCCTTTTGAACATGCCTATATCGCTTATTCCCTTCTCTCTTATGCTTGCATTAGAATTGCTGCTCTTACTGTTATCCTATATCTGCTGCATAGCCTGTTTATTGTAACCTGCTTTTTATACCTTCCTGCTTATCCTAAACTGTTTAGTATAGGCTGGGTAGAGACCCATCAGAGACCCCCACTTTATCCCTACTGCCCCGCTGGATTTTCAGAAGACCTGATCAACGGGATTGAAGACCAGGCCCCGGCACCGCACATCACTTCCCCCTTAGTTGCTCGACACTACTGGGTTGCTATCGAGTGCCGAGGGTGATACCTCGTCAGCACTTCTGATGATAACCTTGTAGATTAGTTAATTGGACGTGGTCATTGAGGGTGATTCCTCCTACACCAACCCCGATAACGACGCTGTCGTGCAACTCCTCAAGTGTGGACCTCGAGGGTGATTCCTCCTTCGTTCACCTTGACGTTAACATCAGGTGGAATTCCATCGAGGGTGACACCTCAGGGTTCCCCCTTGGTGTTAGACACACAGTTACTATGGTTACTTTAACTTTACACTGAACCATGATACTAAAGACGGGTCGGCCCTGAGGGGTACCCGCGCGAGCTTAATTGCGAGTGATGTGGAATCGGGTGGACCTGGATGGTGCCCGAGAGTTGAACACGAGGCGTGGCTGGGCATTCTTAGCCCTTGCCGCAAGTCCTCGAGATGAGGCGATGGGGTCACATCGATCGTGAGTCTCTGCTCGTTACCGCACTACCAACACACTAACGGTTTGGATATTTGGTCCGAGGGGCCTCTGGCCTGATAGCACTAACCATCACGTGGGCATAGTATGGCCGTTCTGCGTCGTATACTTCAGCCGGAGCTTAATGGACGTCAGCGACTGAGCGGTGCGCACCGAATTGGACTGGTTAAGCCCGCGCTTGTATTAAGGGGGTTAGGTCTGCTTTCGGCCTCATACGCAACGTGCAGGAGTTCCCGGGGCGAAGGCCCAAGACCCCCGGGTGCATAGGTTTAGTCCGGCGTGCTGACCTCTCTGTTAAGTATTCGGTCGGGTTGCGGCGTGTCGCTTGGCCGAGGCCGGGCATGACCCAGTAAAGTGTGTCCGGCCGGAGTTAAGCGAGCATGGTGGGTAACTTGGTGCACCCCTGCAGGGAAGAACTAATCTATCGATAGCCTGTCCTACGGTAACGGACACTCGGAGTTGTATCGCGATCGGTACAACTAGAACTTGAGATGATAACTGGATAGTATGGCTCTGGGATTGCTTTCTCGCAGGGAGTCGAGAAAGGATCTCTGGGTGAGGTTGTTGTCACTACTACTGTTTTACTTTATGCTAATCTGCACTCTTTTAATGCTGCAAGACCGCTGAAGATGTTGAAGATGCTAGTCTTCGATAGGGCTAGGCTTTCCCCTCTATTTTGGCATTTCTGCAGCCCAGTCCACATATACAGCCTCCTTTGATAATGTTGCATATGTAGTATAGATCCTTGCTTGCTGAGTACTTCGGATGAGTACTCACGTTTGCTTTGCTTTCTTTTTCCTCCTTATCCTTTTGATGCGACCAGATGACGAAGCCCCTGAGACCGTTGCCCCCGCCGACGGCTACTACTACTACTACCCTCCCGGCGAGTATTTCTTCGAGGAGTCGACTGACGACCAGGAGTAGGTTCGGAGGGTCCCAGGCAGGAGGCCTGCGCCTTTCGATCGTAGGTTTTGTTTTGCCCCGCCTTCTTAAGGCTTATCTCTGTTTCTATAATATATCTGTACCCAGATATCTGATGCTTCCGCTGACGCTTGTATGCCATCGAGCTATGTATTCGAGCCCTCGAGGCCCTGACTTGTAATATAAAGCTTGTATGACTTTATTTATGTTTTAGAGTTGTGTTGTGATATCTTCAAGTGAGTCCTTAGGCTTGATCGTGTGCATTTGCGTGTATGATTAGTGCACGATTAAGCCGGGGTCGTCACAGTGCTCAAGCTGTTCCAGTCTTTGCAATGCAAGTTTTTGATCTGACAAAGGGTCTATGTGAACAAATGACTTCGATGGTGTGCCATTTCTTTTGGGCTCAGCAGGATAATGACCAAAAAATACACTGGTTGTCTGCAGAAAAGCTTACTCTACCAAAGAAAAATCGCGGGTTGGGATACAAAGACCTCCATGTTTTCAATTTGTCGATGCTCGCAAAGCAAGCATGGAGACTATTGCAGAATCCAGCGTCGTTGTGTGCACAAGTCCTTAAGGCGAAGTATTTTTCGGAATGTGACATATTGCAAGCAGAACCAAAGGAGGGCATGTCTTATACGTGGCGCAGCATACTACAGGGCCTCGAACTTGTAAAACAAGGGGTGATCAGGAGGGTGGGAGATGGGACAAGTATAAGAGTGTGGCAAGATCCTTGGATCCCGATGAACTGGACTAGGCGCCCCATTACCCCTAGGGGAAACACCCTCATTACGATGGCCAATGAACTGATGGACCCATACACGCATACCTGGGATACTCAGCTAGTAAATGACATTTTTTGGGGCCCGGACGCAGCAAAAATTCTTGCAATACCAGTGAGAGAAGATATGGAGGACTTCTGGGCATGGCACCCTGACCCAAAAGGTTGTTTCTCGGTCAAGTCGGCTTACAGGCTTAGCCATCAACTCGAGATGGTGAGAAGTGGCCACCTTGGACAAGCAAATCAGGATCATGGTTTCAAATGGGAGAGTATTTGGCGAACCCCATGCCCACCAAATGTGCAGCAATTCCTATGGAGAATAGCTCATAACCTCCTTCCTGTGTGTACAAACCTGAAGAGGAAGGGAATTGAAATTGATACTTTGTGCCAAATATGCCAGCGAAGAGATGAGGATGGAAGCCATATTCTTTTCCAATGCAAATTTGTAAAGAAGATCTGGAGAGAAATGAGCCTGAGAAAAATGTGCTAGCTTGCATGATCCAAAGGACACCCTCGAGGAGCTCCTACAGGGTGAAATCGAGAGGAAAGCTAGGTGCATTGCGATCCTATGGTCATGGTGGACGGCACGAAATAAATTTCTTCGGGAAGGTCGACCCATTGTTGTGAATCAGATTCTCTGGCAAATCAAGCGGACAGCATGGGAGTACAAAGAATTCTTTGGCACTGAACAAATGAGTACCACAGTCAGGTCACATACTTGGCAAAAACCTAGCCTGGATGTTCTTAAGCTCAATACTGATGGCAGCTACAATAAGGAGTCGACCGTTGGTGGATGCGGATTTGTTATACGCGATGCCGAGGGTGATGTTGTTGGTTCAGGTGCTGGCCGAATAAATCATGCTTAGGACGCTCTACATACTGAAGCTGAAGCTTGTTTAAAGGCTTTGGAAGCTGCCCAGGAGTGGGGTATCAGCAGAGTTGTGGTAGAAACTGACGCAATGCAGCTTGTTCATGCGATCAGGTCATCTGACAGTGATCTTGCCCCAAATGGAGTGTTATTCAGAGAAATCAAGGCTTTTGCTTTCTTACATTTTAGCTCGTTTTCTATAGTTCATTGCCCACGGGCTTGTAATAATGTTGCTGACGCTCTTGCGCTTTTCGGTTCAAAGATGGTTCATCAATCCCAAGCTATATGGCCGGGTGATGTTACTACCTTCGCTCGGTTGTTTGTTGCTGCCGATCTTGCTCGGCAAGTTGTTTAATGGAATGAGTTGAGGTTCAAAAAATGTAAAAGGAGTCCAGGGAGGACAGATACAAAGATAGTTAAATATTCATTTCCTGCAATAACCAATTTGGACCTGCCTACCACAAATACTTTAAATACTGGACAATTTTTTTCATGCTGCTTGGGAAGTTGGCCCGTCGTTGTCACATCTTTGGACATCTGGACAAGTATCCATCTGTCACCCACCCACTTGCTTCAGCCACTTTTCTATTTTGCCAACAGTCTGTCTCCAAGAATTGCCAGAGGCCAGCCTAGTTAAATTTGTCTACCACCAGCTTACCTTGTCAATCCTGCCCATGGAGGTTGCCATCTCTGCAGTTGCAAGTGAACTTGTGAGCCGGTTTATCTCCTTCCTGGTGAACAAGTACCACTCCTCCAGCCATGCACAACCACAGGAGAAGGTGGTGGAGAGGTTGCAGCAACTCCTCATGAGAATTGGTACCGTCGTCGAGGAGGCGGATGCACGGTACATAACTAACTCAGGGATGCGGCTGCAGCTCAAGATGCTCTCAGAGGCCATGTACGGAGGATACCGCGTGCTGGACTCCTTGAAGTACCAAACCCTCCAGGACAGTGCGGGTTTCGACAAGGTTAGCATCAACAACACTTCTAGCAGCAGCTTGTATTCAGCTATTCCTTTCAAGCGCTCTCGAACAATAACCGAGAAAGATGACAAGGCCTTGCGCCTCGAGTCACATGATGCCTTGGAAAGATTAGAAGCTGCTGTTGCTAACATGGCAGAATTTGTTGTGCTTCTAGCTGGATGTGGGCGCATGTCTCGTAGGCCATATGACACCTATCTTTACACCGAGAACTTCATGTTCGGCCGACATGCTGAAAAACAAAATCTTTTGAGCTTCTTGTTGCAGAAAAACCCTCCTGACGATGCACCGGTCATTCTTCCGATCATAGGTGGTCCCAAAGTTGGAAAGAAAACTTTGGTTGCTCACGCATGTGGCGACGAAATAGTTCGCGCTCACGCTTCTCTTCTGTTTTGCACTTGAATGGAGACAACCTTTTGAGAATACTTGAGCATGGAAGGACCATATTTGGGATGGCGATGCTGGTAGTTATTGAGTTTGTTTCCGATGTAGGTGAAGATGAGTGGAAAAAGTTTCAATCATTTTTCATAAGAATGGGCAGAGGGAGCAAGATCATCATCGTCAGTAAAATTAAGAGATTAGCCCGATTTGGATCGGTAAAACCAATTTTCCTTGATGTTCTATCTTATGATGAGTTGAGGTACCTTTTCAAAACACTGGCATTCAGGAGCACAGACCCCATAGAACATCCACATCTAGTACAAATAGCAGATGAATTTGCCAAGGTGTTGCACAGTGTGCAAGGTTCACTTGTTGAAACAAATGTGTTCGCGGATGTGTTGAGAAGGAATCTCCATGTTCAGTTTTGGTGTTGCATATTGGACAAGGTGATAAGAATGGTTAGAAGAAACATCTCGATATATGGTGTGCACCCAGGCATGCGTATAGAACAAGGCCATCCAGTGGACATAACAGACCTCACTTTGCATCCACTTTGCTTGGTACCTTATACAACTAATGTTTCAATCAAGGAGGAATCACCAAGTGTGGCATTATGGGAACTTCTAGCAGATCCTAGTCTCAGACCAGAAAAGGATTTCACTCTAATTGCATGGGAATCAAGGATACCCCCTCATAATTCATTTGTCCATTTTGTTACAAGTAGTGCTCAGGATGCACCTGAAGTTAGTGCCATGCCAGGGAGGAAGCGACGAGGAGTGCCAATCTAATTTTGTTTGAGAACTTATGTAATGTACTCGCTCCTTACCAAATTATAGACTTGGTCAAAGCTTACCAACTTTGACTTCGTAAAAAACTTATATGCGCTATAATTTGGCAAGGAGTAACTCGTTGTATTTTTTGATATCAAATGTTGTCATATATACTGTAATCACCATCGATCCTCGAGAGATGCTTGGAAAATGTGTTCCGTCATAAGCCACAGGATGGTTGTGAACTCACCGCCATTGTTGAGCTTCTTGGCATGGCACTCCCTGCTGCATTTGTTGCCAGAAACTACTCCACACACGTCGATTTCTGTTCCGATTCAGCCACGACAGTTCATCCAACGATCCTGCTCTACGCATTAGACGTGATGGAAGGCTGCGCTGACTCGTCGTGTCAAAATCGTCCACCCAGTGTCGTCCGCATAGCATTGTTCGTTGTTGCCTGCGTAGACCAGGATTTCCGTCCAGATCTCGAGGACAAGCTGCAATGAGTCAGTCGTGCGATCTATCTCCTTTCCACCAGTTTTCTGACAAGCCGAGTGACATAAGAGTGCAATGAGAACATGATGTTTGCAAGCTCCTG
The DNA here is from genome assembly GCA_011799875.1 of Thinopyrum elongatum. Classification (NCBI taxonomy): domain Eukaryota; kingdom Viridiplantae; phylum Streptophyta; class Magnoliopsida; order Poales; family Poaceae; genus Thinopyrum; species Thinopyrum elongatum. The sequence continues at coordinate 25,268,280 of CM022298.1, forward strand.
GAATTGGAACCAGGGTCATTGCGCAGGCTGAAAAGACAATGGAGGATTTCTCAAATGTCCGCAAAAAAAAAAAAAGAGTGCAACATGTTGTACTGCCCCAAGTTGCGGGTGCCTGTCCACTTCTCTGATCTGTAGCTGCTACCTCCTCCTGTGGTTGCCTTGATGAGCCGGTGAAGAGATGCAACCGCACGCCGAAGCTAGTCCCATGTCATGGTGCATAGGGCTTCGTATCGGAGCCAGCTCCATCTCGTGGTACCCAACAGGGTTCAACAGGGAGGTCATATCCATGAACAAAGCACTGCACAACATGTGGGTCGGCCCGATAGGAGATGGTAGTTCGGGATATCTACAACCGGTTTGGATGGCGGCCCAGTAATAGAATATGTGTTTAATCATCTCATTCTATTCTCGCCAACTGTGGCATTTTATAATTTTTTATTCAGCTCTGTGTGAGCTTATTCTGGATCACAGACACTTCGGTCACATGGTTTAGTAAAGGGGCTGCATGCATCACTCTGATGGAGAGGCCGGGGTAATCCTCCTTTTCTAAAAAAAGCTCTGTTGTGCCCAACTTTACTGCTGAACTGAAACAGCAGAAGGGAGGCGGCAATGGCAAGTGGCGAGATGACACGGAGGCAGTAGCCGAACCAGGTGTGGATCATAACCGCTTTGGTGTACAACATGTCATACACGCCGACGGATCCCGGCAAAGTCGGAGAAGACAACCTGGAGCGCGAGGCTCAGGAGAAGCAGGATCTGGGTCGCCCAGTGGTTCCAAAGGTTTAGTGGACCTCTCACCATTACTGTTCCTCCTGCTCGCACTGCCTGAAATGAAATTTCGCTGGAGGATGGATGACGAGATATGCATATACGGAACTAATAAAGGGAGGCTAAATTACATCACCTCGATCAAAAAATTGACAAGTGATGTTGTTGTTGTATGCATAACCGTTGCAGCTAGCAGCGCAGGTGGTGGGTCCAATCAATCAAGAGAGAAGTCCACATTTCAACCTCGAACTAACCACACAGTTTGATTTACAACCCTCAACTCCGAAACCGGTCGAAATACACCCTCAATTCACCATGAGGTTTAAAAATCAACCCTGGTCTCGGTTTTGACTCAGTCAAAGCGGTTTTGACCGCGTTGACTGCTGACTGGCGTGACTGTTCATAATATGAAATTATCCGAAAAATACGCTTTATGCAAAAAAGAAGTTTCAAAAAGTATGAAAAATTACACTGTACATCGCTGTTCACAATCTGAAATTATCCGAAAACACATTTTCTGCAAAGGGAAGAAAAATAGAAGAGGATGAACAGTGTTTAATGAACAGCACCGCAAACCACTGTTCATAATATGAAATTATCCGAAAAAATGCGTTTTATGCAAAAAAAGAAGTTTAAAAAAGCATGGAAAATTACACTGCACATCACTGTTCACAATCTGAAATTATCCGTCGAACACATTTTCTGCCAAGAAGAAAAGAAAATATAAGCGATGAACAGTGTTTTGTGAACAGTATACGCCAGTCAGCAGTCAACGCGGTCAAAACCGCTTAACTGAGTCAAAACCGAGACCAGGGTTGATTTTTAAACCTCATGGTGAGTTGAGGGTGTATTTCGACCGGTTTCAGAGTTGAGGGTTGTAAATCAAACTGTGTGGTTAGTTCAAGGTTGAAATGTGGACTTCTCTCATCAATCAAAGTGTCCAAGGTGTCAGTCCCACTATCACTAGGTTTTAACAAAAAAGTTGAACTAGGTAGCACAAAATAAGCCACATGCAGACTCACTTAACCACACTTCAGGATTGGGTTCTGAAGAACCAAATGGTGTGAATGAATAAACGAACTGGATACGTTATCTACCCAAGTATTACTACTCAAGTTGGGTGTTCTGGATATCACATGGATTATATAGTACTTCCTCCATCCCGAATTACTTGTCGCTCAAATGGATGTAACTAGCATTAGTGCTAGATACATCCATGTAGGCAGACAACTCCTAGTTTCAAATAGCAAACAAAACAAAGTTGCTGATCGTCCATGTTGTATCATACTATTTTCCTTTTCCATTTTCAGCATTCTGAAGAATGCACAAGGTGCAACAATCTAGCACCGACATTCAGACTGATTGGATTCTGAAGAAACCAAAGGAGAAAATGTACAAACAAACATGTGCCCTGAAAGATTACCGACGCATGGAGTTGTGGTTCTCATCATCACTGACCAAGTTAAAATGGAGCACATCATTTCCTTGCCGCTGAGTTGTGCCCTGCTTCTTCCCTGAAGTTCGTCAGGAAAAGCCCAAAACGACTTTCAGTATCGACCTTTCTAGAATAGGGTGCACATATATTGGATTCCATGTCAAATGTTGAAGGAGTCCAAGGCAAGGCAAATGCAAAGATAAGTAAGCATGCATGCATTTTGCTATGCAACAATAATTAATTTGGACCTACCTACTGTGGATACTAGAAATACTAGTCAATTTTTTCATGGTTCCTTGTCACATGTTTGGACATTTTCACAAGCGTTCTTGTGTCACCTACCCACTTGTCGCAGTCAATCATCCCTGGAGACTTTTCTGTTTTGCAAAGAGTCCCTGCGAGACTTCTTTGGCAGAGGCCCCTTAATTTCTCCATAGAGATTATTGCTTCCAATAGGAAACAAAACTAAGTTTGTCGACCGACCAAGTTGTATCGGATGAAAATCCTTCTCCATTTTCCACCACAGTGCAGATCAACATCAGTTCAAGCCTGAACTCTGTAGAAGGCACAACATGCAACACTTTTCGATTAAAGACTGAACTAGCACAAAATAAGCCACAAAGGTTATGAACAACCAAAGGATCAAATGTACAATCAATCTGGATACATGTCCTCTGGAGTACTAAAATAAGGAGATGTAATTCTCGTCATAACTGACTAAGATAAAAGGGCTCCTTGCCAATGAGTTATTCTCCTGCTTTCTCCAATGACATTCATCTGGAAAAGCTCAATTTCCACCGCCAAACTTCGCTAGAGTACAGTGCACATATATGGGATACAACTCACTCCCATGCCAAGCATAAAAAGAATCCGGCGACAGAAAAATTGAAAGATAATTAACAGTAACAAATTTGGACCCGCCATGAATATTAAATACGCATGCATTTTTTTCATGCTGCTTGGACAGTTGCCTTTTCACATTTTTTGACGTTTAGACTTTAGACAAGTATTTGTACGTCACAATCCACTCGTCGCAGTCAAAGTCATCCATGGAGACTTTTCTATTTTGCCAAGAGTCTCTGCAAGACTTGGCAGAAGGCATTATAGTTAAATTTGTCCCACATACTGACCAACAGCTTGCCTCATCAATCCTGGCCATGGAGGTTGCCATGTCTGCAGTTGCTGGTGAACTCGTGAGCCAGTTCATCTCCTTTCTGATGAACAAGTACAACTCCTTGAGCCATGCTCAATCAAAGGAGAAGCTTGTGGAGAGGTTGCAACACCTGCTGATGAGAGCTGGTACCATGGTTGAGGAGGCCGATACACGATACATAACCAACTCCGGGATGATGATGCAGCTCAAGACACTCTCAGAGGCCATGTACCGAGGATATAGTGTACTGGACAACTCGAGGTACCGTGCCCTCCAAGATAGTGCAGGCTTCGACGAGGTTAGCATCAATGACTCATCTGCAAGCAGTTTATATTTAGTCAAGCGCTCTCGAATAACAAATGATAAGGCTAAACGCCTCGAGTCACATGGTGCATTGGAAAGTTTAGAGTTTGCTGTTGCTAACATGGCAGAATTTATTGTTCTTCTTGGTGGATGCGAGCGCATGTCTCGTAGGCCATATGATGTTTATCTTTACACCGACAACTTCATGTTCAGCCGACATGCTGAGAAGCAAAAACTCTTGAGCTTCTTGTTGCAGCATAACGACCATCCTGATAATCATGAATGGGCAGTTCTCCCGATCATAGGTGGTGTAACAACGGGGAAGAAAACTTTGGTTGCCCATGTGTGCGGTGATGAAAGGGTTCGCTCGCACTTCTCATCTATATTGCACTTGAATGGAGACAACCTTTTGAAAATATGTGAGCACAGAAGGACTATGGAAGGTATGATATTGGTAGTTATTGAGTTTGCTTCTGATGTAGATGACGATGACTGGAAAAAGTTTCACTCGTCTTTCATAAGAATGGACAGAGGAAGCAAGATCATCATCACAATAAGTAAACTTAAAAGATTAGTCCGGTTTGGATCGGTGAAACCAATTTTCCTTACTGCTCTGTCTTATGATGAGTTGAGGTACCTTTTCAAGACACTGGCATTCAGAAGCGTAGACCCTGCAGAACATCCACGACTACTCCAGATAGCAAATGAATTTGCCAAGTTAGCGCATAGTGCGGATGGTTCACTTGTATCGGCAAATGTGTTCGCGGACATGTTGAGAAAGAATCTCGATGTTCAGTTTTGGCGTTGCATATTGGGTAAAGGGATCAGATATGTTAAAAGAAACCTCTCCAGATACAGTGTGGACCCAGCCATGCTTACAGGACAAGGCCATCCATACATAACAGACCATACTATGGATGCACTTAGTGTGGTGCCTTATACAAATAAGGCTTCAATCAAGGAACTGCCAAGTGTGATGTTTGGGGAACTTCTGACAAACCCTACTGTTAGGCCAAAAGGAGACTTTATTCTAATTTCATGGGAATCAAGGATACCCCCTCATAAATCATTTGCTTGTTTGGCTGCAAGTCGTGCTCAGGATACACATGAAGGTAGTGCCTTGCCGGGGAAGAAGCGACGGGGAGAGCCAATTTAATTTTGTTTCAAAATTCGTGTAATGTAAGGCTTCTTGTATTTTCTGATATACATGAGAAACATATGGGTTGGCATGGCCAAGTAAAGGGTTTGAAGGAGTGATTATATGCCATTTCGACTAAATGTATGAGAGATCTCAGTTAAAGATAAAGTTGTATGTTCTATCAGATCCTACAATTACCCTTCACTTTTTAGATATTAGCATCATCCAAAGTGAAAGTGGCAGTAGCTACTACTCCTCCGCAGTAACTCTAGCTAGTTTTTTCTTCTTCTTTTTTTCTTTTTCTTTGCGAAATAACTCTAGCTAGTCTTGATAAGGTGACTACTAATGAAACAGAAATTAAGCTCGCAAGAAAGAGGCCTATGAAGTAATCATCGCGTGGTTCTGATTAGCATTTTGTTATTGTTGACACCATGTTTGCGTACTCCTATACTATATGTGTGTAGGTCCATTGGTTCCATGCCATCCAATCGACAATGCAGGGAAGATGAAGCTCAGTGCTGTGCTGCTGTATGGGTGTGGATGTCCCAGAAACATACTAGGTCGTGCTTGGATTAGATCACAGTATATGCATCTACAGACTAGCGCCTCCTGAAAATCCATAAATTTAGCAAGATTTGAGAGAAGGAAACCAGTTCTAATTCAAATTACCGAGGATTTCGAAGAACTGGCAGAGTACCGCGGCAGCGCACGTTGCCGTCGGCGGGGCTGCCGCGCACGTCATCCCTTTGCGAATCTCGAAGTCGACCTAGGCGCGTCCTCCCTCCGTCCCCACGGCAATTGACGTCGGCGACCACCATGGCTCCGGAAGAAACACGACGGTGATGCTAAGGTGGTCGGCGGCGCGGCGAGGCTCGCCGGTGGTGGTTTGGGGAAGGAGATTGGGGGTCGACTCATCATCGCTGCCAGGCACTGACCGTTGGGCCCCACTAGGATCAGAAACGGTATGACCTTTGTTGGCTGGGTCCCACACGTCATAGGGACGCTAGAAAATTCTTCCAGCCAAGAAATGGACTCTGGCTCCAGTTTTCCTAGGCACAAGCGCCATTTTCTTTTGAAAATAAAATAAATGAACTTTTCAGAAAATCACACATTTTGTGCTTGTCTCCTAGATTTTCACTACAAATACATTATTTATAACTTGATTCTTCTTCTATTTTAGAGTCTCATATTACCCTTCTTATGTTTCATACAAATACATTAGTAAAATGCCCGTGCGTTGCTACGGGCTACAATGCATATAAATGAATCAAACAAATGATGAATGTCGTCTTCAAATTTGAAACTCATTTATTTCTCGTACATCCAGGCGTATTCGGATCAAATGGGAGCTTAGCAGACTCCCCAAAATTCCATCGTCTGAACAGTCCGGACTCTCCCAAATCCAGAAAATATGTGAGGAAGAAATGAGGTTGTTCGAACTATTCATTGTGTTATCTCCAACATGTGGACCCAACACAAAAACCCCACCCCCACGACACGCCCTTTCTTTTTCCTTGCTGGCCCTCCCCTTCCCGCTTGGTTACCCACTATAGAGGGAATTTCTCGCTGGAGCCCTCTCCTTTAAAACCGGATGAAGCCCACCTCGCCTTTGCCATGACGCCCTCTCCCATTTACACCATATTTCTCCATGGACCGCTAAAGAGGAGTCTCCCACCAACTGCCCCGCTCTCCGTCATGATCCCCTCCCCCATGTTTGTGCCGATCAGCCACCCCCATCCGAGCCAAAAAGGTAGATACAATGTCTCATGAGCCAATGCCACGCTGTAACATACAGTTGAATATCTTGCATTCCACAAAAATATTATGTCCGTTGTTGGGCACACCTCATCTTCGCCATGGCGCCCTCTCTCCTTCACACCATACTTCTCCTCGAACCGCCAAGGAGGAGACCCTCGCCAACCGCCCCGCTCTCTGTCCCCTCCCCTCGTGTTCACGCCGATCGGCCACCCGCCCCGCTCTCCGATCTAATCCCCTCCCCTCGCTGAAAATGTGGTTGTCCAGACAATTCGTCATGTTATCTCCAACATGTGGGCCCAACACAAAACCCCACCCCATGACGCACCATTTCCTTTTCCTACCAGACCCTCCCCTTCCCGCTTAGTTTCCCACCGTAGAGGGACATTTCTCGCTGAAGCCGTCTCCTTTAAAACCGGATGACGCCCACCACACCTTCGCCATGGCACGTTCTCTCCTTCACACCGTACTTCTCTATCGACCGCCAAGGAGGAGTCCCCCCAACCGCCCCGCTCTCCGCCCTGATCCCCTACCCCATGTTTGTACCAATCCGCCGCCCCCATCAAGGGGTAAGAGGTGTGCGTCGCCGCCACCCCTCGAGCCAAGAAGGCAGATCCAATGTTCCTGAGCCATTCCACGTTGTAACATACAATTGAATATCATGTCAGCTCTATATGATCATGCAAAGCAATATGATGATGAACACACAAGTCATGTGGATAGTAACGGTGGAAGTTGCATGGCAATATCTCCGAATGGCTATGGAAATGCCATAATAGGTAGGTATGGTGGCTGTTTTCAGGAAGGATATAATACGGCTTATGTGTGATTGAGCGTGAGAACGGGCAATGCATGGTACCGAACATGCTAGCAAAATATGGATAGGTGGGAGTGCTTTCGTCCACAAACTCATGTTAGTCATAAAGAACTCAAATACTTATTGTGAAGCCTATTAGCCCTCGAAGCAAAGTACTACCCTCATGCCCCTAGGGAGGAGGTTGGGAGGAGTTAACCATCGCGCGCCAACGTTTCAAGCAACATAAAGGGTTTCAATGAGGAATACATATGCTCCAACATCCTGACCATACCATGACCGATACTTAAATGAGTAGTATATAACCAGCTTTAATATCGATATTATTACTAATTAATGATTATGAACTAATACCCTTTCATGTTATGACGTCAATATTATTAAATCACACGCTTCATATTCTGCGATCTACATAAAAGATTCTATCACACCACTCTTGTATACCTATTATTTTTGGACTAATCATATAACCCGTGGAAATTACCCCTTCCTATTTAATTCTCAAAAATATATAAGTGAAGCATTAGAGTGCAAATGATTTCTATAAAATATAACCACCACCGTGCTCTAAATATATGAGTGAAGCACATGAGCCGTATCATTTCACTAGTAGAAAAACAGGGCTTTGATTCGGGCCAGCCCAGCCCATTAGTCCCGGTTCAGTCACGAACCGGGACCCATGGGGGACATACGTCCCGGTTCATGCGCCCAGGGGGCCGGCCGGGGCCTCGTGGGCATTGGTCCCGGTTCGTCTGGACCCATTTGTCCCGGTTCCTGGCACGAACGGGGACCAATGGGCCTCGCTCCTGGCCCACATCCATTGGTCCTGGTTCGTGGATTGAACCGGGACAGAAGGGGGGCCTTTAGTCCCGGTTCTACGCACGAACCGGGACCAATGAGGTGGCTATATATACCCCATCGCCGGCGAGCAGAGCACTCCACACTGCTCTGTTTTTTCTGGTGCTCTAGCTCACCTCCTATGCACATGAGGTGTTCGATGAAATGCCCGAGCAACACTATTTAAGCTTTCTCCTCTTCAAACTCGGCCTTCAAGCTCCATTTTCCTCAAGATTTGTCTAGGTTTAGCGGTCCGTCACGTCCCGTCCCCGTCTTCACCGCCGTCGATCGCCCGCGCCGATCTCATCGCCGGCATAACCGTGGTGAGCCTCTTGTTCTTATCTTCTTTCTAAAAGAAAAAAAATTCTTACTTGTATGGTTTACATAGATACTTGTATAATTTTCTTACTTTTATTATTGTTTATTATTATATAGTGCGATGGTTTTGGTATCCGCCCCCGTCGGCCCTCGTCCTGTCTATGATTCGGATGTGGTATATATTATATTTTATAACTATTTGGTTCATTTGTTGTTTATGACAATTATGCCGACCAATGTGACATAGATTTTTTTTATCTAGGAGGTATGTGAACCGGAAATTCCAACCGACCCTATTGTCGAGAGGTTAAATTTAGTTGAAGAAGAAAACAATTACTTGAAGGAAAAATTAAAAAAAATTGAGGAGGAGAAGATGATATTGGAGTTGCATGTTGCGGATGTCGTCGATGATTACAAGATCAAGATGGATGCAATGCGCTTCAAGATTAGAAAGTATAGAAAATATGCCATTCATACCAAGGCTTGGTATCATTATGCCGTTGGATCAATTGTTACCTTGGTTGCGATTATGATCGCATTTGTTGTTGCATTGAAATGTTTTACATAGTTTCAATAATGTATGGTTTAATTAGATGCTCTGGAGAGCTATATGTTGTTCAATGAGAACTATGTATGTACTTTGGTTTTAATGTGATGATGAACTTCTATTAATTTGGTCACTTATCTATTCATGATGTTTTGTAATGGTTTTTGACACACTTAATTATATATAATGCACGCAGATGAACCGGCAATGGATGTACGGTGACAGACGCACCTCCGAGTACATTAAGGGCGTGCATAATTTTCTCGAAGTGGCTGAGGCAAACAAGCAGAATGGTTTTACGTGTTGTCCATGCCCTATATGTGGGAATACGAAGTCTTACTCTGAACGGAAAATCCTTCACACCCACCTGCTTTATAAGGGTTTCATGCCACACTATAATGTTTGGACCAGGCACGGAGAAATAGGGGTTATGATGGAAGACAGCGAAGAAGAAGAGGACGATGACAACTATGTGCCCCCTGAATACGATGATGCTGCAACGGGGGAAGCTGAAGATCAAGAGGAACCAGACGATGTGCCCGATGATGATCTCCGCCGGGTCATTGTTGATGCAAGGAGACAGTGCGAAAGTGAAAAGGAGAAGCTGAAATTCGATCGCATGTTAGAGGATCACAAAAAAGGGTTGTATCCCAATTGCGAAGAAGGCAACACAAAGCTCGGTACCGTACTGGAATTGCTGCAGTGGAAGGCAGAGAATGCTGTGCCTGACAAAGGATTTGAGAAGCTACTGAAAATATTGAAAAAGAAGCTTCCAAAGGATAACGAATTGCCCGACAGTACGTACGCAGCAAAGAAGGTCGTATGCCCTCTAGGATTGGAGGTGTAGAAGATACATGCATGCCCTAATGACTGCATCCTGTACCGCGGTGCGTACGGGGATTTGAATGCATGCCCGGTATGCGGTGCATTGCGGTATAAGATTAGACGAGATGACCCTGGTGATGTTGACGGCGAGCCCCCCAGGAAGAGGGTTCCTGCCAAGGTGATGTGGTATGCTCCTATAATACCATGGTTGAAACGTCTGTTCAGAAACAAAGAGCATGCCAAGTTGATGCGATGGCACAGAGAGGACCGTAAGAAAGACGGGAAGTTGAGAGCACCCGCTGACGGGTCGCAGTGGAGAAAAATCGAGAGAAAGTACCAGACTGAGTTTGCAGGTGACCCAAGGAACGTATGGTTTGGTTTAAGCGCGGATGGCATTAATCATTTCGGGGAGCAGAGCAGCAATCACAGCACCTGGCCCGTGACTGTATGTATCTATAACCTTCCTCCTTGGCTGTGCATGAAGCGGAAGTTCATTATGATGCCAGTACCCGTCCAAGGCCCTAAGCAACCCGGCAACGATATTGATGTGTACCTAAGGCCATTAGTTGAAGAACTTTTACAGCTGTGGAATGGAAACGGTGTACGTGTGTGGGATGAGCACAGACAGGAGGAATTTGACCTGCATGCGTTGCTGTTTGTAACCATCAATGATTGGCCTGCTCTCAGTAACCTTTCAGGACAGACAAACAAGGGATACCACGCATGCACGCACTGTTTAGCTGACACCGAAAGTATATACCTGGACAAATGCAGGAAGAATGTGTACCTGGGGCATCGTCGATTTCTTCCGACCAACCATCAATGTCGAAAGAAAGGCAAGCATTTCAAAGGCGAGGCAGATCACCGGAAGAAGCCCGCCATGCGTACCGGTGATCACGTACTTGCTATGGTCAATGATTTACACGTAATCTTTGGAAAGGGTCCCAGCGGACTATCTGTTCCGAATGACGCTGAGGGACGCGCTCCCATGTGGAAGAAGAAATCTATATTTTGGGACCTACCCTACTGGAAAGACCTAGAGGTCCGCTCTTCAATCGACGTGATGCACGTGACAAAGAACCTTTGCATGAACCTGCTAGGCTTCTTGGGCGTGTATGGAAAGACAAAAGATACACCGGAAGCATGGGAGGACCTGCAACGTTGGCACGAAAAAGACGGCATGCCTTCAAAGCAGTATGAAGGTCCTGCCAGCTACGCTCTTACCAAAGAAGAGAAGGAAATCTTCTTTGAATGCCTACTCAGTATGAAGGTCCCGTCTGGCTTCTCGTCGAATATAAAGGGAATAATAAATATGGCAGAGAAAAAGTTTCAGAACCTAAAGTCTCATGACTACCACGTGATTATGACGCAACTGCTTCCGGTTGCATTGAGGGGGCTTCTACCGGAAAATGTTCGACTAGCCATTGTGAAGCTATGTGCATTCCTCAATGCAATCTCTCAGAAGGTGATCGATCCAGAAATCATACCAAGGCTAAGGAGTGATGTGGCGCAATGTCTTGTCAGTTTCGAGCTGGTGTTCCCACCATCCTTCTTCAATATCATGACGCACATCCTAGTTCATCTAGTCGACGAGATTGTCGTTCTGGGCCCCGTATTTCTACACAATATGTTCCCCTTTGAGAGGTTCATGGGAGTCCTAAAGAAATATATCCGTAACCGCGCTAGGCCAGAAGGAAGCATCTCCATGGGCCATCAAACAGAGGATGTCATTGGGTTTTGTGTTGACTTCATTCCTGACCTTAAGAAGATTGGTCTCCCTCAATCGCGGTATGAGGGGAGACTGACTGGAAAAGGCACGCTAGGAGGGGACTCAATAATATGCAGGGACGGGCATTCTTGGTCTCAAGCACACTACACAGTTCTACAGAACTCTACCTTGGTGACCCCGTATGTCGATGAACACAAGAACATTCTACGCTCCAAACACCCGGAGCAGTGTGACCACTGGATTACATGTGAACACATCAGGACTTTCGGCAGTTGGTTGGAAACACGTCTCAGAGGTGATAACACTGTTTCTGATGAGCTGTACTCGTTGTCCAGGGGACCATCTTCGACTGTATTGACCTACAAAGGATACGAGATAAATGGGAATACATTTTACACGATCGCCCAAGATCAAAAGAGCACCAACCAAAACAGTGGTGTCCGCTTTGATGCAGCAACCAAGAGGGGAAAGGACACATATTATGGTTACATAGTGGACATATGGGAACTTGACTACGGACATGATTTTAAGGTCCCTTTGTTTAAGTGCAAATGGGTCAATCTGTCAGGAGGCGGGGTACAGGTAGAGCCACATTACGGAATGACAACAGTGGATCTGAACAATCTTGGGTACACAGACGAACCATTCGTCCTAGCCAATGATGTGGCGCAGGTTTTCTATGTGAAGGACATGTCTACCAAACCGAGAAAAAGAAAAGATAAGGAAGCGAATACATCATACGATGAGCCAAAGCGCCACATAGTTCTTTCAGGGAAAAGAGACATCGTGGGAGTGGAGGGTAAGACAGACATGTCTGAAGATTATGAAAAGTTTCATGAAATTCCTCCCTTCAAAGTCAAGGCTGACCCAAGCACCCTGTTAAGCGATGAAGAATATCCATGATTACGCCGCAATAAGCAAAGGACACAAGCGAAGAAAAAGTGAAGACAGATGAAGTCAGAAAGGGTTGAAAATTGATGATATGGCTTTGAATGGTTCATTTTGAGCACACAAAAAGTCTGGAGTTCAAATAAGTTTAAAAAAATGAAATCCCTTTGTAACAGATGAGTTTTTGTCCGAAACCCTGATACTTCGAAAGAGATTGTCCATTTTGTACATGAAGTGCATCCAGTTTTTGCCGTAACCCTCTCAACTTTTTAGCACATGCTATGTGGGTGAAATGATGATATGATGCCAATTTTCAACCTCTTCAGAGTTCATGTGAAGTGCTTTTCAATTTCAGGGTCATTTAGCTCAAAAAAAATCAGTAAATGCATGAAAAATAACAGATGAAGTCAGAAAGGGTTGAAAATTGATGATGTGGCTTTGAATGGTTCATTTTGAACACACAAAAAGCCTGGAGTTCAAATAAGTTTAAAAAAATGAAATCCCTTTGTAACAGATGAGTTTTTGTCCGAAACCCTGATACTTCGAAAGAGATTGTCCATTTTGTACACGAAGTGCATCCAGTTTTTGCCGTAACCCTCTCAACTTTTAGGAAACTCTAATAGCAAAAATAATAAACTAAAAGAATGAACTAGAAAACTTTAATGAAACTCTAATAGAAAAAAGAATGAACTAGAAAACTTTAATGAAACTCTAATAGCAAAAGGAATCAACTAAAATTTATGCAACTAAAATTATCAAAGTATTTTCTGTTCAAAACATTAAAAGCAAAAAGAATTTTCATGAAGAACTTTTTTTGTTAGAAACTTTAATAACAAAAGGAATTATAATAAAGATTTTTTTTGTTAGAAACTAAGAACAAAAACTGTTTTTGAATATAGTGAGAAAACACAGTAGTATTAAATAGCAGGAAAAAGAATCACTTCAAAATCTATTTTTATAGTAAAGTTAATCACAAACTAGTGATTCACATAAATTTCAAAGAATTCAAATTTAAACTATTCAAATTGGAAAACTAATGGCACTAACAGCAAGTTTATAATATTTATTACCTAAAAGCAAAAAGAATTAAAAAATAAAAGAAAATAAATAAAGCAAAAAACAAAACAGAAAAACTGGAAAAAAATAGAAAAAATATGCCACCTACTGGGCCACCACGGCCTGAATACGACTAGAAACCCAACCACGGGCCAGGATTCAGGCCCGCGGAAGGCCCAGTAGGCCCACAGGCATTGGAGACTCAGGTTAGGCCCGTAAGCCTGCATTTGAGAGGAGCTCGAGAGGGCAGCGGCAGTGGGGTTTATAAACCACTCCGCGCCCCTCTCAACTAGCGAGGTGGGACTAAACTTTTGGCCGCGGGCAGCACAAGGCCTTTGGTCCCGGTTGGTGACACCAAACCGGGACTAAAGTGGTGCATTGGTACCGGTTCGTGGCACGAACCGGGACCAATGCCCCCCTTTAGCCCCGGTTGGTGGCACCAACCGGGACCAAAGGTCTCTGTTTTCCGCCCTTTGGGCTGCTGAAAAGAGACCTTTGGTCCCGGTTGGTGGCACAAACCGGGACTAAAGGGGGCCATTGGCTCCGGTGGTGCACGAACGGGACCAATGCTAGTATGATTAAGCACGCACTTGTGAAAATTTCCATCAGTTCTCGATCCTGCTCTCTCTCCCCCCCGGCGCCGACGAACACCTCGACGCCGCCAGGCTGCCGGACGCATCGTCGCCTCCCCGAGCCCGCCGGCATCCCCGAGCCCGCCGTGGTCCCCGTCCCCGTCGCCTCCCGAGCCCGCCGTCCTCGTCCCCGTCACCGCGTGCCGCCCGAGCTCGCCGTCCTCGTCCCGTCGGCCGCGTGCCGCCCCGGCCCGCCGTCCTCGTCGCCGGCCCTCCAGCCATCGCCGCCCCCCAGTGTAAGCCCCCCCTTTTCCCAGGTCCCCTGCTCCTCGTTTTTGCGTGCCCCGAGCTCGGCCTTGCTCTGCACATGCTCCATGGTCGCCGCCGGCCCCGACGCATTGAAGAGCAGCAGCAACGCCGTGAAGGAGAGGAGAAGGAGTGGACACTGAAGGAGCAGCAGCCCCCCCCCCCCCTTCTGAATTTTTTTACAATGATTGAACAGTGCATAGAAGGTGTTTGATGAAATGCTAGATGGCTTTGGGCATTTTTGAAATTTCTGAATTTTTTTGTGGTGAGGTACTGATGCAAGACAAAGGTGATGGCAAAATTTCAGAATTTTTGGAGTGGTTTAGAATAGGTTTTCAGCAAGGAATTTGAATCTGGTTCAAATTTCATTTGAACGAAATTTGAAAAATTTGAACTATGGATCAGAAGGTTTTTGGTGAAATGGAGTGTGGGTACTGTCATGAAGTTGGAGTAATTTTTTCCAAAAAATTTAGTAAGGAAAAAATAGGGTTGTAGTTCAATGCCAAGATTGGACCAAAATTGAAAAATGGAAGTTGTGCTCAAAAGTTTCAAATGACCAAAGTGGGTTTTTGCATAAAAATGATCTATAGGCATCAGAGGACTTCTCAAAAAATTTGTGGCATTTGAAAAGAATTATTTGAAATAGTTCTAGTGCAACAGGGTCATTCTAGAGTTTGAAAATACTAATAAAAGAATTTTTTTGAGGCCAAATCATTATAAAAATAATTACTACTGATGTGTTTGTTCATAGCATTTTTTTTCAATGTATGTATGTATGTATGGATGGATGGATATAGAAAATGTTCATATATGATGTTTTTTTTTCATAGAATTTTTTTTCCATGTATGTATGTATGTATTTTTTTTAGATGTGCTATGTTTTTTCAAATGAGATGAAATGAGATGAGATGTCCATTTGTTGTATAAACATAACCCCGATAACTTCAATTCCCCTCGGGCTTATATTTTGTGAGCATAGAAATTTTTGTAACTTGTATGTGTTTGATCACCGCGGACTTATATACTTGATTGGACTATAGAGTGCATATTTAGTCGAGTCCAACATCAATATTTGTGAATGATTTCATATTGTTGGGCACCGCGGATAGTTGTGAGAGGAGTTTTTCCTTTGATTTTGAGGCATGTGATCTAGATAATGTCCAATGCCTCATATCGCGAACATAGTTATATTGGACAATTGATCTTCATATAAATGAAGCATAAAAGTTTAGCAAACAGTTTGGCAATCACTTAGAAATTTTCATGTTGTAGGAGTACATGTAAAAAAATTCAGAGTTGTTCATTCAATTAGAAATTTTCATGTTGCTCATTGACTTAGACAAGAGGGGGGACGTCGATCAACCCCCTTTCACCCGACCAACTCTGGAGTCCACCCAAACCGGGACTGAAAAAGCGTTGTCGAGGCCACCCCAAACCCTAGAAGAGTTGTCGAGGCCACCCAAATTTACCAAGTTAAAAGAGCGTTGTCGAGGACCATTTTCTGCACATCCAGAATGGCGTCATTTTGTTAAATCCCTTGTCGGTCCGGACGTCGGACATTCATGAGAGAGGCGGTCCGGCCCAAACCCTAGAAGCGTTGTTGAGGCCACCCCAAACCCTAGAAGCGTTCCCTAGGCCACCCCAAACCCTAGAAGCGTTGTCGAGGCCACCCCAAACCGTAGAAGCGTCGAGCTAGCTAGGTCTATGTTTGCACTAATATATCCATCTGTCATGTTTGTATATTAATTGCCATGTTGTAATATTTGCAGAAACTATGGAGCACCGAGACATCGAAGCAGAACAGTTGTTGGGGGACATAATCCTCGGCGGAGGTGATGTCTTGTCGTATCTCAACGACACCGATGGTCTGGAAGAAGAGGGTGAAGCAGGCTCCGGTGATCGAACAATGGAGGTGGAAGGACATGGTTATGATGGCTCCGGTGACGGAATGCCGGTGGAAGAAGGAGACCGTGATGACTGCTCCGGTGAGCGAACAGAGGAAGGAGATGTTGCAAAGTTCGGCGAGGTATATATATTAATTAAGCCTGTGCTGACTAGCTAATTGATGCATTAATTGTTTTGGTATGTACACATATTAACTCTCTTCTTTCTTCTTTTCTAGCCCTCCGGATCGAGCCAAACTTCGGTAACGAGACGAGGCCCGAAGAAAAGGTTGCACCAGGATGAAAGGTTCACGATCACAGCAATCAAGGGCGATGGCCAACCGATTGAACCCAGCCGGACCAAGGGAGCATTTTCTGCTCAGTGCGGGGTTCTTGTTAGGTACATGATCCCGATCAGCATCCACCAATGGAATAAGCCTAAGAGCGAAGACCCTCAAGTGTCTTTTGTCAACGATAGACAGAAAGATGATCTTTGGACCGCGCTGAAGACAAATTTCACCCTACCGCCAGAGGAGGATCCGGATAAGCCAGTTATAGAGCCATTGGTCAAGGCTCCTGCTCTTAAGAAGATGGCAGATCTATTCAGGAGGTGGAAGAATGAGTTGAAATCAACGTTTGTCGACAAAGGGAAGACTCCAGAATTCACCGGCCGATTTGAGAAGATAAGAGATCACTGGCCCGCATTTGTGGCCCACAATACATCGGAGAAGAGTAAGAAGATGTCAGCGACAAACAAGAAAAATGCTGCAAAGAAGGAGTATCACCATCGCACGGGGTCAGGTGGCTACCTCAAAGCCCGGCCGTTGTGGGACAAGGCTTAGAAGGACCTGCTTGATAAAGGGGTCGAACCAGAGACATTGAACTGGCCAGACCGTTCAAGGACTTGGTTCTTCGGGGTTGGGGGAACCTTGGACCCTGAAACAGGGAAGTGCCGTTGGACGAAAGAGCAACTTGAAATACCCGTCAAGAAGCTTCAGAAGTATATCGCCGCAGCGCAGGAAGGGACGTTCGTTCCCGACAGAGAGAACGACGAGCTCACACAGGCCCTCGGGAATCCTGAGCACCCAGGACGAACACGAGGCACGGCAGGCTCCGTTGCGTGGAAGGTTGGGTTTCCCAGCGCAGGCGGTTACAAAACCCGGGAGAGGAGGAGGAAAGTGGAGCAGACCGAACTGCAGTCGCTGACTGCAAGGGTACGAGCGCTAGAGGAACAAGCACTACTACTTCAGAGCCAGCGACCTGCCGGAGCTACCCCAGAAGCTACCCCTCCATCTCAGCGGAGAAGCAGCGTGGCTTCCACCGAGGTCCTTCAGCAGCCTGACTTCACGGCTCCCAGCTACCCCGTGGATGCTATCACGGAGGCTCAAGATTGCCACCTTATGACGCAATGGCAGCACCTCAAAGTCAAGGCGGCTGTCGGCTCTGTTGCACCTCCTCAACCCGGCGCAACTTTTCACTGCCT
Organism: Thinopyrum elongatum; assembly: GCA_011799875.1. Taxonomy (NCBI): domain Eukaryota; kingdom Viridiplantae; phylum Streptophyta; class Magnoliopsida; order Poales; family Poaceae; genus Thinopyrum; species Thinopyrum elongatum. The sequence continues at coordinate 25,286,090 of CM022298.1, forward strand.
TCCGATTCCACAAGGCTATGCTGTTGTGATGGTCGATGAAATAACGGAGGGATTTGAGGAGCTCCAGCTTGACCACCCTACCGGTGAAGGGGAGACTCAGCTGGGTCTTGCTCTGAAGACTCCATGTCTATGGCGGAAGGAGCTCATCAACCTTCCGAACTGGACGCCTCCGCCTCCTCCTCCGGCGAGTCAGGGCACTCCGCCTCCTCCTCCGCCTCCTCCTCTGGCGAGTGATCAGGGCACTCCGCCTCCTTCGCCGCCTGCTCCGGCGCGTGGCAGCACTCCGCCTCCTTCTCCAGCTGCTCCGGCGCGTGGCGGCACTCCGCCTCCTTCTCCGCCTGCGCCAGCGGGTCCGAGCAGCCCGCCTCCTCCTCCGCCTCGTCAGCAACAATGGAAGATAGCCGCCGCCGCTCCGGCTGCTCTGGCGCGTCGTAGCACTCCGCCTCCTTCTCCGCCTCGTAAGCAACGAAGGAAGACAGCCGCAGCCGCTCCGGCTGCTCCGACGTCTAGCAGTACAGCCAGAGGCGGGAGGCAATACATATTCGGTCCATCTCTCAAGCCTCTAGACAAGTTACCATACGAGATGACCGAGGAGGAAAACATGGAGATCTGTCAAGCCCAAGTGAAGGACTTTTTTGCAAAGAAAAATCCACCTCCGGAGGAGAAGATAGATCCGGTGAAATTGAAGCGCACTTTGGAGAACCTGAAGCGACCACCACCGCCTCCGCCGGATGACAACCATGTCCGCACTCTTAAAAAGGCAGTGGGAGGAGCGCGCCGGTCGGGAACTACTTCAACTGACAAAAGATTACAAGAACGAAGAAGTGGGAACAAAATTCCCCAGCTCGGCGAACAGGCGAACCAATCGTGTCCCCCCCCTCAAGGTGTCTAGCGATATTGTCGCAAATCTGCCGGGGATGCTGCCCGGTACCAATCCTGGTGATTACCTGCCTGACGATGCACATTTTGATACAATGGAGGTGGACGAACACAAATACGAGTACGGGAAGCCTCTCGTCAGACCTGGTGATCCTCCTCTAACAACGATGATGCGAAGATTCCATAAGTGGTACATGGACACCTGCAAGTCTGGGAAGGATATTTTGACGCTGAGAGTTAAAGAGGAGCACGACCTCGTTGGAATTGATCTGTTGTCTGTTCCATTTGACGAGTTCTTCCAGTTTTTCAATCAAAAGGACCTCGATAAAATAATCATCACTTGCTACTGTCTGTAAGTACTATACTTCTGTAATTAAGTCTCTATATATAGCTCAGCTCTTTCATTGCATGTATATATAATTATCCTCACTATATTATGCAGATTGAAGATCGTCGAATGCAGAAATGCACAAATCTATGATATTGGGTTCATTAACACAAATCTCATAGATGCATGGACGATTGAATATAATCCGAAAGAAACCGAGGCCAACTTGCTACAATCGTTGCTTAAAAATCAAAACAAAGATAAAATACTCTTTCCTTACAACTTCAAGTGAGTGTTACTGTCTTCTGCATATTCGGTTTCCCTTATTACTCGAGGTTATAGTCATGTAATTGATGAGTTATTGCTGCCTTGGGCCAGCTTCCACTTTATTCTTCTAGAGATTAAGCTTGAGCAGGGACTAGTAACCGTCTTAGACTCAAGACGAAAAGATCCCAAGGAGTATGGCGCCATGACTGAAATGCTCCAGAAGTAATTCAACGATCATTATCGCACCATATCGGCAACTTTGTTCATTTCCGATATCAAGTAATTATTTCTTTGTCTCGCAGGGTTTGGAAAGTGTTCACCGCAGAAGCTCCGGGACTGCCGGGGGAGCTGCGATTTACACACCCGAAAGTAAGTACTACTAGCTAGTTCCGCGCATCTCCCATTGATTCTAGCTGGTTTCATCAATACCATTTATAATGCTTGATTATTAGTTTGATTGACCTCTATTTCTCGTAAAGTGGTTGTGGCAGGAAGGCGGGAATTTTTTTTGTGGATTGACCCCCTTCTTCAAATTAGATTTGGCAGCTGCGGGATGAACTCCTACCACAAGATCGCATAAAAGCAATTCAAGAGGAATTGCGGGATTCTTTCTTGACCACGTCATCAATCCAGCCGAGAATACCATGTGAAACTTGACATCAGATGTTAGGATTGTAAGAGATCTTATATTGTATATAGTAGCTAGTAGCGTCGGATAGATATACGAAACTTGTTGTTCGACCAATCTTCTCGGAGAAGGAGGAGGTCGATCACTTCTCTCTGTATATGTTCATGACGATCTTGCGTACTTAATGGTTTCCTTCATTTGCTTACTAGCTAGCAGGTGTCGAGTCCTCTCTATACGTATAGTACGTCGGCGTCGACCAAGCACGGAGATAAGAGAGCACACTTCTCTCTATTAGCTAGCTAACACATATATGAAACCCTAAATACCCTACAAAACCCCTAACCCCCCCCCCCCTTTCAAAAACAAAAAAAAAACAAAACCCCAGCTCCTCCTGTCTGACAGCGTGGATGCTCTTGGTCCCGGTTGGTGTTACCAACCGGGACTAAGGCCCTCCTGCCGCCTGGGCTCGCCGCAGCGGCCACGTGGAGCCCTATCTGTCCCGGTTCGTAGGCGAACCGGGACTAAAGGTACTGGGCTTTAGTCCCGACCCTTTAGTCCCGGTTCGAGAACCGGGACAAATGGGCCTTATGAACCGGGACAAATGGGCCTTTTTCTACTAGTGTTTACATCTAGAAATCCTAGAAAGGACTCTTCTATGCAAACTTGACTTGATGATAAATCCACATATCTTATAATTACAGACATTTGCTCTTGGTGAATTGCATCAGGGGTACAATCAAGTATGACAGAGAAATACTTTGAGCCCTTTATTTTCTTGATAATTTCAGACCTAATAGAAGAAGCAAGCAAGTGTAGCAATTCATTCTGAATCTTATGATCAAGATAATGAGCATGATTTTCTTCATTTGTAATACGACGGACATTCTCCTGAATAACAGGTTCAAATTCAGCCAACATCTCTACCAAACCCAAGAAATTGCCATTGCAATCTTCATACAGCTTGCCATTAGTACCACGGAATGCTAGATTATGCTTTGCAAGAAAGTTTACAATGCAAACAATTTTGAATAATACCTTTCTCCAATGGTCCTTCTCTTTCTCAAGTTGTCGTTGAGCAGCTTTATCAATAGTTTGTTGTTTTTCTAATCTACTACGCAACTCATACCAATGAGTCATACTCGAAACATGATCCACACTTGTCTTGTGATCTTTTAGTCTATTGGTCATATGTGACCAATCATTACAGCCCTCATTTGCCAACTGACCTTTCCGATGACCTTTTGTAAATAATTTACAACCAAAGCAAAAGACTCTATCAAGTTGTTTAGAATAGGCAAGCCAATCCCTATCACAATACTCTCCATTTGATAGAAATCTAGTATAGAATAATGCAGTAAACCTTTTACGATATCTATCTTTAGGAGCTTTTTTAATTGATTTGTCTCTTTTTGGACCCTTTTATGCTAAGATATCAATCTGTTTAGAATGAAGAGAACCCTAGTTTCTTGGATCAAATATGTCAAACTAAAAAGAATCATCAACATCCTCACGAGGTGAACTATTAAAGTTAACATCAATATGATCGTCTTCTACCTCCATATTATCTGTATCTGGCTGACCATCTCTAGAATCATTGTAAGGAACAATTGCAAGTGCGAGGGTAGAAGGATCAACAGACTGATTACCGGATGACACTTGCGATGCTTTTTTTGTTACAAATATGTCCATTCCACCTCTATAAGATGTATCAATCAAATTATGTTCTCTTTCTTGTCTCTTGCGCTTCGAGGCACCAGACTGATGTTTCCCCATGATGACTCAAATCTGTATTATTGAAACACAAGATTAAAAAAATACAATTGAAGTTATATAGTAACATATATCAATTGAAGATCATGTGTTAGTGTTTGGCAATTAGACAAACCATCTAGCTCACCTAGGTTTGGGTCTTGTCCGGTTGGATTGCTACACCGTGAGTGTGATCTCTAACGAAGACACGAAGTAACGATCCCTGCCAAAGTTAATTAGGAAATTAGGAATTAGGAGTAGGAACCAAAGTTAATCGAAAAGAAGGACTCACTAAGCACCTGGAGGCTGGAGTCGGTCACGGACCGATACGACGATCCAATGAGGCGACGAGTCTAAAATTTGGGAGAGGAAGCCAGGAACATGAACAAGAAGGCAACCGACAAGACGATCCTCGAATCCCGTTTCCAGTAGCCAAGTACGAGTAGCGTCGCCCGGTAGCCGACGCGACTGCGGACTGCAGTTAGGGTTTCGCGATGGAGACCAGGGGCTGATCGAGACGATCCAGATTCCCTATCGACTGTAGGCTTTTTGTTAGAATCCCGATCAACTATAGGTTGTAGTGTAGCGTGGCGATCTTGTTTTCTTTTACGGATGATCCCCTTTCCACGAAATCACTAATTGAGGAGTACTCCTTGCAAAGATCACTCTCACCTCCCCAGGTTATGACAAGTGGCGTGCTGCATGTGCGCCACTTGTCGCAACCGGGGAGTTTTCCCTTTTTTCATAGATCTGTTTATTCAAAACATTTTATCTCTTAAACCGTGCGTCCAAATCTCGAACCGTTTTCACCGTTGGATTCCTTGCGTTGAGATCTTCAAAAGTAGATCCCATGTTGATAGGTTTTGACGAAAAAAAATTCACGACAAAACCGGTCAAAAAACCGGACGAAAAAACCGAACCGGGAGCATGATTTTTTTCCCTTTCCGAAAGAGGCATGGCCATGCCTCTTGTGAAATTACAACTGTGCCTCTCATGAAAGGGAAAAAAAACATATTTTTTTTTCGTTTCCGAGAGGCACGCCATGCCTCTTGCGAAATCAAAACCGTGCCTCTTGCAGAAGGAAAAAAAAGAAAACACGTTTTTTTTCGTTTCCGAGAGGCACGGCCGTACCTCTTGCGGAAGCAAAACCGTGGCTCTAACGGAAGGACAAAAACAGAAAATATGTTTTTTTCGTTTCCGAGAGGCTCGGCCGTGCCTCTCAAAAAAGCACAACTGTGCCTCTCGCGGAAGCAAAACCGTTCCTTTCGTGGAAGGAAAAAAAACACATTTTTTTTTCGTTTCCGAGAGGCGCGGTCGTTCCTCCCGCAAAAGCAAAACCGTGCCTCTCGCGGAAGAAAAAAAACAGAAAACGTGTTTTCTTTCCCTTTTCGAGAGACATGGATGTGTCTCTCGCAAAAGCAAAACCATGTCTCCCGCAGGAGCAAAAAAAATGCATTTTTTCGCATAAATATATTTTTTCGAATATTTTTGTTTCCAAAAGCTAAGGAAGACCGGTGAAACCCAAAAAGTCAAAAAAAGGGGGAAATTGTTTTAAAAGACGAAAACACATGCGAAAAAATAAAAACAAACAAAATCCAGAGGGAGTGCCCAGAGCACGGCACATGGCGGCGGCTGAGAGCGCGCCAAGTGGCGCTGATTGTTGTCAAGCTTCCGAAGGAACACTCGTCAACTAGTTGCTCTCCTGTTTCCATCTTACGATCGAGTAGTTTCGAGTGAGCACCACGCACTAGAGCTCGATGGCCTCGAGTCAAGCCCAGCTCCAGCGCCCAGCGGCCCAGTGTGGCCTCAATCTGATTTTTTTTTAGAGAAATACTAGGCCTACATATAAAATTTGGGGCCCCCAAAATTATGGGCCCTGTGCAGGCCGCACATCAGGCACAACTATGGGCCGGGCCCTGATAAGGTTAAATTCGTATTTTAAGATTTATTTACTTTAACCATCGGTAATAAGATCAATAATATACTACATGTAAGACCAATCTACTCCATGGGCAGGCTGATGCCTACTGCACTAGTCCCATGTTCAAAAATGGAGTTGTGTCATATCTGCGGCCTAATGCACAACATGCATCCGGCAAAAACGACAAATTTAACCTGTGGACGAAAAGAATTTATAAACTGAACTGTTAATGAAAAAAATTTACATAGCTGACCCTTTTGTGTAACGCCCGATAGTTAGGCGCCACACTCTGTGTAGCGCCTAACTGACAGGCGCTACACACCTGACCAGCGTCGCACACCGGATTGCCTGAAAATTGTTAAATCAATGTGCAACGCCTGAGAGCTAGACGCTACACTGCGTCTAGGCGCTGCACTGGTGGCCACTCAAGCATATGCGTAAGGGTCGCGTTATCTGGTGCGTTGGTTTCGTAGCTCTAAATCTCGGAATGTGTGATGGGCTAGTAGATTAAGCAGTACCATTACGAGCTAGTGCATGCATGGATTCTTGGCTATGATCTATGGGGCTACTCTTTTTTTTTTTAACAAAAGATGGATCCCGAAGGATCCAGCGAGCTTCATTAGTACACAGCAGTGGCGTTACAAAGCTCAGGTAAGGACTCCAAAAAAAGAAAATTACATCTAAATCCCTGACTTTTAGCATGGAGGACCCTAAAGCAAGATCTTAGATTACAATCCGGTCCAAATCTGGCTCTCAGCTCGGATACAGGGTCGCCACCACCGGGGACGAAACCACTTGGTGTGGGCACACCGCCACCACGCCTCCACCAGCTCCAGAGGAAACCGGAGGAAGAGGTGATGGACTCCAAGCTTGAACCGCACTGCCTCCAAATATGGCTCCAGGCCAGGAGGAAGAAGGTGAGCCGGCGTCGATCTGTAGCCGCCGAAGCTCCAAACGGCCGCCTTTCGGCCAGAAGATACACCGGCGGAGTGTCGAAGACCGGCTGCCAAAAGCCACTGCCGGTAGGCCTCAGCTGGCGCTGTAGCTTCTCCATAAGCACCGGTGTGGATGAGCTCCAACCCAATCGCCGGAGTCCTGTGTTCCACTTCTTCTCAACTCTGCCTCCACCACCACGATAGCTGCTTGAGTCGAGGACGAAGCGAGGTTCCTCCGCTGAGTCAGGTACCTTGTCGAGCTTATTCAGGGACGCGCCGGCCCTGCCACCGCCGTCCGCCAGCCCCCCCCCCCCCCCCCCCCACCCCCCCCCCCCCCATGGGAGCAGCAGGAACATCAACGCAGCAGCCGCTAGCCACCAAGCGCGGCTCGAAAGCACCGGCGGCACGCTCCCTCTCGGCATCACGCCATACGTCACAGGGGCAACACAACAACTAAACCTACTATAAACACGAGCTTCCCGGGCGCCTCGCCCATCTCGACTCCGGCCGGCAACGCCAACGGAGTGGATCAGGGGTCGGGCTGGGGACGGAACCCTCGAGGCGACTCTCAACGCTGGCAGATCTCAGAGCCTAGATCGTTACGGGGCTACTCTTGATACGTCCCTATCAAGAATCAGTTTTTTCTTAGTTGGATCTTCTGTATCCGTGTGCTGTTGAAATACCTCGAATCGGCCACTAAAGATCCCTGAAGTTTTATCTCGCACTGCACGCCTGACCCCACATGCGTGAGACATATTCATGTGTCCTTTTCTTAGTAGCACATGTAAAATTAATCCAGAGTTGTATCATTATTTATTTATTCTTTACTTTTCATGTATTGGATTATTATTGTTTGCACTGCATTTTTCATTCATTTCTAACGTTTGTACGGTATTATCACTCTTTTCCCATTATGCAGATGTGTATACAAATGACGCAAACAATTTCTACCAAGTGTTCAAAAACAATAAGTTGTAAATCATAAATTTCTATGTGCAAGTGTCACTTGGTGAAGACACGTGAGAGAGAGAGAGGTTCAGGCGCCCAAGTCGGACATGTGGTACAGTATGTCATGGTTGCTGAGATTTTTGTCTGGCATTATTGTCTCCTTGTGTGCTGTGTACAGCTGTGGGGAACAGTGTCCTAGGGCCTCATAGGTATATCACATGTGCATGTGCCAATTAACTGATGCATGCAAACTGATGGTACACGTAAACGTCTTTGACTACGCATAGCGCGGCACCAACGCATATGCACTAGTGCAACGCCTAGACACTATTAGACGCTACGCTGTATAGTGTGGCGTCTAACTCTCAGGCGTTGCATATTGACTTAGCAATTTTCAGGCAGTCCGGGGTGCGATGCTGGTCAGGCGTGTAGCGTCTGTCAGTTAAATGCTGCACACGTAGTGTGGCGCCTAGATGTCGGGCGCTACATAAAAATGTTAGCGGAGTGAAAAAATTTCAATAACAGTTCACTTTGTGAATTCTTTTCGTCCATAAGTCAAATTTGTCATTTTTACCACATGCATCCATGGACCAGCTCGCGACCGTCCGTACGTGTACCACGTTTCTGCTGACGTGTGTGCATGCAGTGGCTAAATTTCGTGTTTTGACTCTTTTCGTATACTATTTCGGGATCTGACCCTCATTGAAAAAAAATCGGGATCTGACCTTTTTCTTACCGCCAAGGGGTCTGGCGGTAGGCCCTGGGCACGCTCTGTGTTGGAAACTTAGAACTTTTTGGCGGTAGGGTGTCCAACCCTACCGCCAAGGGGCATGGCGATAGGCTATTATACCCTACCGCCAAGGTGCCTGGCGGTAAGAAAAAAGTCAGATCCCGATTTTTTTCTAATAAGGGTCAGATTCCGAAATAGTATATGAAAAGAATCAAAACACGAAATTTAGCCGCATGCAGTGCATCAAGACCATCTGAAATATTTGACCGGCCCACTGAAAATCTGTCAAGAATAATTCTACACCGCGAGTATGGACAAACTAAAGACACGCACCCGTGGAGTGCAGCAGAATTGACAGGGAGCGGCGGCCCGGCACCATCGCTACCCGGACAAAAACGGCGCGTCGCTTTACCACAAAAGGTGATGCCTACACTGGTCTCATGCTAGTACTAGTATTCAATAATGGAGTCATCACTGCTGTGTCACAACTTCAGCCCGATGCGCCACTTGCATTCATGCACCATCTAGCGACCGTACGCGTAACATGTTTGGGCAGTGCTAGGCATCAGACTACTGATGCTAGCACTCTATCAGACCAGCAAGTAACCATTGGATTAAAGCCTATGAGTCGTTGGATTAGCATGAGGCTGCTTCCCACCTCTCTTCACAGAGTTTCCAAACCAGAAGCTGCTAATTACGTGGGATAGATAATTAAGGCATCTACAATGGTTCTATCTTAGCAATGTCACGTAGGATAAATGATGAGGTGGAGGAGCGAGAAATCATAAGAAAATGCTTGTCTTCTTTTATTTAAGAGAAGACAAGAGATGATCTCTTAGCACAATATGTCTCACCACGTTTTTTGGAATAACTAGTAATTGAAGATAAGGCTAAAAGATGACCCATTGTAGACATGTTTTTTTGTCATCTCTAAATTACATGCAAGACTTAAGGTAAGACTATCTTATCAACCATTGTACATGCCCTTAAGTGCCCGCGATTTTAGCTGCCAGATTTCTAGGAAACTAAATGTTGTTTGAAGGAAACTAATAACTGTAGCAGAATTTCTTGCATGGAGTTCTGCTTCCAAGGAAAGTAAATTTTATTTCTAATGCTATTCAAATTTGCTTCCATCACAACCGAGATTTGCTTCAATCTAGAAGGAAATTATTTCCAAATGGTTATATTTCAGCGTGTCAAACTAAAGTTTCCATCGAGTGAAGAATTTGATTCCATGGTGAATGAAATTTGCTTGGATGTATACAAAAAAAATTATGTATGGATATACATTCTGTAGAACATTGGGATCGATGTAGGTAGCATGAAATAAATTTTGAATGGTTAAGCAGGATGCACTAATAAAAACTTCATTCATATGCATAGGGAGGATACAGATATGAAGCATGCTTGGCAGTACTTTGAAACACAATTTTATGGTGGTTGAAGCATGAAAATGTAGTACCAAAATATTGTTGATATAATGCTAGTTTGAAACAAATTGGAATTTTGTTTCCAAAGAAATTAAAGTATGCATCCAAAAGAATCTGAATTAGCTTCCATAAAAAAAATATGGCATATAAGGTAAGCTTTTGGGCCATCTAGCATATGCAGACCAATGATTCAATGGTGGCATGTGTCCTTGCTACGGTGGCTGTGCTTCCTTTTGATGGTATGTGCAATATAACATAAATTTGTTTTGGGCAAAAATAAAAATGCTACTTTTCTATTTGATTTCACGTCTCCAGAGAATTGGAAATTACAATGTGTGCCTGAACCCATTCAAGCAACAACACCTTGCTCAACTTCTATATGTCTTTCATCACCCCCCCCCCCCCCAGCCCCACCATTGCAGGCTTCGTCCCTCCATTGATGCCCGAAAGGTGTGATGTGACATGCCCTTCAGCTGCTGTATACCACCAAATATAGCCTCCATCGGGAGCGGAAGAAGCAGACCACTATCTGCACGAACAAGACAAAAGCTTCATACATAAGCTCACAAACACATCAACCAAATCACAGCAAATGGCTTGAAGCAAAAAAAGATGACTCTGTTTGAAGCAATATTAGGTTTGGTTGGAAGCATAGAAGCAAAGGTATGTTTGATGAATAACTAAGGAAAACATGTGTGGCTGAAGCATAAAAATTGGAATTCAACAGCGCAAGTGCAAATGATAAGATCAATTATTGTAGAAACAACAATGTATAAATTTTTGTACTATAGCGGCCTAGAGGTCTGTTGTTTTTGCTGGTACTAGCGCTCGTGGGAATCCATGTTGCGCTTGGTAATTTGACACACACATGGAATTCAACAGGTGGCATGATGACTTCTTTGTAGATGATGAACTCCCTCCGGTCTTTTTTAGTTTGTATATAAGTTTTGTCCGAAGTCAAACTATCTCTACTTTGACCAAACTTATAGAAAAAAGTATCAACGTTCACAATGCCAAATCAATATTCTTAGATTCATTATGAAATATAGTTTCATAGTGTATATGGTTGATATTGTAGATGTTTTATTTTTTAATATAAATTTGGTCAAACTTTGTAACATTTGACTTGACAAAAATCTAATACGCGGAGTAAAAAGGACGGGAGGGATTACTTGAAGACACCTTGAATGCGGGCGAAGTCTTTTTTTTTTCAGCTGTACATCTCGTTACCGAAACCATGACATAAATTTTGCATGTCATTCTTGCCAAGAAAATTTGGTTATGCGAGCGAGCTGTGAGAGACCTGGCATCATTTGATGTTTACCTACAGGGAAACGCGTTCCGACCGCGCCGGTCGGATGACCGTTAGGCGTCGCGCTGTCCACGTGTGTGCTTTGCCACGTAAAGTTCTGTTAAAGAACGGTTCAATGTTTTCTGCCACCGTCATTTTTTCGCGCGGTGCAATGTTTTGTGAAGTGATGGTCTTATGCTAATCACGCCGCTTTTAGGCGGTTCTGTGTATTTTACTCGAGTTGAGGCCACCCCATATAAAATTGTTTCTTTCTTTGGCCACTTGAGGCAGTTCCCCTATCACTATCCTCCTCCGATTTCTTAGACGACCAAGAAATAATTAAATATTCGATCTAATCACAGGGATCCGTGCTAATGGCTATGATGTCAACAGAGAAACAACTATATCTGAGCCCTTCTGTGATACTCTCAAATTCATGTTCATTGGTGCTGCACAATACGGTGAAGTTCCCTGGCAGTATATGTTTTTTTTTTCGACAAATGGTGAATTTTATTGACTCAAAATGAAGTATCAAATGGATACAAACACAGTGAGCACGCACCCGGCCTCTGCATAGTTAAGATGCACACAGTCAACACTAACATACACACAAAAACCCGATGGCAAATAATAAAGTCATATAAGACCAAAGCTATGCCTAAAGGAGAAAAAACATCAAATCAAACAAATCTGGTATTGACAAAAATACAACAACAACCGTATCCGCACCAACCATCTCATAACACCATAATGACAATGAGGTTCTTCAAAAACAACGCCTTCACGAAGGAAGCGACGCTCTACGCCGCTGTCACCGGATCCAACCATCAAAGGTCAGATTTTAGGTTGTCACCCTGAAGAACCAGTCTGAGCAACTCCTAGCAATACTTTCAACAAGGTAACGACACAAAGCATCACCATTGACAAGTATGACCAACTCATGTCAGACCTAGGTTTTCATGCCGGAGCTCAAGACCAGGTACTTGAGAAGCACCACCATTGGAGTCAACCATATGTTGTCGCCACCACTTTTCCACGATCCAAGCAGCTGCATGTGATGGGCTAGAAAGCCGACATCCGCCACTGCACAACCTTACCCTTTGTGTCAAGTCGTCGTCTATAAGTTGCATCTCACCATCAAAGGCAACCACCGGATCTGAAGAGAGAAATCCTCGCGAAGATATTTCGGTGGCCATCACAATCCGTTTAGAGGCCGCCGACCAAGCTAGAGTGGTCACTACACGGACCAACACGTACTGTGCAACACATGATCGTTGATTGCCACCTCGCCGAAGAGAGTTCTGTCCAAGCAATCGCATTAGGGGCCGACATAGCCGGATCTGAAGCACGGAAAGCAGAATTGTCCGGCAGTTAAGAACCATGGCACCGCATTGTAACACCCCAATGTAACCTAGCACTGTGACACTCTACTAATAATGCCAAGTCACCTTCATTTGTAGTGCTTAGATACACTGGTTAAAGATTCAATTCAAAACCCTCTCCGAAAATCAACTCAAATTCAAAAGTGCAAAATGATGTTGCTCAAAACATGTTGGAAAATATTCACTTTATAGCAAATATTCCAAAACCATTTGCTGTTAAGGAACACAACATCATCATCAACTCTAAATGGGTCTATGCATTTTAACAGAGCCAAAACAGCACCTAAAATGCCCTATTCATTTTTGCATAAAATTCAAATGGGTTCCAAAAATGTCCAAAACTTTTGTGGCAATGGTGGATATTGCAAAGTATTTATGTGAGCAAGTTTCACATTTTTGCAACATCAATTGATAGCTCAAAATATTGCAAAAACCCTGCTGTAAAAAGAAAAAGCAAAAGCAGAAAATAGAAAATAGAAAGAGGCACTGTGCATTGGGCCTAAGTGCACAGTGCCCCGAACCCCAGCCCACCAGGCCCATCTCCTTCTCTCTCTCCTGCGTGTCACCTCGCCCCTGGTCGCCGCGCGCCGCGCCGGCGAGGCGTCGACAGCGCGACGGCCACCGACGAGGGGATAAGGCCGAAGCCCTCGTTCACTCCCCCTGGTCCTCCCTCGCCACTCTCCCCTCATCTCTCTCGTCTCTCCCTCAAGCTCTCTCCCTCCCCACCGAACGAGACCGACGCGGTCGCCGCCGTGCCTCGCCCGTCCTCGCGGCCACCGAGTCCCTCCGGCCACGCCAAGCTGTCCATGCGCGCCATCTCCGTCAACCACGTCTCCCCGCCGAGCCACGCGACGTCGGCCGCCTCCAGGAGCTGCCCCGACCTCTTCTTCTTCCTCGGATCCCCGTCGCTCCGCCGCCTCGATCCAGTCTGCCTCTGCGCTTCTAAGCAGTCAAGGGCCACCGTGCGCCGCTCCTTAAGCCTCGCACCTCTCCCTATTGCCTAGCTGCTCGCTGCCGTGCCGTAGCTAGTTCCCCGCGTCGTTGCCGCCGCGGCCATGCTCTGGCCGCCGCCATTGCTACGTCGCCATGCTCCCGAGCCCCACGGCTCGAGCCAGTAGCGCCAGTACGCTACTAGTGAGCTGCTGCTTCGGCCCAGCTAGTTCGCGCGATTGAAAACGCCCCGTAGCCGCGTCCCCGCTCTGGACCGGATGCGACCGCTGCCACGGCTCGTCGCCGGCGGCCTTGCCGTCCACCCCCGCCCGTTCCGACGCCATAGGTCGATGCGCGTTGAAATACCCGATCGAAAGAACCCAACCGCGCCGCAAATGGTGGCCTGTGGCCGATTTCCGGCGAAGGCCGAGCTGCGCCACCGCGTTTTGCGTCACCGGCGACGTGCCGCCGGCCGCGCTGACCTGGCAAGGGCATGGGGCCCACTTAGAGACACTGCCAAAGGGCCCCAGCGCCCCAGTTGACCGCGTTGACCACGGTCAACGTGGGTCACTGTTCACCTCAGTCTATGACCAGTGGGCACGATACGATTAATTAGACTAATTAAGTTTTTAAACTAATCTGTTAATTAAGTTAGACACTGACAGGTGGGTCCCGCTAGTTAACTAGGTTAGTTTAGTTAAATTAATCACTATTAATTAGTCCAGTCACTGAACAGTGGGACCCACTGGACCCACTGGTCAGGTTTGACTAGTCAGCGGGTCTGTTGACCTGCTGATGTCATGCCGACACTCTACTGACGTCATAATTCCATTTCTGATAGTTTAAATATTCCAGAAATTCTTTAAAACTTTGATAAATCATAGAAAATAAACCGTAGTTCGGATCGAAAAACTTTATACATGAAAGATGCTCAGAACGACGAGACGAATCTGATCGTGTCGTCTGTTTCCATGTCGGAACCCTCTACGTAGGTGAACCCGCAACTTTCCTTCCGTTTCCGGTAGATGAATAGTGCATATACATCGGTTAATAAATCCCACTTTAATCCTAAAATAACTATATTGACTTAGACAAATCTTTAGGCAACCCTGCACTACACCGTAGGCATGGCATTCTCTGTGTTGCATATGTTTGCTGTGTATTTATTTGTTTCCTCCCCCTCTCCTCTCTCGATAGACCCCAACACCGACATAGTCCCCGAGGCCGATGCAGCTCCGGAGGTCGACTACGTCCCTGACGGCCAGACCCTTGCCGCAGAGCTTCCAGGCAAGCACCCCCCTTTGAACATTCCGATATAGCCTATTCTTCTCTCTATTATGCTTGCATTAGAAGTTGCTGCTGTTACCGTTATCCTATTTCTGCTGCATAGCCTGTTTATTGTAACCTGCTGTGGTTACCTACTTGCTTATCCTAAAATGTTTAGTATAGGCTGGGTAGAGACCCATCAGAGACCCCCACTTTGTCCCGACTGCCCCGCTGGATTATCGGAAGACCCGATCAACGGGATCGAAGACCAGGCCCCGGCACCGCACATCACTTCCCCCTTAGTTGCTCGACACTACTGGGTTACTATCGAGTGCCGAGGGTGATACCTCATCAGCACTTCTAATGTTAACCTTGTAGGTTAGTTCATCGGTTATGGTCATCGAGTGTGATTGCTCCTTCTCCATTCCCGGTAATGACACTGTCGTGCAACTCCTCAAGAGTGGACCTCGAGGGTGATTCCTCCTTCGTTCACGTTGACGATAACATTAGCTGGAATTCCATCGAGGGTGATTCCTCAGGGTTCCCCTTGGTGTTAGACACACGGATACTATGGTTACTATGACTTTACACTGAACCATGTTACTAAAGACGGGTCGGCCTTGAGGGGTACACGCGCAAGCTTAGTTGCGAGAGATGTGGAGTCGGGTTGACCTGGAGGGTGCCCGAGAGATGAATATGAGGCGTGGCTGGGCATTCTTAGCCCTTGCCGCAAGTCCTCGAGGCGGGGCGACGTGGTCACATCTTTCGTGAGTCTCTGCTCGTTACCGCACTACCAATACACTAACGGTTTGGATATTTGATCCGAGGGACCTCTGGCCTGATAGCACTAACCATCACGTGGGCATAGTTTGGGTGTTCTGCGTCGTATGCATCAGCCGAAGCTTAATTGACGTCAGCGAGGAGCGCCGCGCGCTAGATTGGACTGGTTAAGCTCGCGCTTGTATTAAGGGGGCTAGGTCTACTTCTGGCTGCCCTCGCAACGCACAGGAGCGCCCGGGGTGATGGCCCAAGACCCTTGGGGGCATAGGTTAGTCCGGCGTGCTGACATCTCTATTAAGCCTAGGTCGGGTTGCAGCGTATCGTTTGGCCGAGGCCGGGCATGACCCAGTAAAGTGTGTCTGGCCGGAGTTAATCGAGCGTGGTGGGTAAGTTGGTGCACCCCTGCAGGGAAGAAAACATCTATCGATAGCCTATCCTACGGTAACGGACACTCGGAGTTGTATCCCGATCGGTACAAATAGAACCTGACACTTGAGATGATAAATGGATAGTATGGCTCTGGGATTGCTTTCTGGCAGGGAGTCGAGGAAGAATCTCCGGGCGAGGTTGATGACACTACTATTACTTTACATTATGCTAATCTACACTCTTCTAATGCTGCAAGACCGCTGAAGATGCTGAAGATGCTAGTCTTCGATAGGACTAGGCTTTTCCCTCTATTCTGGCATTTCTGCAGCCCAGTCCACATATACAACCTTCCTTTGAAAATGTTGCATATGTAGTGTAGATCCTTGCTTGCTGAGTACTTCGGATGAGTACTCACGGTTGGTTTGCTTTCTTTTTCTCCCCATATCCGTTTGACGCAACTAGATGACGGAGCCCCTGAGCCAGATGCCCCCGCCGACGGCTACTACTACTACCCTCCCGATGAGTACTACTACGAGGAGCCAACCGACGACCAGGAGTAGGTTCGGAGGGTCCCAGGCAGGAGGCCTGCGCCTTTCGATCGTAGTGTTTTCTTTTGCCCCGCCTTTTTAAAGGCTTATTCTGTCTATCTTTTTATATCTGTACTCAGATATCTGATGCTTCCGCTGACGCTTGTATGCGAGCTTATGTATTCGAGCCCTCCAGGCCCCTGGCTTGTAATATAAAGCTTGTATGATTTTATTTATGTTTTAGAGTTGTGTTGTGATATCTTCAAGTGAGTCCTTAGGCTTGATTGTGTGCATTTGCGTGTATGATTAGTGCATGATTAAGCCGGTGTCGTCACAGGTTGGTATCAGAGCCGACTACCTATAGGAACCCCCCCCCCCCTTTCCAACTCCTTGGCCGAAGTTGAGTCTAGTGGTCCAAAACTATTTTACTAATATGGTTGTGTGGCTTACGGGTCCACATCGCCAAATGGGTGGTATTAGGATCTTTTATTCCTCGTCTATACTCTGGGACTCTGATCTCTCTTCTTTTCGGGTTAAATAAATTTTACTAACTCCAACATTAGGTTCTCGTGATCACATCCACTCGGAGTTCTGAAATTACCTCCCCCCCCCTTGCTTCGAGATTGTGGACCAGGTTCTGCTTACAGGACCCTTTTATCGAGGGCACCCTGTGTGGTCACTTGCAGAATCCTTGCTCCATCAGTTTTCTCCGACGTTGATGTAGCCTTTGCTATGTCTCGTTGTGTACTTCCTTACCACGTGCCTGCGCGCCGCCTACCATATCTAGCTTTCAAATTTGCGCCGTTATGCTGTCCGCATGTAACCGACACTGTGTATGGATCTGTATGTCTTAATTGACTACTGTTAAGTATCCATTACATTACTTAATTATTGTCGTGTTACATCATGCCTGTCGCTAAACTCCCGCAATAGCTTTTGCTAAACTACCCCTGTTGAATTTAGCAGGATGGGTGACAATAATCCACCACCGCCAGATTATATGGCAGCTATGATGCAACAATTCGAACTCAACCGTCATTTCATGACTGGGATTATGGATCAGTTCCCTCGTCCCAATGCCAACCAGCAGCCATCTTCAATTACATTGCCCGAGTTTGTGCGTCTCAACCCAGTGGCGTTCCGCAACGCAGTTAACCTGCTGGATGCGGATGATTGGCTGCGTGACATCTTCTATGAGATGGAGTCAGCTGATGTTCCTCCTGTCAGCTATGTCACTTTCGCAACATATTTCCTGAAGGGACCCGCAGCACAATGGTGGGCCACTCACAGATAGACCCTACCTCCTGGAACTGTCGTCACCTGGGTGGAATTCAAGGTTGCTTTTCGTGCCCGGTATATTCCTCAAGGGGTTATAGATCGGAAGAAGGCCGAGTTCCGTAGCCTCGTTCAAGGCAACAAGACTGTAGAAGTCTACCAGCGAGAGTTCCTTGACTTGTCTCGCTACGCTGAGGAAGACATCCCCACTGATGCCCGTAGGCAGGAGAAGTTCCGTGATGGGCTACACCATGACATTCAGCTAGCCCTTCTCGTCCAAGACTATCCCGACTTCGCCACCTTGGTGAACAAGGCTATTATGGTCGAGACTGGTCTGAAGAAGCATAAGGAAGCGACTAGACGCACCCGTGAAGCGGGCTCATCTTCGGGCTCGTCTTCTCAGAAGCGCCGTATATGGATTCCTCACAGCATGTACCGCCCAATAGCTCCAGTATACAGGCCTGTCTACCCTGCATCTCGTCTGCCTCCTCCACCACCGAGGCAGCCTCTTCAAGCTGCACCACCTCGAGCTCTGGCACCACGTCCAGACAGTGGACTTTGCTTCAAGTGTGGCCAACCAGGTCACCGTGCCAGAGACTGTTCTCAAGGTCAGAATCAGCTAGTGCCTCTTCCTGCTGGCTGTGGTAATAGCCATGGAATTTCTCATCCTCGCAACAACAATGTCAGGCCTTCTTATGGTCGTGGGCAGAACTATCACGTCAACATGGCTGAATCTCAAGATCAACCTGAAACTGTGATGGGTACACTTCTCGTTAATTCAGTACCCGCATTTGTTTTATTTGATTCAGGAGCATCACATTCATTCATGTCAGAATATTTCGCACTCATGCATGACGTTAAGTGTGAAACGTTGCACCAACCATTAGCAGTAAACACTCCCGCGGGCCAGTGCCAATCCTCCCTATTCAGTCCCGAAGTCACTATTGAGATTCACAAGTTGAAATTTCAGGCATTCCCAATTATCCTGAATTCTTCCAAAATTGATCTTATTCTGGGAATGGATTGGTTGAAGGCTCACTACACCTCAATCAATTGTGCCACTAAAGTTGTACACCTTCTACACCCATCAGATGAGATAGTGAATTATCATGCTCATATCACTCAGAACGCCGAGGCTCAGATTTATGCCTTGAATGCGTTAAATGCTTCTCCGCTTGAGGGGATCGAAAACATTCCAGTCGTCTGTGAATTCCAGGATGTTTTTCCAGAAGAACTTCCAGGTATACCCCCTGCTAGAGCTGTCGAGTTCGTCATCGATTTGAAGCCTGGCACTACCCCTATTGCGAAGCGTCCTTATAAGATGCCTCCGCACCACCTTCTCGAGCTTAAGGAAGAAATCGACAAATCACTTGAGAAGGGCTTCATCCGTCCTAGTTACTCTGCCTGGGGAGCACCATCTCTCTTTGTTAAGAAGAAAGATGGTACGAATAGGTTGGTCCAAGATTACTGTCCTATCAACCAGGCAACCATTCAGAATAAATATCCGCTTCTTCGGATCAATGATCTTTATGATCAGCTTGCTGGATCATCGGTGTTCTCTAAACTCGACTTGAGGTTGGGTTATCACCAGATCCGTGTCCGTGAAGAGGATATTCTGAAGACCGCCCTTGTTACTCGCTATGGTTCCTACGAGTACACCATTATGTCGTTTGATTTAACAAATGCTCCAGCTACGTTCTCCCGCCTGATGAATTATATCTTCATGGATTACCTCGACAAGTTCATCATGGTTTATCTGGATGATATTCTGGTATATTCGAAGAATAAGGAAGAACATGCTGAACATCTTCGCCTTGTTCTGGAAAGGCTTCGAGAACACAAGTTGTATGCCAAGTACTCCAAATGCGAATTCTGGCTTTCTGAAGTAACCTACCTTGGACATGTGATTTCCAAGGACGGTATCGCCGTTAACCCGGAGCGTGTTCAGGCTATTCTTGACTGGACTCCTCCGAAGAATGCCAAGCAAGTGAGAAGTTTTCTCGGCCTTGCAAGTTATTGCTGCCGATTCGTCGAGAACTTTTCCAAGATTGCCAAGCCCCTGACTAATCTGCTTCACAAAGGCGTTAAGTTTGAGTGGACAGATAAATGTCAGGAAAGCTTCCAGACTCTCAAGGACAAGCTAACTTCTGCTCCAATGCTTGCTCCTCCGGATTCTCGCAAGGACTTTGTGATATATTGCGACGCCTCTCGTCAATGATTAGGCTGTGTCCTAATGCAAGAACTTGCGTATGCTTCGCGTCAATTGCGTCCGCATGAAGAAAACTATCCAGTGCATGATCTTGAACCTGCGGCAGTGATCTATGCCTTGAAGCAGTGGCGGCATTACCTTCTTGGTAACCGGTGTGAGATATATACTGATCATCAAAGCTTGAAGTATTTGTTTACTCAGCCGGAACTTAATCTCCGTCAACAGCGATGGTTGGAAACAATTACGGACTATGACTGTGGTATTTCATATACCCCGGGCAAGGCTAATGTAATGGCTGATGCCTTGAGCTGCAAGTCCTACTGTAATAACCTCATGGTTAAGCGAGCTCAACCCCATCTTTATGAAGAACTGCGCAAGTTGAACCTTCGAATCGTTCCTCAGGGTTCTCTTAATAACCTTGTCGTGCAGCCAGATCTTGAAAAGGCCGTTAAGCATCCGCAAGCTAAAGATGCTGGAGTAGATCTGATGAAGAAAGAACTTCACCTTGAGAAGTACAGGGATTTCTCTGTTGCTGAAGATGGAACCTTGTATTTCAGAGACCGCATTGTGGTACCTCGCTTCGAGCTTATGACTGACAAGGTCATGAAGGAGGCACATGATACACTGCTGTCTATCCATCCGGGTAGTACCAAGATGTATCGTGATCTCCGACAAAGGTACTGGTGGTCTAAAATGAAGCAGGATATTGCTCGCTGTGTTGCTGAATGTGACGTTTGCCATCGCGTTAAAGCAGAACATCAGAAGCCTGCTGGAATTCTACAACCACTTCCTATTCCTTTGTGGAAATGGGATAAAGTGCAAATGGATTTCATTACTGGCCTTCCCAAGTCACAGAAGGGTCATGATGTTATTCTTGTCGTCGTCGACCAACTCTCTAAGGTTGCACACTTTCTGCCTGTCAAGGAGACTATCACTGCTAGTCAATTAGCAGAGCTTTATATCTCCAGAATTGTTTCACTCCACGGTATTCCAAAGGAGATCAGTTCGGACCATGGCGGTCTTTTCACCTCCAAGTTCTAGGAAAGTTTCCAAGAAGCTATGGGAACTCACATTACTTGGAGTTCAGCTTCTCATCCCCAATCCCAAGGCCAAGTCGAGCGAGTAAATCAAGTGCTTGAAGATATGCTTCGGGCTTGTGTTATATCATTTGGTAAGAAATGGGAAGAATCTCTTCCGTTTGCCGAATTCTCTTATAACAACAGCTATCAAGCTAGCTTGAAAATGGCCCCCCTTTGAAGTGCTTTACGGACGTAAGTGTCGAACCCCTCTGAATTGGTCAGAAACTGGGGAACGACCACTCATGGGACCGGACATTATTCAACACGCCGAAGAACAAGTCCGAATTGTCCGAGAAAATCTCAAGGCGGCTCAGGACCGCCAGAAGAGCAACTATGATCGCAAACGATGGGGCTTGACATATCAACTTGGTGATCAAGCTTATCTGCGTGTCACTCCTATGAAGGGCACTCGTCGTTTCGGAATCAAGGGCAAGCTAGCTCCACGCTACATTGTCCCCTTTCGCGTTGTTGCTAGACGTGGACAGGTGGCATATAAATTGGAGTTGCCACCGCAATTCTCTCATATCCACGATGTCTTCCATGTGTTGCAACTTCGTAAATGCTTCAAGGAATCTCCGCACCGAGTAGTGGATCACGAAATGCTCAAATTGCAAGATGATGTTTCTTATAAGGAGCATCCAATCCGCATTCTCGATGAAGCTGAACGTCGAACCCGTCAGACGACAACCAAGTTCCTGAAAGTGCAGTGGTCGAATCACACTGAAGATGAAGCCACTTGGGAACGCGAGGATCATCTTCGAGAGGAATATCCCGACCTCTTTCCTTCTACCTCCTGAATTCTCGGGACGAGAATTTCTTTTAGAGGAGGAGAATTTGTAACACCCCTATGTAACCTAGCACTGTGACACTCTACTAATAATGCCAAGTCACCTTCATTTGCAGTGCTTAGATACATTGGTTAAAGATTCAATTCAAAATCCTCTCTGAAAATCAACTCAAATTCAAAAGTGCAAAATGAAGTTGCTCAAAACATGTTGGAAAATGTTCACTTTATAGCAAATATTCCAAAACCATTTGCTGTTAAGGAACACAACATCATCATCAACTCTAAATGGGTCTATGCATTTTAACAGAGCCAAAAAAACACCTAAAATGCCCTATTCATTTTTGCATAAAATTCAAATGGGTTCCAAAAATGCCCAAAACTTTTGTGGCAATGCTAGATATTGCAAAGCATTTATGTGAGAAAGTTTCACATTTTTGCAACATGAATTGATAGCTCAAAATATTATAAAAACCCTGCTGTAAAAAGAAAAAGCAAAAGCAGAAAATAGAAAATAGAAAGAGGCACTGTGCACTGGGCCTAAGTGCACAGTGCCCCGAACCCCAGCCCACCTGGCCCATCTTCTTCTCTCTCTCCTGCGTGTCACCTCGCCCCTGGTCGCCGCCCGCCGCGCCGGCGAGGCTTCGACAGCGCGACGGCCACCAACGCCCCACCGACGACAGGATAAGGCCGAAGCCCTCGTTCACTCCCCCTGGTCCTCCCTCGCCACTCTCCCCTCATCTCTCTCGTCTCTCCCTCAAGCTCCCTCCCTCCCCACTGAAAGAGACCGACACTGTCGCCGCCGTGCCTCGCCCGTCCTCGCGGCCACCGAGTCCCTTCGGCCACGCCAAGCTGTCCATGCGCGCCGTCTCCATTGACCACATCTCCTCGCCGAGCCACGAGACGCCGGACGCCTCCAGGAGCTGCCCCAACCTCTTCTTCTTCCTCGGATCCCCGTCGCTCCGCCTCCTCGATCCGGTCTGCCTCTGCGCTTCTAAGCAGTCAAGGGCCACCGTGTGCCGCTCCGTAAGCCTCGCACCTCTCCCTATTGCCTAGCTTCTCGCTGCCGTGCCGTAGCTAGTTCCCCGCGTCGTTGCCGCCGCGGCCGTGCTCTGGCCGCCGCCATTGCTACGTCGCCACGCTCCCGAGCCCCACGGCTCGAGTCAGTAGCGCCAGCACGCTACTGGTGAGCTGCTGCTTCGGCCCAGCTAGTTCGCGCGATTGAAAATGCCCCGTAGCCGCGTCCCCGCTCTGGACCGGTTGCGACCGCCGCCACGGCTCGTCGCCGGCGGCCTTGCCGTCCACCCCCGCCCGTTCCGACGCCATAGGTCGATGCACGTTGAAATACCCGATCGAAAGAACCCAACCGCACCGCAAATGGTGGCCTGTGGCCGATTTCCGGCGTAGGCCGAGCCGCGCCGCCGCGTTTTGCGTCACCGGCGACGTGCCGCCGGCCACGCTGACCTGGCAAGGGCATGGGGCCCACTTAGAGACACTGCCAGAGGGCCCCAGTTCCCTAGTTGACCGCGTTGACCACGGTCAACGCGGGTCACTGTTCACCTCAGTCTATGACTAGTGGGCCCAATATGATTAATTAGACTAATTAAGTTTTTAAACTAATCTGTTAATTAATTTAGACACTGACAGGTGGGTCCCGCTAGTTAACTAGGTTAGTTTAGTTAAATTAACCACTGCTAATTAGTCCAGTCACTGACTAGTGGGACCCACTGGACCCACTTGTCAGGTTTGACTAGTCGGCGGGTCTGTTGACCTGCTGATGTCATGCCGACACTCTGCTGACGTCATAATTCCATTTCTGATGTTTTAAATATTCCAGAAATTCTTTAAAACTTTGAGAAATCATAGAAAATAAACCGTAGCTCAGATCGAAAAACTTTATACATGAAAGATGCTCAGAACAACGAGACGAATCTGATCGTGTCGTCTGTTTCCATGTCGGAACCCTCTTCGTAGGTGAACCCGCAACTTTCCTTCCATTTCCGGTAGATGAATAGTGCATATACATCGGTTTATAAATCCCACTTTAATCCTAAAATAACTAAATTGACTTAGACAAATCTTTAGGCAACCCTGCACTGCACCGTAGGCATGGCATTCTCTGTGTTGCATATGTTTGTTGTGTACTTATTTGTTTCCCCCCTCTCCTCTCTCAATAGACCCCGACACTGACGTAGTCCCCGAGGCCGACGCAGCTCCGAAGGTCGACTACATCCCTGATGACCAGACCCTTGCCGCAGAGCTTCCAGGCAAGCACCCCCCACTGTGAACATTCTGATATCGCCTATTCTTCTCTCTCTTATGCTTGCATTAGAAGTTGCTGCTGTTACCGTTATTCTATTTCTGCTGCATAGCCTGTTTATTGTAACATGTTGTGGTTACCTACCAGCCTATCCTAAACTGTTTAGTATAGGCTGGGTAGAGACCCATCAGAGACCCCCACTTTATCCCGACTGCCCCGCTGGATTATCGGAAGACCCGATCAACGGGATCAAAGACCAGGCCCCAGCACCGCACTTCACTTCCCCCTTAGTTGCTCGACACTACTGGGTTACTATCGAGTGCCGAGGATGATACCTCATCAGCACTTCTGATGTTAACCTTGTAGGTTAGTTCATCGGTTATAGTCATCGAGGGTGATTCCTCCTTCTCCATTCCCGGTAACGACACTGTCGTGCAACTCCTCAAGAGTGGACCTCGAGGGTGATTCCTCCTTCGTTCACCTTGACGATAACATCAGGTGGAATTCCATCGAGGGTGATTCCTCAGGGTTCCCCTTGGTGTTAGACACACGGATACTATGGTTACTATGACTTTACACTGAACCATGTTACTAAAGACGGGTCGGCCCTGAGGGTTACCCGCGCGAGCTTAGTTGCGAGAGATGTGGAGTCGGGTTGACCTGGAGGGTACCCGAGAGATGAATACGAGGCGTGGCCGGGCATTCTTAGCCCTTGCCGCAAGTCCTCGAGACGGGGCGACGGGGTCACATCTTTCATGAGTCTCTGCTCGTTACCGCACTACCAATGTGACGCCCCCGGCTTAATCGTGCACTAATCATACACGCAAATGCGCACGATCAAGCCTAAGGACTCACTTGACGATATCACAACACAACTCTAAAACATAAATAAAGTCATACAAGCTTAATATTACAAGCCAGGGCCTCAAGGGCTCGAATACATAGCTCGATGGCATACAAGCGTCAGCGGAAGCATCAGATATCTGGGTACAGATATATTACAAAGAGAGAGAAGTAGGCCTTCACAGAGGCGGGGTAAAATAAAAACTGCGATCGAAAGGCGTAGGCCTCCTACCTTGGACCCTCCGATCCTACTCCTGGTCGTCAGTCGGCTCCTCGTAGTAGTAGTACTCTCCGGGCTGGTAGTAGTACTGGTCGTCGACGAGGGCATCTGACTCTGGGGCTCCGTCGTCTGGTGGCATCAAAAGAATATATGGGGGAAAAAGAAAATAAAGCAAACGTGAGTACTCATCCGAAGTACTCAGCAAGCAAGGATCTACACTACATATGCAACATTTTGAAAAGGGGGCTGTATCAGTGGACTGGGCTACAGAAATGCCAGAATAGAGGGGGAAAGCCTAGTCCTATCGAAGACTAGCATCTTCAACAATCTTCAGCAGTCTTGCAGCATCAGAAGAGAGCGGATCAACATAATGTAAAGTAGTAGCAGTATCATCAACCTCGACCTGAGATCCTTTCTCGACTCCCTGCGAGAAAGCAATCCCAGAGCCGTACTATCCAGTTCACATCACATGTTCTAGTTTTACCGATCGGGATACAACTCCGAGTGTCCGTTACCGTAGGACAGGCTATCGATAGA
Organism: Thinopyrum elongatum; assembly: GCA_011799875.1. NCBI lineage: Eukaryota > Viridiplantae > Streptophyta > Magnoliopsida > Poales > Poaceae > Thinopyrum > Thinopyrum elongatum. Next base: position 25,311,657 of record CM022298.1, read on the forward strand.
AGTTTCTTCCCTGCAGGGATGCACCAACTTACCCACCACGCTTGCTTAACTCCGGCCGGACACACTTTACTGGGTCATGCCCGGCCTCGGCCAAACAACACGCCTCAACCCGACCTAGGCTCTAAAGAGAGGTCAGCACGCCGGACTAACCTATGCCCCCGGGGGTCTTGGGCCTTCGCCCCGGGAACCCTGCACGTTGCGAGGACGTTTTGGAAGCAGACCTAGCAACCCCTTATACAAGCGCAGTTGCGTTCCCAGTCCAATCCAAAATGGGCCGCTCCTCGCTGACGTCAATAGAGCTTCGGCTGATGTATACGACGCAGAACACCCATACTATGCCCACATGATGGTTAGTGCTATCGGGCCAAAGGCCCCTCGGATAAAATATCCAAACCGTTTAGTGGTTTAGGATCGCGGGGAAACAAGCAGAGACTCAAGATCGATGTGACCCCGTCGCCCCGTCTCGAGGACTTGTGGCAAGGGCTAGGAATGCCCGGCCACGCCTCATATTATCTCGCGGGCACCATCCAGGTCAACCCGACTCCACATCACTTCGCATTAAGCTCGCGCGGGTTCCCCTCAGGGCCGACCCGTCTTTAGTATCATGTTTTAGTGTCAAGTCTTAATATCCAAAGTATCTGTGTGTCCGACACCAAGGGGGAACCCTAAGGAATCACCCTCGACGGAATCCCACTCGATGTTATCATCAAGGTGAACGGAAGAGGATTCACCCTCGACGTCCACACTTGAGAAGTTGCAAGACGGCGTCGGTATCGGGGGTGGTGTAGGAGGAAATCACCCTCACTTACCACGACCGAGTAACTAACCCACAAGGTCAGCATTAGACGTGCTAGAGAGGAGTCACCCTCGGCACGTGACGGTAACCTAGTGGTGTCGAGCAACTTAGGATGGAGTGATGTGCGGTGCCCAGGTCTAATCTTCGATCCCATAGAACGGGTCTTCTGAGTATCCAGCGGGGCAGTCGGGACAAGTGGGTCTCTGATATGGCTCTACCCATCCTATGCTAAACAGTTTAGGATATCAGGCATGTATCAACAGTAGGTTACAAATAAGCGGGCTATGCAACAGATATAGGATAGCAACAGCAGCAGTAACATCTAATGCAAGCATAAGAGGGAAGAGAGTAGGCGATATCGAAATGCTCAAAATGGGGGTGCTTGCCTGTTTGCTCTGGGGCAAGGGCAAGGTCTTCAGTGGTGTCGTCGGGGACGTAGTCGTACTCCGGAGCTGCATCTGCCTCGGGAGCTACGACGACGTCGGGGTCTATTCGAGAGAGAAGAGGGGGAAGAAACAGGTAAACATAATGCAAACAGATGCAACACAGTGCGTGTGATGCTATGATGTAGTGCACGGTTGCCTGAATATGCATCTAAGTCAATTTAGTTATTTTTAGAATTATTCTGGGATTTATTTACCGAAGTGTGTGCACTATTCATCTGCCGGATTCGGGTCCGGAGTTACGGGTTCTTCTACGTAGGGGGTTCCGACAAGGAAACAGACGGCACGATCAGACTTGTCTCGTCGTTCTGAGCAACTTTCATGTTTTAACTTTTTCGATCTGAGCTACGGTTTAAAAGTTATGAATTTCTAATGATTATTTGAATTTCTAGAATTTATTTTATTTACTGAAAATGAATTATGACGTCAGCATCACGTCACTGTGATGTCAGCAGGTCAATTGCGGTTGACCAGGGTCAAATCTGACATGTGGGGTCACTGGGACCCACATGTCAGCCTCTGTTAATGTTAAACAGAGTTAAATTTAAACTAATTAGCTAATTAAGCTACTGGGCCCATCTGTCAGCCACTAATTAAGTTATCTAATTAATTCTAAACTGGTTTTAGTTAATTAAGGAGGTAGGCCCCATCTGTCAGTTGCTGGGCCGGTCCAGTCAGCAGAGCTGACCGGTCAACAGGCCGGCCGGGCCCCTGGGGCCCACGGGTCAGTGACCCTGGGGGTGGCCCCGGACAGACCACGTCAGCGCGGGCGCCAGCGTTTAACCGCCGGTGGCCATATCCACGGCGGAGGGTCGGGCGCGCGCCGGAATCCACCTAGGGACGGCCGTTTCGCGAGCGGTTGGCACCGTTCGAACGCGCGCACGACGCCGAGTCGGTTGGTGGTGTTCGTGGGTGCTGGGGGTGGCCGGAGAAAGCGTCGGCGGCGAGGTAGGCGGCGGCCGGAGCTCGGTCGAACTCGGGGTCGAAGCTATGGTGCACTAAAGGCGGCGCGGGTGGCAGCGTTGGCCTCCGGGAAGCGTGCTGAGCATGACGCAGGGCTCGGAGGCGGTCGGTGCTGGCGGTGGCCGCGTCGGCGAGGCCAACTGCGGCTGCGTGCTTACGGAAATGGCGGCGAGCAGCAAGGGGGCAGCGCACGAGCTAGCTAGCAAAGGAGGAGTGGGGTGGAGCTCACCGGGTGGGCACATGGAGGCCCGGCGAGTGACTAGTAGCTGGAGGGCGCCGGAATCGACGCGGCGGAGCTCGAGGTCGTGGCGGAGGGGATCAGCGCTAGTGTCGTCGATGCGGCGTCCCGCCCTCGATCCAGCAGCGGGGACGAAGGAGACGACGGTGGCGGGGCTGATGGACGACGTCTCGAGGCTCGGGGGGGCACGGTGCGCGGTGACGATGGCGACGAGCGCGTCGGCTCTTTCCCAGATCGACGGAGAGGGAGAGAGAGATGAACGAGCATGGGAGGAGAGGGGAGAGTGAGAGGAGGCGACCAGGGGGGAAGCACGGGGCGAGCTTATCCCCTCGCCCTGCCTGCCCTCATCGCGGTGGCGAGCGGCAAGCGGTGCGTCGAGTGCGGCCATGGAGACGGCGACACGGCGACGAGGAACAGTGGAGGGAGTGGGCTGGCTGGGCCAGCGTCAGGTAAGTGGCTTCGGCCTTTTTTTCTGTTATTTTCTTTTATTTATTAAACAGAGGGGGAAAAACAATTAATAGGGCACCCATTTCACTTAGGAAAAATATGGGAAGGGTCCCATTAAATCTATAGTGATTTTAGACAGTGCCACAACAAGTTTGAGAATTTTGGAATCTGTCTGTATTTTTCCATAAATGAGATAGCATTATAAAAATGCAGAAATGCTCTGAATTAATTGCCACTGCTCATTTTACCAGCAAGGTGATATTGTATTCTTTAACAAATATTGTTTTGGATTATTAGCTAAGTGGTGAACATTTTTGCAGCAATATCTGAGCAACTTTAATTTGCACTGAAGTTGAATTTGGATTTAATGGGAAAGTTTGATATGAGTTGTTTAACCTCTGTGATCATGCAATGCAACTAATGATGACTTGGCATGATAAGAGGAATTACTGTAGTGTGATGCTGGGGATGTTACAAATCTCCTCCACTACAAGAAATCTCGTCCCGAGATTTAAGTGGGGAAGACAAGAGTAACTTCGGAAGAACTGACCTTCATCAGGTCAATTACCTGGGAAACAATTTAGGGAGTGTGACAGAAGAATCTCTCGAGTTGAAACTTAGGAAACATCGAGAGCAAACTATGAAGGTACATGAAGAAGTATCAAGCGAATGGACATTCGATCGATACCTGAACGAAGTGTGAACAGGGGTTCAGGGCATCGGGAATAGATCATCTCTCGGAAGGTGGCTCGTGATAACACTCAGGGCCATGGGCAACGAAAACTTAGAATTCAAAGATGTATAAAAGAGTCAGGTTCCGATCCTGTGGAACTGTGGGGGAGGGTCGATCGAGAATAGGGAGGATGGTGACATCACGGTCACAACAATAAGGCATGTCAGAAGATAGCCTGTCAGTTATGTTGGCAATAATGCTGGTACCAAGGGCGAGGGACGAAGAGAACCATTTTCCTGCTCGTTGAACGAGGCGGACCAATCGGCAAAGTTCTCGTCCATCGATGGTAACCGGAATGTCATCATCAATAGTAACAGGATCTCATGGTCAGGGCTGTAGACCAAGGTGTTCCATAAGCAGGGAATTATTTCTGCTTACATTATATAGAACACAGGAAAGGTTAAACAAAACAATGGAAAAGAAAATGAAATTATCGGATTCAACAGACCAATGAAAAGGATAGATGTGCCTATACACAAGAATTAGGGGTATATCCATTCCAGGGAAAAGTAGAACACGATATACCTGAACAGTTCAGCCGGTACAAAACCATTTTGATAAAGGGCGAGGAAGAAATCAAGATGTTACCCGCACAATGGTGTCCGGATAATAGGTCAAGAAGCATTTGGTGTAGGAGATATGCCCTAGAGGCAATAATAAATGTTATTGATTATCTCCCTGTTCATAATTAGGTTTATGTTCCATGCTATAACTGCTATGGTTCTCGAGTCTGCAAATAAAACGAGGCTCGGAGGAAGACTCATATGCACGTGTGGAATAATAAACGGTAATATGTATTCCTAGTCTGGCCTCTAAGACTAGCTCAAGTATTGCATGATGGTTCTGTTTTCCTGGTCATGGGCATGTCTATGCCAGCAATTTTGAGGGCACAGTGTTAGAAGAACATTTGTGTTGAATCGACCCAAATTGATGTTATGCTATGAGTTACATTCGTCACATATTAATGGTTAATAACACAGAGATGGTTAATGTTTGCAAAATTCCTTAGACCATGAGAGTGTCGAGTTTCTTCATACTTGCTTCATGAACTTTGGGGTTTGTTAAACGTCATCCGTAAATGGGTGGCTATTACGGCGGCTTACGGGTTCATGGAAAAGTGTGTCAGGTAACTTGATAGCTCGAGATTGGGATTTGCTCCTCCGACGATGGAGAGATATCTCTGGGCCCTCTCGGTGTTACAGTATCCATCATCGTCTGGCCAGACACTTTGTGATTTGATCACAGGGATGCCGGAACACGGTAACGAGAAAAGAGAACAATACCGGTAACGAGGTAACTGGCATAGTGGACAAGTTGTTGATCCACGGAAATGCCTACATGTCTAACCTTGGGTATTTGTAACATATCGTGAAGCAACAGGAATAGCACACGGCAACTGGAGGTTCACTCGAATATTCATTCGTGTGGGTATAGGGGTCAATATGGGTGTCCACGGCTCCGATGTTGATCATTGATCGGAAGGTGTTCCGTGTCATGTCTATACTTCACCGAACCTATAGGGTCACACGCTTAAGGGTCATCTATCTGCTGAATACTAGACAGGGAGTCTGAGAGAAAATCACCGAAAAGTTTCGGAGACAACGGAAGAGTTCCGGAGAGAGAACACTGAAAAAGTTTCGGTAAAACCGAAAAGTTGTTTCGGATAAAACCATTGATCCAAAAAGGTTTCGGCAAGCACCGGGAATGTTTTGGAGGTTGCCAGATTGGTCTGGTAATTTCTGGAGAAAAAACCGAAAAAAAAGTTTCGGAGCTGCCGGAGTTGTTTACCGGGTAAACAAAGATGGTTTTAAATTAAACCACCATACTGGAAATGTTCCAGAACGCGTCCAGATAATTTTAGAGGGTGCCGGAAATGTTCTGGGACCTTCTGGAATTTTTCAGAAATAATAGTCGCGGAAAACATCTTGTCCCAGCGTGAGGGGACAAGATCCCACGGATCGTGGGGGCTGTTTTTGGGCTGTTTTTGGGGGGGCCCCCTTTTGGAGCAGCCCCCTTGTGGCTGGACAAAATGTTGGGGGGGGCCCCCATGGTGGGGGGCAGCCCCCACAAATGGTGGAGAGTGTTGGGAGGAAGGTGGGGCCCCATGGGGGAACACCATGGACAAGGGAACATGTTTTTCCCTTGTTTGGTGGGAACATGTTCTCCTTGTTTTGTGGGAACATGTTTTCCCCATGTTTAGTGGGCTGAATTTTCAGCCCCCTCCACCCCTTCCACCACTATATAATGAGGAGGAGAGGTGCTCTCCAACTCCACTCCAACTCTCTCACACAAGCCATGCATGATCTGGCATTCTCTCTCCCTCCCACGAAATAGTTTCATAGTGCCGAAAGGCTGTCTGGGTTCCGGTGGGAACTAGTTCTGGACGGCGAAGCCCTGCCGGATAGATGGCACCGTATGTGTGCAACCCCGTAGAGAGGTCGTAGTTTCGTCCTTTTGCCCGAGGGGCTATTCGAGTGTCCTCCCGAAGGGCTGTCCGAGTGACGGTCCGAGTTCTGTGAGTCCTCCCGAAGGGCTGTCCACGACACCGTCCGGGGGACTGTCCGACCGCCTCCCGGAGGGCTGTCCGAGTGGCGGATGAGGGAGTACATCCTCACGGTTGGGAGGTTGTAAATCCTAGCTGCGGGGATCTGCACCGACGATCGTCATCGACTCTACTTCCGCTGCGCTACGAGTCGGTAACGAAAATGATCAAACCTTGTATGCAGTCTCCATAGTGGTCCTGGGCTGGTGCGTAGGTCGAAATTTTTTTGTTTTCTACTGCGTTCCCCAACAGTGGCATCATGAGCCGTGCTATGCGTAGATGCAGGTTGCGATCTAGAATACATAGAGATGTATGGGTGTTGCACAATATAATTAGGTAGTAGATGAGTTCTATTACTGAAAATTATTTGTGCGGGTAGCAGATGAAATCTGTTACCCGATGTTCTTGTTGCTTCCCTTGAATTTGCGTAGTCCTGATCTTGACAGCATTGTGGAATCTCACAAAGTTCTGGCAATCCGCGATCCTTTCATGCTGCTCCTGAGTATGCTGATTGACAGATCAACGAAGTGCTAACAGTTCTTTGGGTTCCACTTTAGTTAAAGAAAGATGGATGTTTCGCAGACGAAAGGGCAATGCAGATATGATCTGCACGGGGGTCATGCGTATGACGAAGTTCAGTATGGGGCTCGAGATTTTATTATCTCGTGTTTCATACACCCCTCATTGTTAATCTAGCGACTTGAATTATCATACTTGATGATGGACGTTGGTAGGTTTGGTTTGTTTCGAAACCTTAGAAGCCACGAAAAACAAGTTTTTGCATGAACCGATTAGAGACGTCTAACTTGGTTTTGCAGGAGGGTTTGCATGTGCATGTGATGTGGTATAGCAGTGCTCATAATAATTTGATTATGTATGAGATGACTATATAATGTAAATTGATTAACATGACCTGCGTGTCATGATTCGGCATGATGGCTGGAGCCATATGATTGTCACTTTATTGACCTGCGTGTCAACCTTAAGTAATGCATTATTTTATTAGCTATAGAGATAGCAATATTATCTGGTGCATCGACAAGGTGGTGGCAATCTTCGCAATGGTGAACACCGACGCGAATGCCGAAGACGAAGGAATGAAAGACTTCTCCGTCAGAAAGGGCTATACCATATCATGCTATTATGAATTGCCTGAGATGTTTATCCCTTATGATGCACCCTTTTTGATTGCGCGGTAGTCGCCTTTTATTAGGGTGATCTCTCACAAAAATATCAAGTAGTTAGTGTTCTCCCAAGTGTAGCACCGTCACGGCACCTAACTTTTCGGGGTGCGCCATGTCCACATGGGTACGAACGATTAGAGAAGTGTGAGGCGGGTGAGGTCGGACCTCGCAGCAAGATCACTTGGTTGTCTTGACGTTCTGGCTTGATCGTCCTGAGCTCGAAACACGCCCATCGAAAGATGAACAGGAGTCACATAGAGATGTGATCGGCATGTTTGCCCACCAAATTGAAATTCTCGTCATCAGTGATGTCCACATCAATGGCGTTGAATTGAAATGTGGATCTTGTATCACTCACAATCAATTATGAGAGATATTGATTTGAGTGGGAGCGCACTGTTGAATTAACTTGTTTAATTCTCAGTGCAATTAATTTTGAACACTGTCTAAAGTGTGATTTGCATAATAGTTGTAGAATAATGGCTCGCGTTTCCACCTTCCCTATTAAAATTGAATAGCTGTTAAATATCTGGTTAAAACTTTACGGTTGGCAACGTAATGTGAGGATTGTCCTCAAGAGTGCCGAGAAGGACTTTGTCCTATCGCATACTTTCGGTATTCTCTCGCTTATGCTATGGATCATGTGACTCTCGTCCTTCGATCCAAAAGCTGGAATTCCATTTCAGTCAAGTGCAATATGTTTGCTTCCATGAGACCCGAACTTCGAAAGTTTGGATAGTTATGTGATATTCATGGAATCTGAAAATCATTTTCAGAGACAGACAAAGGCTAAAAGATATGAGATATCCAAAGAAATGTTTGTTTGCAAACTATTAGTAAAGGAGTTTACTATGCATTAGACTGATAAGAGAGGGATCCAGAAGAACGCCTGTCATATGATGAAAGGTGAATAAAACAACAACTTAAAGAGAAAGGAAGTGTCCGAAGGGTGTCAGTGAAACTTTCACGCCTAGGAAGTCCAGGGCTGATGCCACTCTTAAGTTGTGTGCTTCTTCTGAGAGTAGGAGAAATACAAAAAGTTAAAACTGTTAGAAGTATAAAGGCAATGAGAAAGAAGACTGGAATATCCAGCTCATGTATGAATGTCATACAAGTTTTTGATGTATAGAAGGCTGGTCAAAGATATAGTTCTTGGGAATTATGATTAAATTGTTAATCACTGATTCTTGGGTATTGTGAGTTAATCACAAAGATACCCGCTCGATTGCATTCTGTTGCAACTCGATGTAAGAACTACTATGGCCTGAAAGACTAGCCAGGAATGAGGTTTAGGTATACACAGGGAACATAGTAAATGTTACTGTACCTTCCATCGGTGTATTACCGTCTGTGTTTATTTTCCTAATTCAATTAGAGTTTTACACACTCTAGCCCATTGCATAAGTTATCTTGCAAGAAGGTTGTTCATAAGAGAACTTTTGATGTTCGGTGTTATGAATAACATAAGGGCCATACTTTCATTATGAATGGGATGTATGTTATGAATATTGATAATAATACATTACCTCAGTATTAACTTTGATAATTCATTTTAGAGTTTTACACACTCTAGCCCATTGCACAATGTTTGTTGCAAAAGGGTTGTTCATAGAAGAACAATTGCTGTTCAGTATTATGAATAACATGAGGGCCATACTTCCATCATCGATGGGACGTATGTTATGAATATTGATGGTAATATGATACATCCATAACACTGACGCTAAATGTCATAAGACTAAAAGAATACCACACAAGTGTGGCACTGCATTTGGTCACATTGGAGAAACCCGCATGGAAAATTCCATTATGATGGATTTTGAAGTCGTTTGATTTTGAATCACCTGACACTTGCAACTTTCCTCCGAAAAGTGAAGTGACTGAAATACCGTTCACAGGCCATAAGGAACGAGCAAAGAACTTATTGGTGATCATACATTTTGATGTATGTAGTCCGATAAATGTTGTTGCAAGTAGTGGAATTATCTATCTTCAGAAATGACTCAAGTAGATATATGGATATTTACTTGATGAGACATAAGTCTGGATCTTTTGAAATCATTCGAAAGGTTTTGAAATATGAAGTAGAAGTTATTGTAACAAGAAAATTATGTTTCTACAATTCGATTGCAGAAAGAAATATTTGAGTTACAAGTTTAGCGAATGTCTGATGAGTTGTGAAAGGGGTTTCATAACTTGCACCTCCCGGAACACCACTGCAAGTGGAAAGTCCGTGAAGATGTAATCGAACCATTTATGACATGGTAAGATCAAAGATGACATAAATAAATTTGCCATTATCCCTTTTAAAAGGTGATGCTTTAGAGACTACGGCTTTTACACTGAAAAGAGCTCCATCAGGTCTGTTGAAATGACACCATGGTATGGTACGCCCAACCATGTTATATCTTTTCTTAACATTTGGAATATGGGGCTTGTGTAAAAGGTTACAAACCTATTCCAAATCAGACAAGTGCTACTTTGTAGGTTATCCCAAGTCATTGGGTATTCCCCCACCACTATACCGAGGCAAATTTTTTTGCCACAAAATGGTATGCTTTTTGAAGAAAATGGTTCTTTGAAAAAGGTGAGTGGGAGAATAGTGCAACTCGACGAGATAAACAGTATCTTCGCCATCAGATCAAAGGAAAGAGACCTTGGAAGTAATTCCGGAGTTTCCTACTGCGACTGATACGGAAGTCTCTGCAATAAAATGTATGGACTTCGGTCAAACTTGCAGCTGAACCACGTAGGCAAGGCTCGTGCAAACCTCTCAGGTGCGCAAACGAGATATTGTTGTTAGACAACAGTATACCTACGATACACAAGGAAGCGTTGATGGGCCCTAACTCCGGAATTGGCTAAATGCCAATACAATCCGAGATAGTTTCCATATAAGTGATTCAAGATTAAAACCTTGATACACCTTTCGGAAGACTTAGAGTCTGACGAATATTTATGGAACTATAACTGATATGAATAAAAATGTTTTATCCATAAAGCTCGACTTGTTGCAATATACAAGTTCAAGGAGTTGACTACGATGAGGTTGCTTCATCGTAGCGATGCTTAAATTCGGTTCGGGTTGAACTAGCAATTAATACATATTTCATATCATGAGATATAAAAATGGATGACAAAAGGATTTCCATCTGATGGAAATGAAACCAAGGACCTGCATGTGTTACAGTCCAAGGTATTTTGTCAATCCAGAGGATGCTAGAAAGGGTGCAAACTTCAGAGTTCCAGCGATGGACAGAAGAGAGCAAAGTGGAGTTGGAATCTTTGTGTTTTGATGAAATGGTCAAAGGAGTTTTGACTTCATCAATGGATAACGAAGATGCTTGTAATTCAAGAAAGTAAGTGGGAGCCTAATAACATTTCTAAAAACCTTGTGTGCTTGACACATTGTTAATTGGAAATAAAATTCTTGACACGAATTAGGACTTCATTTGAAAATAGTTTTTCGATGAAGTGCTTGGGCTAAATAGCCTTAATATTAGGCATGATGATCTATGAAGATAGATTTACCTAATGGGGCTAAGCAATAAATACATATTGACAAGATGCTAAAACTTTTTAGCATTTAAAACACCAAGGAGTGATTCTTGCCGAAGTCACATGGAAAGAGTTTTTGCAAGACTCGGTGTCCCAAAAACACTGATGAGCAAAATACATGATGGGGATTCCACACACTCTTGTGTTTGGATTAATCATGTATTCCATGGTATGTATAACAACCAGATATGTCCAATACTCCCAAAGTTGTTGCGAGTATAGATACCAAAGTGATCAAAAGTATTGATCAAGGGACAACAGTGAAAAAGGGTCATTGAGTACTATAGTAGCACTGATGACAAGTTTTCTCGCAAGTAGAGATCATGAAGAGTTCGTTGTAAAAGGTTACATCGATACAGTCTTCATCATTTCTCCATGCGATTTTCGATTTAAATTGACGGTTTTGTGTAACACACAATTTGGTGGCACAGTTAGTTGGAATTTGTTCAAACAAGTTACTGTGGCGAATTCTATAACAGAGGCAAAGTATGTTGCCGCTTTTAAAGCGACAAAGAAGATGTTGAATCATATAGTTCATTCATGAACTTAATATGGTTCCAAGATGGCTTTTGTCAATGGGACACTACTGCAAGTAGTTGCTCCATAACTCAGTCTGAGGAATCCAGGTTCGACCTGTGATTCGCATACATATCAAGCCAAGTCCACACAAAATATGACTTTTGTGAAAGCGTGAAAACGCGAGGATATGCAAAGATACACACGGAGCTGAAGTCGTCAGATCCGTTGAACATTCAGGCTATACCACAAGCGAAGCATATTTACACCGGTGTGCCACAGGTGTAAAGTGCATTAGCATTAACTAGATTATTGACTCTAGTGCAAGTGGGAGTCTGTAGGAGATATGGCCTAGAGGCAATAATAAATGTTATTGATTATCTCCCTGTTCATAATTAGGTTTATGTTCCATGCTATAACTGCTATGGTTCTCGAGTCTGCAAATAAAACGAGGCTCGGAGGAAGACTCATATGCACGTGTGGAATAATAAACGGTAATATGTATTCCTAGTCTGGCCTCTAAGACTAGCTCAAGTATTGCATGATGGTTCTGTTTTCCTGATCATGGGCATGTCTATGCCAGCAATTTTGAGGGCACAGTGTTAGAAGAACATTTGTGTTGAATCGACCCAAATTGATGTTATGCTATGAGTTACATTCGTCACATATTAATGGTTAATAACACAGAGATGGTTAATGTTTGAAAAATTCCTTAGACCATGAGAGTGTCGAGTTTCTTCATACTTGCTTCATGAACTTTGGGGTTTGTTAAACGTCATCCGTAAATGGGTGGCTATTACGGCGGCTTACGGGTTCATGGAAAAGTGTGTCAGGTAACTTGATAGCTCGAGATTGGGATTTGCTCCTCCGACGATGGAGAGATATCTCTGGGCCCTCTCGGTGTTACGGTATCCATCATCGTCTGGCCAGACACTTTGTGATTTGATCACAGGGATGCCGGAACACGGTAACGAGAAAAGAGAACAATACCGGTAACGAGGTAACTGGCATAGTGGACAAGTTGTTGATCCACGGAAATGCCTACATGTCTAACCTCGGGTATTTGTAACATATCGTGAAGCAACAGGAATAGCACACGGCAACTGGAGGTTCACTCGAATATTCATTCGTGTGGGTATAGGGGTCAATATGGGTGTCCACGGCTCCGATGTTGATCATTGATCGGAAGGTGTTCCGTGTCATGTCTATAATTCACCGAACCTATAGGGTCACACGCTTAAGGGTCATCTATCTGCTGAATACTAGACAGGGAGTCTGAGAGAAAATCACCGAAAAGTTTCGGAGACAACGGAAGAGTTCCGGAGAGAGAACACTGAAAAAGTTTCGGTAAAACCGAAAAGTTGTTTCGGATAAAACCATTGATCCAAAAAGGTTTCGGCAAGCACCGGGAATGTTTTGGAGGTTGCCAGATTGGTCTGGTAATTTCTGGAATTTTTCTGGAGAAAAAACCGAAAAAAAAGTTTCGGAGCTGCCGGAGTTGTTTACCGGGTAAACAAAGATGGTTTTAAATTAAACCACCATACTGGAAATGTTCCAGAGCGCGTCCAGATAATTTTAGAGGGTGCCGGAAATGTTCTGGGACCTTCTGGAATTTTTCAGAAATAATAGTCGCGGAAAACATCTTGTCCCAGCGTGAGGGGACAAGATCCCACGGATCGTGGGGGCTGGTTTTGGGCTGTTTTTGGGGGGGCCCCCTTTGGGAGCAGCCCCCTTGTGGCTGGACAAAATGTTGGGGGGGGGCCCCATGGTGGGGGGCAGCCCCCACAAATGGTGGAGAGTGTTGGGAGGAAGGTGGGGCCCCATGGGGGAACACCATGGACAAGGGAACATGTTTTTCCCTTGTTTGGTGGGAACATGTTCTCCTTGTTTTGTGGGAACATGTTTTCCCCATGTTTAGTGGGCTGAATTTTCAGCCCCCTCCACCCCTTCCACCACTATATAAGGAGGAGGAGAGGTGCTCTCCAACTCCACTCCAACTCTCTCACACAAGCCATGCATGATCTGGCATTCTCTCTCCCTCCCACGAAATAGTTTCGTAGTGCCGAAAGGCTGTCTGGGTTCCGGTGGGAACTAGTTCTGGACGGCGAAGCCCTGCCGGATAGATGGCACCGTATGTGTGCAACCCCGTAGAGAGGTCATAGTTTCGTCCTTTTGCCCGAGGGGCTGTTCGAGTGTCCTCCCGAAGGGCTGTCCGAGTGACGGTCCGAGTTCTGTGAGTCCTCCCGAAGGGCTGTCCACGACACCGTCCGGGGGACTGTCCGACCGCCTCCCGGAGGGCTGTCCGAGTGGCGGATGAGGGAGTACATCCTCGCGGTTGGGAGGTTGTAAATCCTAGCTGCGGGGATCTGCACCGACGATCGTCATCGACTCTACTTCCGCTGCGCTACGAGTCGGTAACGAAAATGATCAAACCTTGTATGCAGTCTCCATAGTGGTCCTGGGCTGGTGCGTAGGTCGGAAAATTTTTGTTTTCTACTACGTTCCCCAACATTTGGCAATGTGCCTCCAATGTTCTTGTCGATATTCGGAATACCACAGTCATGCTTCGTTGCAGCAATGATATGGTGTCAAGTAAAGATTGGATTCGAATATCTTAAATGATGCAGAGGAACAATTCCAAGAGTATCTCGGAACATAAGGAATAACCAAACACAACCAGGTCTGTGTTGACAGAAAGTCAAGAAGGTCACCGATGATATCACAAATCATCGAGGGACAGAAATCGAAATGTTGGTGTTTTGTCAAGAGGTTTCATGAAGATGTAATCGATTATCGACGACATCAATCAAAAAGAATGGTGGAGCCAAAAGTTTTTGGAACCACGGATACGACACAAGCTCGAAATCAAGCTTGTTGCTCGAGGTGAAATGATAAGATGAGGAGGATCGACGTAAGCTTCGCTCATCGTCGGAAGTCGCTCCGGGCATAAGGACCAGGTAGCACAGTTGAAAGTTGGCACGATAAAAATATAGCCGATCAGGCTAGGAATGATGTGATGGGGTATTATACTTCCCAGTAACAAGTACTAGGGGTAATACCGGCAGGTAAACCAGGGTAGAGGTTGGACGGGTGAAATGGTCTGTAGAGGACAAGTATTTAACTTATCCAGGAAATGGAATCAAGGAGAAAATATGGTCGGAACCACGATTGCAAAGGATCAATTCATAGATACAAGATGAACTTGTACCAAGGAAATAATTCTTTTTACGAGCAGCTTCCATGATAAGTTCTACATCGTTTCCATGGGCATGAACACAAAGGTTCAAGGTCGACTTCCACTTCTTCAATGCATAACCTTTCATTCACTTTCTCGTTTTCGAAGAAATTGTAGTGCTGAGATTTTATCTGGCGAAGCACCAGAAGAGTTTGACTCGCATAACCTTCGAGCTCACACGAATTAGAGAAAACATAGGTTCAACCCATCGGGACATTTTACGAAGCTATGCAACCATCAACCAAAGTAAGGGGTGCGAGTTCGAAAGCAGAGCATTGAAGTCAAAACAGATGATACAATTTACCGATGGTATTTAGTATCAAGGAAGAGCTCACAAGATGTTTGAATAAGAAGGATACTGTCGGATATTAATCCAACAAAAGATCAGGTAAACGAGAAAGGATCTGACATGAGTAGCGTTACTCAACCAGAAGAAGAAGAAGGTATCGGCATCAGATTATAGAAACATCGGAATAATCCGACGTTTAAGTACAAAGAGGTTATGGTTCAGAAATGTAGGATCAGAAGCAAAAGCTCTGATCAAAAGATGAGTAGGTTGATTAGAGCTAGATGGACAACTTTAGCGTTCCGTCTTGCAGAGATCTCCATCCATGGCTACGTGACATGTCCTGGTCAGTGGTCAGTCCCAGGTCACTATGGGAAGGCATGCACTGCCTTTCCGTGTCATGCAGCAGGGTGAATAAGTGAACGGTAAGAAGTAGAGAAAGCTTCAGTGTCAAAGGTAATGGCAACGGGGAAGGAACCGACAAAGTTCTTTGAATAGAAAAGAGTCGATCGGATAATTGTCCATAGAAGGAATCAAGTGATCCGTGAGAATTAACGGGGTAAGGTTTTAACAACTGGTCCCACCTGAGAGTCCTCCGAGAAAGAACGGGAGGCAAGCACATCAGATTAAGGAAGCACTTGATCAACCCAAGTATAAAATTCAGGGGGTTCACGAATTCTAAAGTCAGGAGTGACAATTAGTTCACCTGGGCAGAGGGACGAGTGATTTATACAAGCTTCGTTAGACAATCAACAAATACTTGATTGGCCGAAAACCAGCTCATGTCCGAAATGACGTCTGAGCTAGAAGGAAGAATTAGTTGAGAAGAGCTGATGATTGCGTGTATTTGCACACATGTTGAATCAATAGGATCGGAATGATAATGACAAGGGATATCAACAACAATTACTTGACATATGGAGCTAACCATAACGGAAGCAAGCAAGAATTCCAGGAGCAGTAGGCTGCAGAGGATTCTCGGAAGATCAGATGATATTTCAAAGCGTTTTAGGAATCACAGAATCAACAGGGGATGATCGAATCCCTGGTACTGTGAGTAATTAACCGCAGTGCGAAAGAAGCTGCACGGCAGTAGGTTCAAAGGATTCCCGGTTTAACGAGGAGTATTACGGGGTATCTCGTATATACATGAGTGACTGGCCATGATGATACAACGGCAAGGATGTGTAGATATCCACGAGGAGCATAGGTGTTAGTAAGCTACGAAAGCAGTGGGCAAAGTGTCTCGGAAAACTTCGAGGAGTATCTTCGGAGTCTTTGGATGATGACACGCCATCTTCTGGAATGAGGGGGCTCTCCGGGAGAAAGCGGTTGCGAGAACCTAAGTGTCGGTGTTAGTAATTTATTAAACCCGAATAGAAGACAGATTAGAGTCCCAGAGTATAGACGAGGAATAAAAGATCCTAATACCACCCAGTTGGCGACGTGGGCCCGTAAGCCACACAGCCAACTTAGTAAAACAGTTTTGGACCACTAGACTCAACTTCGGCCAAGGAAGTGGGAAGGGGGATACCTAGGGGCAGTCGGCTCTGATACCAACCTGTGACGCCCCCGGCTTAATCGTGCACTAATCATACACGCAAATGCGCACGATCAAGCCTAAGGACTCACTTGATGATATCACAACACAACTCTAAAACATAAATAAAGTCATACAAGCTTAATATTACAAGCCAGGGCCTCGAGGGCTCGAATACATAGCTCGATGGCATACAAGCGTCAGCGAAAGCATCAGATATCTGGGTACAGATATATTACAAAGAGAGAGAAGTAGGCCTTCACAGAGGCGGGGTAAAATAAAAACTATGATCGAAAGGCGTAGGCCTCCTGCCCTGGACCCTCCGATCCTACTCCTGGTCGTCAGTCGGCTCCTCGTAGTAGTAGTACTCTCCGGGCTGGTAGTAGTACTGGTCGTCGACGGGGGCATCTGACTCTGGGGCTCCGTCTTCTGGTGGCATCAAAAGAATATATGGGGGAAAAAGAAAATAAAGCAAACATGAGTACTCATCCGAAGTACTCAGCAAGCAAGGATCTACACTACATATGCAACATTTTCAAAAGGGGGCTGTATCAGTGGACTGGGCTGCAAAAATGCCAGAATAGAGGGGGAAAGCCTAGTCCTATCGAAGACTAGCATCTTCAACAATCTTCAGCAGTCTTGCAGCATCAGAAGAGAGCGGATCAACATAATGTAAAGTAGTAGCAGTATCATCAACCTCGACCTGAGATCCTTTCTCGACTCCCTGCGAGAAAGCAATCCCAGAGCCGTACTATCCAGTTCTCATCACATGTTCTAGTTGTACCGATCGGGATACAACTCCGAGTGTCCGTTACCGTAGGACAGGCTATCGATAGAAGTTTCTTCCCTGCAGGGGTGCACCAACTTACCCACCATGCTTGCTTAACTCCGGCCGGACAAACTTTACTGGGTCATGCCCGGCCTCGGCCAAACAACACGCCGCAACCCGACCTAGGCTCTAAAGAGAGGTCAGCACGCCGGACTAACCTATGCCCCCGGGGGTCATGGGCCTTCGCCCCGGGAACCCTGCACGTTGCGAGGACATTTTGGAAGCAGACCTAGCAACCCCTTATACAAGCGCAGTTGCGTTCCCAGTCCAATCCAAAATGGGCCGCTCCTCGCTGACGTCAATAGAGCTTCGGCTGATGTATATGACGCAGAATGCCCATACTATGCCCACGTGATGGTTAGTGCTATCGGGCCAGAGGCCCCTCGGATCAAATATCCAAACCGTTTAGTGGTTTAGGATCGCGCGGAAACGAGCAGAGACTCACGATCAATGTGACCCCGTCGCCCCGTCTCGAGGACTTGCGGCAAGGGCTAGGAATGCCCGGCCACGCCTCGTAATATCTCGTGGGCACCATCCAGGTCAACCCGACTCCACATCACTTCGCATTAAGCTCGCGCGGGTTCCCCTCAGGGCCGACCCGTCTTTAGTATCATGTTTTAGTGTCAAGTCTTAATATCCAAAGTATCTTTGTGTCCGACACCAAGGGGGAACCCTGAGGAATCACCCTCGACGGAATCCCACTCGATGTTATCATCAAGGTGAACGGAAGAGGATTCACCCTCGACGTCCACACTTGAGAAGTTGCAAGACGGCGTCGGTATCGGGGGTGGTGTACGAGGAAATCACCCTCACTTACCACGACCGAGTAACTAACCCACAAGGTCAGCATTAGACGTGCTAGAGAGGAGTCACCCTCGGCACGTGACGGTAACCTAGTGGTGTCGAGCAACTTAGGATGGAGTGATGTGCAGTGCCCAGGTCTGATCTTCGATCCCGTAGAACGGGTCTTCTGAGTATCCAGCGGGGCAGTTGGGACAAGTGGGTCTCTGATATGGCTCTACCCATCCTATGCTAAACAGTTTAGGATATCAGGCATGTATCAACAGTAGGTTACAAATAAGCAGGCTATGCAACAGATATAGGATAGCAACATCAGCAGTAACATCTAATGCAAGCATAAGAGGGAAGAGAGTAGGCGATATCGAAATGCTCAAAATGGGGGTGCTTGCCTGTTTGCTCTGGGGCAAGGGCAAGGTCTTCAGTGGTGTCGTCGGGGACGTAGTCGTACTCCGGAGCTGCGTCTGCCTCGGGAGCTACGTCGATGTCGGGGTCTATTCGAGAGAGAAGAGGGGGAAGAAACAGGTAAACATAATGCAAACAGATGCAGCACAGTGCGTGTGATGCTATGATGCAGTGCAGGGTTGCCTGAATATGCATCTAAGTCAATTTAGTTATTTTTAGAATTATTCTGGGATTTATTTACCGAAGTGTGTGCACTATTCATCTGCCGGATTCGGGTCCGGAGTTACGGGTTCTTCTACGTAGGGGGTTCCGACAAGGAAACAGACGGCACGATCAGACTCGTCTCGTCGTTCTGAGCAACTTTCATGTTTTAACTTTTTCGATCTGAGCTACGGTTTAAAAGTTATGAATTTCTAAAGATTATTTGAATTTTTGGAATTTATTTTATTTACTGAAAATGAATTATGACGTCAGCATCACGTCACTGTGACGTCAGCAGGTCAATTGCGGTTGACCAGGGTCAAATCTGACATGTGGGGTCACTGGGACCCACATGTCAGCCTCTGTTAATGTTAAACAGAGTTAAATTTAAACTAATTAGCTAATTAAGCTACTGGGCCCACCTGTCAGCCACTAATTAAGTTATCTAATTAATTCTAAACTGGTTTTAGTTAATTAAGGAGGTGGGCCCCATCTGTCAGTTGCTGGGCCGGTCCAGTCAGCAGAGCTGACCGGTCAACAGGCCGGCCGGGCCCCTGGGGCCCACGGGTCAGTGACCCTGGGGGTGGCCCCGGACCGACCACGTCAGCGCGGGTGCCGGCGTTTAACCGCCGGTGGCCATATCCACGGCGGAGGGTCGGGCGCGCGTCGGAATCCACCTAGGGGCGGCCGTTCCGCGAGCGGTTGGCACCGTTCGAACGCGCGCACGACGCCGAGTCGGTTGGTGGTGTTCGTGGGTGCTGGGGTGTAGGAGATATGCCCTAGAGGCAATAATAAATGTTATTATTTATCTCCGTGTTCATAATTAGGTTTATGTTCCATGCTATAACTGCTGTGGTTCCCGAGCCCGTATATCCATAAAGGCTCTGGGGAAAACCCATGTGCACGTGTGGAATAATAAACGGTAAAATGTATTCCTAGTCATGCCTCTAAGACTAGCTCAAGTGTTGCATGATGATTATGTTTTCCCAATAATAGGCATGTCTATGCCACCAACTTTGAGGGCACAAATGTTAGAAGAACATTTGTGTTGAATCGACCCGATTGATGTTATGCTATGAGATACATTCGTCACAAGTTAATGGTTAATAACACAGAGATGGTTAACGTTTGCATGATTCCTCAGACCATGAGAGTATCGAGTTTCTTCATGCTTGCTTCATGAACTTTGGGGTTTGTTAAACGTCATCCGTAAATGGGTGGCTATTACGGCGGCTTACGGGTTCATGGAAAAGTGTGTCAAGTAACTTGATAGCTCAAGATTGGGATTTGCTCCTCCGGCGATGGAGAGATATCTCTGGGCCCTCTCGGTGTTACGGTATCCATCATCGTCTGGCCAGACACTTTGTGATTTGATCACAGGGATGCCGGAACACGGTAACGAGAAAAGAGAACAATACCGGTAACGAGGTAACTAGCATAGTGGACAAGTTGTTGATCCACGGGAATGCCAACATGTCTCACCTTGGGTATTTGTAACATATCGCGAAGCAACAGGAATAGCACACGGCAACTGGAGGTTCACTCGAATATTCATTCGTGTGGGTATAGGGGTCAATATGGGTGTCCACGGCTCCGATGTTGATCATTGATCGGAAGGGGTTCCGTGTCATGTCTATACTTCACCGAACCTATAGGGTCACACGCTTAAGGGTCATCTATCTGCTAAATACTAGACACGGAGTCTGAGAGAAAATCACCGAAAAAGTTTCGGACAGCGGAAAAGTTCCGCAGAGAGAGGTCACCGGATGAGTTCTGGTGATACTGAAAAGTTGTTTCAGAGGATACCATAAAGTCAAATTGGTTTCGTCACATGCCTGATAATTCTTGGAGGGTGCCAGAATTGTTCTGGAAACTTCTGGGAATTTTCTGGAAGAAAAACCGGAAATGTTTCGGAGCTGCCGGAACCGCTTCAGATGCTTTTCGCAGATGAAAATCACTAATTTGGAATTGTTCCAGAATGCGTTGAAAATTATTTTAGTGGGTACTGGAATTGTTCTAAGCCCACATAAATATTTTCAGTTCGAACGGACGCTGAAAAATGTCGTCGTGAATAGTGAAAGTGCTTTTTGGGAATTTTTATGGAAAGCACCTTTTGGGAAATTTCCCAAAAGGCTTCTAGAAGCCTTGGGCACTAAGGAAGCCCCCTTGGGGGGGGGGCCCAAGGGGTAGCCGGCCAAGCATGGTGGAGCTCCTTGGAGCTCCACATGGGACCCTTTTTTATCTTTATTCTTTTATGAAAAGGCATAAAGTGGGGGTACTTTGGGGTTATTTGTATGACATCTTTACCCCTTGGCTTTCCTATAAATAGAGGAGAGTGGGCTGCCAACAAACCTCATCCCTTCTCACATACAAGTGCCATGCAATGATCTGGCTTCTCTCTCCCTCCCCGCGAAATAGTTTCGTAGAGTCGAAAGGCTGTCTGGGTTCCGGTGGGAACTAGTTCTGGACGGCGAAGCCCTGCCGGATAGATGACACCGTATGTGTGCAACTCTGTAGAGAGGTCGTAGTTTCGATCTTAGTGCCCGAGGGGCTGTTCGAGAGTGCCTCCTGAAGGGCTGTCCAAGTGACGGTCCGAGTTCTGTGGGTCCTCCCGGAGGGCTGTCCGAGTGACCGTTCGAGTTTCGAAGGTCCTCCCGAAGGGCTGTCCGCGACACCGTCCGGGGGACTGTTCGACTGCCTCCCGGAGGGCTATCCGAAGGGAAGACGAGGGTATACATCCTCGCGGTTGGGAGGTTGTAAATCCTAGCTGCGGGGATCTGCACCACCGATCGTCATCGACTCTACTTCCGCTGCGCTACGAGTCGGTAACGAAACTGATCAAACCTTGTATGCAGTCTCCATAGTGGTCCTGGGGTGGTGCGTAGGTCGGAAAATTTTTGTTTTCTGCTGCGTCCCCCTACAGTGGCATCATGAGCCGTGCTATGCGTAGATGCAGGTTGCGATCTAGAATACATAGAGATGTATGGGTGTTGCACAATATAATTAGGTAGTAGATGAGTTCTATTACTGAAAATTATTTGTGCGGGTAGCAGAGGAAATCTGTTGCCCGATGTTCTTGTTGCTTCCTTGGAATTTGCATATTTCTGATCTTGATAACAGCATGGTGGAGTTTCAATGTTCTGGCAATCCGCGATCCTGATTGATCAACGAAGTGCTAACAGTCCATTGAATTCCACCGTAGTTAAAAAGAAAGATGAAATTTCGCAGACAAAAGGGCAATGCAGATATGATCTGCACGGGGGTCATGCGTATGACGAAGTTTAGTATGGGGCTCGAGATTTTATTATCTCGGTTTTCATACACCCTAGAAAGTTAATCTAGCGACTTGAATTATCATACTTGATGATGGACGTTGGTAGCTTCGGTTTGTTTCGAAACCTTAGAAGCCACGTAAAACAAGTTTTTGCATGAACCGATTAGAGGCGTCTAACTTGGTTTTGCAGGAGGGTTTGCATGTGCATTTGATGTGGTATAGCAGTGCTCATAATAATTTTACTATGTATGAGATGACTATATAATGTAAATTGATTAACATGACCTGCGTGTCATGATTCGGCATGATGGCTGGAGCCATATGATTGCACTTTAATGACCTGCGTGTCAACCTTGTTGTAATGCATTATTTTATTAGCTATAAAGATAGCAATATTATCTGGTGCATCGACAAGGTGGTGGCAATCTTCGCGAAGGTGAACACCGACGCGAATGCCGAAGACGAAGAAATGAAAGACTTCTCCGTCAGAAAGGGCTATACCAAATCATGCTATTATGAATTGCCTGAGATGTTTATCCCTTATGATGCACCCTTCTTGATTGCGCGGTAGTCGCTTTTATTAGGGTGATCTCTCACAAAAATATCAAGTAGTTAGTGTTCTCCCAAGTGTAGCACCGTCACGGCACCTAACTTTTCGGGGTGCGCCATGCTAACATGGGTACGAACGATTAGGGATGTGTGAGGCGGGTGAGTTGAGACCTCGCAGCAAGATCACTTGGTTGTATTGACGTTCAGGCTTGAAAGTCATGAGCTCGGAACACACACATCGAAAGATGAACAAGAGTCACATAGAGATGTGATCGGCAAGTTTGCCTAACGATTGAAGTTCTCGTCATCAGTGATGCTCACCATCAATGGCGTTGAATTGAAATTTGTGTCTTGAATCACTCACAATCAATTGTGAGAGATATTGATTTGAGTGGGAGCGCACTGTAGAATTAACTTGTTTAATTCTCAGTGCAATTAATTTTGAACACTGTCTAAGTGTGATTTGCATAATAGTTGTAGAATAATGGCTCGCATTTCCACCTTCCCTGTTAAAATTGAATAGCTATTAAATATCTGGTTAAAACTTTATGGTTGGTAACGTAATGTGAGGATTGTCCTCGAGAGTGCCGAGAAGGACTTTGTCCTATCGCATACTTTCGGTATTCTTTCGCTTATGCTATGGATCATGTGACTCTCGTCCTTCGATCCAAAAGCTAGAATTCCGTTTCAGTCAAGTGCAATACATTTGCTTCCATGAGACCAGAACTTCGAAAGTTTGGATAGTTATGTGATATTCATGGAATCTGAAAATCATTTTCAGAGACAGACAAAGGCTAAAAGATATGAGATATCCAAAGCAATGTTTGTTTGCAAACTATTAGTAAAAGAGTTTACTATGCATTAGACTGATAAGAGAGGGATCCAGTAGAACGCCTGTCATATGACGAAAGGTGAATAAAACAACAACTTAAAGAGAAAGGAAGTGTCTGAAGGGTGTTAGTGTGACTTACACACCAAGGAAGTCCGGGGCTAACGCCACTATTAAGTTGAGTGCTTCTTCTGAGAGTAGGAGAAATACTGAAAGTTAAACTGTTAGAAGTATAAAGGCAAAAAGAAAGAAGACTGGAATATCCAGCTCATGTATGAATGTCATACAAGTTTTTGATGTATAGAAGGCTGGTAAAAGATATAGTTCTTGGGAATTATGGTTAAACATGTTAATCACTAATTCTTGGGTATTGTGAGACAATCACAAAGATACCCGCTCGATTGCATTCTGTTACAATTCGATGTAAGAACTACTATGGCCTAAAAGACTAGCCAAGAATGAGGTTTAGGTATACACAGGGAACATAGTAAATGTTACTATACCTTCCATCGGTGTATTACCGTCTGTATTCATTTTCATAATTCATTTAGAGTTTCACAAACTCTAGCCCATTGCATAAGGTATCTTGCAAGAAGGTTGTTCATAAGAGAACTTTTGATGTTCGATGTTATGAATAACATAAGGGCCATACTTTCATTATGAATAAGATGTATGTTATGAATATTGATAATAATACATTACCTCTGGGTTTACTTTCATAATTCATTTTAGAGTTTCATACACTCTAGCCCATTGCACAATGTTTGTTGCAAAAGAGTTGTTCATAAAACAACAATTGTTGTTCAGTATTATGAATAACATGGAGGGCCATGCTTCCATCCAAATTTGGACGTATGTTATGAATATTGATGGTAATATGATACATCTATAACACTGACGCTAAATGTCGCAAGACTAAAAGAATACCACACAAGTGTGGCACTGCATTTGGTCACATTGGAGAAACCCGCATGGAAAACTCCATTATGATGGATTTTGAAGTCGTTTGATTTTGAATCATCTGACACTTGCAAATTTCCTCCGAAAAGTGAAGTGACTGAAATACCGTTCACAGGCCATAAGGAATGAGCAACAAACTTATTGGTGATCATACATTTTGATGTGTGTAGTTCAATAAATGTTGTTGCAAGTAGTGGATTTATCTATCTTCAGAAATGACTCAAGTAGATATATGGATATTTACTTGATGAGACGTAAGTCTGGATCTTTTGAAATCATTCGAAAGGTTTACAAATATGAAGTAGAAGTTATTGTAACAAAAAAATTATGTTTCTACAATTCGATTGCAGAAAGAAATATTTGAGTTACAAGTTTAGCGAATGTCTGATGAGTTGTGAAAAGAGTTTCATAACTTACACCTCCCGGAACACCACTGTGAGTGGAAAGTCCGTGAAGATGTAATCGAACCATTTATGACATGGTAAGATCAAAGATGACATAAATAAATTTGCCATTATCCCTTTTAAAAGGTGATGCTTTAGAGACTGCGGCTTTTACACTGAAAAGAGCTCCATCGGGTCTGTTGAAATGACAGCATGGTATGGTACGCCCAACCATGTTATATCTTTTCTTAACATTTGGAATATGGGGCTTGTGTAAAAGGTTACAAACCTATTCCAAATCAGACAAGTGCTATTTTGTAGGTTATCCCAAAATGTTGGGTATTCCTCCCTCACTATGTCGAGGCAAATTGGTTTGCCACTAAGAACGGTATGCTTTTTGAAAAAAATGGTTCTTTCAAAAAGGTGAGTGGGAGAATAGTGCAACTCGACGAGATAAACAGTATCTTCGTCATCAAATCAAAGGAAAGAGACCTTGGAAGTAATTCCAGAGTTTCCTACTGCGACTGATACGGAAGTCTCTACAATAAAATGTATGGACTTCAGTCGAACTTGCAGCTGAACCACGTAGGCAAGGCTCGTGCTAACCTATCAGGTGCGCAACGAGATATTGTTGTTAGACAACAGTATACCTACGATACACAAGGAAGCGTTGATGGGCCCTGACTCCGGAATTGGCTAAATGCCAATACAATCCGAGATAGTTTCCATATAAATAATTCAAGATTAAAATCTTGATACACCTTTCGGAAGACTTAGAGTCTAACGAATATTTATGGAACTTAAAACTGATACGGATAAAAATGTTTTATCCATAAAGCTCGACTTGTTGAAATAACAAGTTCAAAGGAGTTGACTACGATGAGGTTGTTTCACAGTAGCGATGCTTAAAGTCGGTTCGGGTTGAACTAGCAATTAATACATATTTCAGTCATGAGATATGAAACATGGATGACAATAGGATTTCCATATGATGGAAATGAAACCAAGGACTTGCATGTGTTACAGTCCAAGGTATTTTGTCATTCCAGAGGATGCTAGTAAGTTTACAAACTTCAGAGTTCTAGCAATTAACAGAAGAGAGCAAAATGGAGTTGGAATCTTCGTGTTTTGATGAAATGGTCAAAAGGGTTTGCTTTCATCAATGGGTAACGAAGATGCTTGTGATTCAAGAAAGTAAGTGGGAGCATAATAAAATTTCTAAAAACCTTGTGTGCTTGACACATTGTTAATTGGAATTAAAATTCTTGACACGAATTAGGACTTCATTTGAAAATAGTTTTTCAATGAAGTGCTTGGGCTAAATAGCCTTTATATTAGGCATGATGATCTATGGAGATAGATTTACCTAATAGGGCTGAGCAAAGATACATATTGACAAGATGCTAAAACCTTTTAGCATTAAAAACGTCAAGGAGTGATTCTTGCCGAAGTCACATGGAAAGAGTTTTTGCAAGACTCGGTGTCCCAAAACACTGATGAGCAAAATACATGATGGAGATTCCACACACCCTTGTGTTTGGATTAATCATGTATTCCATGGTATGTAAAAACAACCAGATATGTCCAATACTCCCAAAGTTGTTGCGAGTATAGATACCAAAGTGATCAAAAGTACTGATCATGGGACAACAGTGAAAAAGGGTCATTGAGTACTATAGTAGCACTGATGACATGTTTTCTCGCAAGCAGAGATCATGAAGAGTTCGTTGTAAAAGGTTACATCGATACAGTCTTCATCCATGCTCCAAGCGATTTTCGATTTAAGTTAAGGGTTTTGTGCAATACACAATATGGTGGCACGGTAGTTGGAAATTGTTCCAAACAAGTTACTGTGGCAAATTCTATAACAGAGGCGAAGTATGTTGCCGCTTTTAAAAGCGACAAAGAAGATGTTAAATCATATAGTTCATTCATGAACTTAGTATGGTTCCAAGATGGCTTTTGTCAATGGGACACTACTGCAGGTAGTTGCTCCATAACTCAGTCTGAGGAATCCAGGTTCGACCTGTGATTCACATACATACAAAGCCAAGTCTACACAAAATATGAATTTTGTGAAAGCGTGAAAACATGAGGATATGCAAAGATACACACGGAGCTGAAGTCGTCAGATCCGTTGGACATCAGGCTATACCACAAGCGAAGCATATTTACACCGGTGTGCCACAGGTGTAAAGTGCATTAGCATTAACTAGATTATTGACTCTAGTGCAAGTGGGAGTCTGTAGGAGATATGCCCTAGAGGCAATAATAAATGTTATTATTTATCTCCGTGTTCATAATTAGGTTTATGTTCCATGCTATAACTGCTGTGGTTCCCGAGCCCGTATATCCATAAAGGCTCCGGGGAAAACCCATGTGCACGTGTGGAATAATAAACGGTAAAATGTATTCCTAGTCATGCCTCTAAGACTAGCTCAAGTGTTGCATGATGATTATGTTTTCCCAATCATAGGCATGTCTATGCCAGCAACTTTGAGGGCACAAATGTTGGAAGAACATTTGTGTTGAATCGACCCGATTGATGTTATGCTATGAGATACATTCGTCACAAGTTAATTGTTAATAACACAAAGATGGTTAACGTTTGCATGATTCCTCAGACCATGAGAGTATCGAGTTTCTTCATGCTTGCTTCATGAACTTTGGGGTTTGTTAAACGTCATCCGTAAATGGGTGGCTATTACGGCGGCTTACGGGTTCATGGAAAAGTGTGTCAAGTAACTTGATAGCTCAAGATTGGGATTTGCTCCTCCGGCGATGGAGAGATATCTCTGGGCCCTCTCGGTGTTACGGTATCCATCATCGTCTGGCCAGACACTTTGTGATTTGATTACAGGGATGCCGGAACACGGTAACGAGAAAAGAGAACAATACCGGTAACGAGGTAACTAGCATAGTGGACAAGTTGTTGATCCACGGGAATGCCAACATGTCTCACCTTGGGTATTTGTAACATATCGCGAAGCAACAGGAATAGCACACGGCAACTGGAGGTTCACTCGAATATTCATTCGTGTGGGTATAGGGGTCAATATGGGTGTCCACGGCTCCGATGTTGATCATTGATCGGAAGGGGTTTCGTGTCATGTCTATACTTCACCGAACCTATAGGGTCACACGCTTAGGGGTCATCTATCTGCTAAATACTAGACAGGGAGTCTGAGAGAAAATCACCAAAAAAGTTTCGGACACCGAAAAAGTTTCGGACAGCGGAAAAGTTCCGCAGAGAGAGGTCACCGGATGAGTTCCGGTGATACTGAAAAGTTGTTTCAGAGGATACCATAAAGTCAAATTGGTTTCGGCACATGCCTGATAATTCTTGGAGGGTGCCAGAATTGTTCTGGAAACTTCTGGGAATTTTCTGGAAGAAAAAACGGAAATGTTTCGGAGCTGCCGGAACCGCTTCAGATGCTTTTCGCAGATGAAAATCACTAATCTGAAATTGTTCCAGAACGCGTTGAAAATTATTTTAGTGGGTACTGGAATTGTTCTAAGCCCACATAAATATTTTCAGTTCGAACGGACGCTGAAAAATGTCGTCGTGAATAGTGAAAGTGCTTTTTGGGAATTTTTATGGAAATCACCTTTTGGGAAATTGCCTTGGGCACTAAGGAAGCCCCCTTGGGGGGGGGCCCAAGGGGTGGCCGGCCAAGCATGGTGGAGCTCCTTGGAGCTCCACATGGCACCCTTTTTTATCTTTATTCTTTTATGAAAAGGCATAAAGTGGGGGTACTTTGGGGTTTTTTGTATGACATCTTTACCCCTTGGCTTTCCTATAAATAGAGGAGAGTGGGCTGCCCACAAACCTCATCCCTTCTCACATACAAGTGCCATGCAATGATCTGGCTTCTCTCTCCCTCCCCGCGAAATAGTTTCGTAGAGCCGAAAGGCTGTCTGGGTTCCGGTGGGAACTAGTTCTGGACGGCGAAGCCCTGCCGGATAGATGACACCGTATGTGTGCAACTCTGTAGAGAGGTCGTAGTTTCGATCTTAGTGCCCGAGGGGCTGTTCGAGAGTGCCTCCCGAAGGGCTGTCCAAGTGACGGTCCGAGTTCTATGGGTCCTCCCGGAGGGCTGTCCGAGTGACCGTTCGAGTTTCGAAGGTCCTCCCGAAGGGCTGTCCGCGACACCGTCCGGGGGACAGTTCGACCACCTCCCGGAGGGCTGTCCGAAGGGAAGACGAGGGTATACATCCTCGCGGTTGGGAGGTTGTAAATCCTAGCTGCGGGGATCTGCCCCACCGATCATCATCGACTCTACTTCCGCTGCGCTACGAGTCGGTAACGAAACTGATCAAACCTTGTATGCAGTCTCCATAGTGGTCCTGGGCTGGTGCGTAGGTCAGAAATTTTTTGTTTTCTGCTGCGTCCCCCTACATGGGGGTGGCCGGAGAAAGCGTCGGCGGCGAGGTAGGCGGCGGCCGGAGCTCGGTCGAACT
This sequence comes from Thinopyrum elongatum, assembly GCA_011799875.1. Taxonomy (NCBI): domain Eukaryota; kingdom Viridiplantae; phylum Streptophyta; class Magnoliopsida; order Poales; family Poaceae; genus Thinopyrum; species Thinopyrum elongatum. The sequence continues at coordinate 25,340,827 of CM022298.1, forward strand.
CGGGGTCGAAGCTATGGTGCACTTAAGGCGGCGCGGGTGGCAGCGTTGGCCTCCGGGAAGCATGCTGAGCATGACGCAGGGCTCGGAGGCGGTCGGTGCTGACGGTGGCCGCGTCGGCGAGGCCAACTGCGGCGGTGTGCTTACGGCAACGGCGGCGAGCAGCAAGGGGGCAGCGCACGAGCTAGCTAGCAAAGGAGGAGTGGGGCGGAGCTCACCGGGTGGGCACATGGAGGCCCGGCGAGTGACTAGTTGCTGGAGGGCGCCGGAATCGACGCGGCGGAGCTCGAGGTCGTGGCGGAGGGGATCGGCCCTAGCGTCGTCGATGCGCCGTCCCGCCCTCGATCCAGCAGCGGGGACGAAGGAGACGATGGTGGCGGGGCTGATGGACGACGTCTCGAGGCTCGGGGGGGCACCGTTGCGCGGTGACGACGGCGACGAGCGCGTCGGCTCTTTCCCAGATCGACGGAGAGGGAGAGAGAGATGAACGAGCGTGGGAGGAGAGGGGAGAGTGAGACGAGGCGACCAGGGGGAAGCTCGTGGCGAGCTTATCCCCTCGCCCTGCCTGCCCTCATCGCGGTGGCGAGCGGCAAGCGGTGCGTCAAGTGCGGCCATGGAGACGGCGACACGGCGACGAGGAACAGTGGAGGGAGTGGGCTGGCTGGGCCAGCGTCAGGTAAGTGGCTTCGGCCTTTTTTTCTGTTATTTTCTTTTATTTATTAAACAGAGGGGGAAAAACAATTAATAGGGCACCCATTTCACTTAGGAAAAATATGGGAAGGGTCCCATTAAATCTATAGTGATTTTAGACAGTGCCACAACAAGTTTGAGAATTTTGGAATCTGTCTGGATTTTTCCATAAATGAGATAGCATTTTAAAAATGCAGAAATGCTCTGAATTAATTGCCACTGCTCATTTTACCAGCAAGGTGATATTGTATTCTTTAACAAATATTGTTTTGGATTATTAGCTAAGTGGTGAACATTTTTGCAGCAATATCTGAGCAACTTTAATTTGCACTGAAGTTGAATTTGGATTTAATGGGAAAGTTTGATATGAGTTGTTTAACCTCTGTGATCATGCAATGCAACTGATGATGACTTGGCATGATCAAGAGGAATTACTGTAGTGTGATGTTGGGGATGTTACAACCAATACACTAACGGTTTGGATATTTGATTCGATGGGCATCTGGCCTGATAGCACTAACCATCACGTGGGCAAAGTATGGGCGTTCTGTGTCGTATGCATCAGCCGAAGCTTAATTGACGTCAGCGAGGAGCGGCGCGCGCTGGATTGGACTGGTTAAGCCCGCGCTTGTTTTAAGGGGGCTAGGTCTGCTTCCGGCCGCCCTCGCAACGCACAGGAGCACCCGGGGTGATGGCCCAAGACACCTGGGGGCATAGGTTAGTCCGGCTTGCTGACCTCTCCATTAAGCCTAGGTCGGGTTGCGGCGTATCGTTTGGCCGAGGCCGGACATGACCCAGTAAAGTGTGTCCGGCCAGAGTTAATCGAGCGTGATGTGTAAGTTGGTGCACCCATGCAGGGAAGAAAACATCTATCGATAGCCTGTCCTACGGTAACGGACACTCGGAGTTGTATCCCGATCGGTACAACTAGAACCTGACACTTGAGATGATAACTGGATAGTATGGCTCTGGGATTGCTTTCTCGCAGGGAGTCGAGGAAGAATCTCTGGGCGAGGTTGATGACACTACTATTACTTTACATTATGCTAATCTGCACTCTTGTAATGCTGCAAGACCGCTGAAGATGCTGAAGATGCTAGTCTTCGATAGGACTAGGCTTTTCCCTCTATTCTGGCATTTCTGCAGCCCAGTCCACATATACAGTCTTCCTTTGAAAATGTTGCATATGTAGTGTAGATCCTTACTTGTTGAGTACTTCGGATGAGTACTCACGGTTGCTTTGCTTTCTTTTTCTCCCCATATCCGTTTAACGCAATCAGATGACGGAGCCCCTGAGCCAGCTGCCCCCGGCGACGGCTACTACTACTACCCTCCCGGCGAGTACTACTACGAGGAGCCGACCGACGATCCGGAGTAGGTTCGGAGGGTCCCAGGCAGGAGGCCTGCGCCTTTCGATCGTAGTGTTTTCTTTTGCCCCGCCTTTTTAAAGGCTTATTCTGTCTATTTTTTTATATCTGTACTCAGACGTCTGATGCTTCCGCTGACGCTTTTATGCGAGCTTATGTATTCGAGCTCTCGAGGCCCCTGACTTGTAATATAAAGCTTGTATGACTTTATTTATGTTTTAGAGTTATGTTGTGATATCTTTAAGTGAATCCTTAGACTTGATCGTGTGCATTTGCGTGTATAATTAGTGCACGATTAATCCGGGATCATCACACGCATCACGCATGGCAGCAACACCCATCGACGCAGCCAGGCCCAATGCCAAGTAGCAGCCCAGCCGCCACACAAGCAAACAGATCTGGTCCTCACATCACACATGCCTCACGCCCGCGACACAGCGTCGTTGCCATGCCGCCGGCCACCGCTGTTGCGCCCTACGCGAGGACGCTGAGAACAGCCACCGGTCGCTGGGACCCCGGACGAGTCCCGACGCGCCGCCCAGAGCTGCCGCCCTACAGACCGAAGGCCCCCATTGGAAGGCGCTCCGCCGCCACCGTCGGCCGCACAGGTTTCCCCCGGCGGCGGTGCTACGAGAATGGTCGCGCCCGAGTCGTTATCTTGCTGGATCATCCAATTATTGTGGAATATAATAGCAAGGCAGTATCCGTGCAACGTACATAGCTAACTGTGCTTAGAGCAAATTTTAAATCGTATGGTACAATGGTGTGGGGATCTAAAATTCATTCAGTATGTTAGACTGTTAGTGGCTCCACATTGCACTTAATTTTGTACGGTAGATAGTTTGGGTAGTTGGGGAAAGAATGATTATAATAATTTTTTCCTTTCATACTAATTCAAAAAAAAATTTCCTTTCATACCATATATCTTTCATTATTGTGGCCTTATTTAGGCGACATAACCAGAGTCGGACGAAATGATTGCTTACTCAAAAAAAAATTATATAGCTGGGCATTCAGAGGCCCCAAGTATGAGATAGGATTACAGTGACTGCCACTGCCTTGTCTATATAAGGCAAGAACTCACCACTGCGTCCGGTAGTGTTGCTCACAAAATAATTGGAGGAGACTTGCTAATCATAGCATCTTCTGCAATGAAAGATTTGAGGTAATTAAGGCTTTATTTACCAGTAGGATCTTATAGTAACGTGCATATGTATATATACATGAATCTTTTTCATCTTCATTCAGTTTGGCAATCTTCTCTGGTCCTCGTATGCTTTTGATCTAGTATCTTGGAAGAGGTCAAATTGTGCTTTCACATAACAAAAAGGTTTGCCCTCCATAATTATAATCTCTTTTTTACCTGAATCCCTAGCATTGCCTCTTCGTAAGAAAATGCATTCGCATGCTAATTGCATTGCATCCATCCTCCAAAGTAGGATACTTGTTTAACAGAGGAAATTAAAGGAGGAGGAAGAAGAAGAAGAAGAAGAAGAAGAAGAAGAAGAAGAAGAAGAAGAAAGGATCGTTCTGGAATCAATCAGGATCTGGTCATGGCAAACATGGACGAGTTGGCCCTGTCCATGCGCATGGAATGGGCCATGGACACGCTGGAGCACCAGCACCCGGTGGCGTTCGTCAACAGCGACTGCGGCCAGGCGGCCTTCCCCTTGCTCCGTGATGTCTCGCACGCAGTCTTGGAAGAGCTGATCACGCAAGCTCATGCGGCCAGCAGCGGGATCTCCGGCGAAACCACCGGCGGTAGTAGAGGCTGTCGCAATTTCTCGTCGCCGGCGGTCATGGACATGGAGCACGACCTCTGCCCCCCGGAACCTTGCATCCACGATGGGCGGACCAACCTGCCCGTTATGAGCTGGGATTTCGGCACCGCCTCTTGGCTGCCGGCCGGTGACGGCACACGGGGCAACGCCGGGCCTGGCGTCCCGGAGACGATGAATGGGTTACACCCGACGGGGAGGGTAGCCGCGAGGAGCACCACCAGCACAGGACCCTTGCATTTGCCCATGATGGCAGAGCGGAAGCGACGGGCAAAGATGAACCAGCGCTTCATCGAGCTCTCCACCATCATCCCCGGCCTCAAGAAGGTCCTCCAGTTAATTAAATTGAACACCAGCACTACTTCCACACGTACGCAAGCGAAAAATCTCACTGCAGCACATGAATATCGGTGTCCATATGATTCAGATGGATCAGGCGACGATCCTTTCCGACGCGGCGACTCACGTGAAGGAGCTGCAACAAAAGATCAAGGCCCTCGAGGCAGCCACCGGCCGCAGCAGGAGGAGCGTCGAGACGGTGGTGCAGAAGCCCGTGGCAGACGAGAACGGCTCCCCCTTGTCGGCGTCGCCAGGGGCGCCGGCCGTGGGCAGCCTGCCGCCGGAGGTCGAGGTGCAGTTCTCGGAGAACGGCGTGATGGTGACGGTACTCTGCGACGATGCCAAGGGGGTGGTTGTGAGGGTGCTGTCCGAGTTGGAGGGGCTTCACCTCGGAATCACCCACGCCAATACCATGCCGTTTACGGCCTGCACTGTCATCGTAACCGTCACGGCCAAGGCAAGCCTTTCCTTTATTAGCCTTTTTCTTGTTTCTTATGCAATGCATGTCATGCCATTGGGAATTACTAGTAAAAATGAGTCAATTACACTCGTGGTCCCAGAACTTGGTGCAAACAGTCACTTTGTTGCTAGAATTTGCGTTATACATTCAAGTGTGCAAAAACTTGATTTTGACATGCAAATACAATGCTTATCTCGTTTGTATACAAAATCGACACTGACTAGGCGTGTGGGGCGCTGTCAGCCACTAGACTGGTGAGAAAGGGCGTAAAGCCCCTGTTAAGTTTATGTATGAATCCGTTACCGTCACGCAAGTTTGTGTACCCAGGTGTAATTAACTCCCAAGAAAACACAAACATATTTTCTCCGTTTCCCTCTTTTCCAACCCATCAATTATCGTATGTAGCAATATTTTTTTTGAACGAAGCAGCAATATAATTAACATGTTGGTCCTAGAACCACATTAACGTTAGTATTGAGGCTGGTGTTAGTGGAGAGTATCATATACTTGTATCATGCATATGATAGTAGTGTATGCCATCCGTAGTGCATAGTATTATATGTTGGTATCATAGATGACTTTATTTATTGACATGCATGACACACAGTAGCACAACATTTAATATGATACGGTATCCTGATATGATACTCAACTCTATCTTTCTTCATTTAATTCTATGTCATCTCATCAAAATTTCCTAGTTGGCATGTATGATACTGCCATTACAGGCAGCCTGAAAACCAATGTCAACGCTGGAAAATGGTGTAGTGGACTATTCTTTCAAACCTATATCTAGTATTTTACCAGTTTGATTGATACCCCTGTGTTCAACGAAATAAAACCTTTTTTGATCTAACTTAATTTTTGTGTTTTTTTATCTTACTAATGATGCATGTTCGCATGTATAATATTCATCTGCACAACTAGGAGAACGTAACTAGTCCATGTAATGCATGCATTTATGATCGGAAGCTTCATGTTGTTTTCAGGTGGACGAGGGCTTCACCGTCACAGCAGAAGAGATCCTAGCAAGGCTCAACTCTGCATTGGAACAGCATAGCATCTGCACTGCTACTGGAGATATAGGAAACAAGAGACATATATGACGTGTCATGTCCACGAGTTCCTCTTCTCGAATGGTTGTCATTCTCAAAAAGGAAAAAATACCAAGCCTATGGTTTTCGTCGATGGATCTACTCCCTCCGTCCTTTAAAGAGTGTGTACTTTCAACTTTATTGAAAAGTCAAAAAAAATTATGTTTAACCGTATTTATACAATAATACACCAATATTTTTTGTTGCCATCCCTGCCATGATGCACTGTCGGTGGCTGCTTCTGCTGATCGAGGCCGGTTCCAGCTCTGGCCCCAGCCGGTTGCAGCGCCACAGCTGCTGGTTGCAGAACGCGGCGAGCCGAAGTAGCCACACCTCCCCGCCGACATGACTTCCGCTGCCCCCAAAAAAGCACCAGCTCGCCTGTCCTCTGCATCACCTGTACCTCCTACCCGTCTCCTTGTTGTGGTACATGGCGCAACAGCAGAGAGAGTTCGGGTGTTTGGTGTGGTTGAAGGTGGCTGTGGAATGGCTGGAAGGGGAGAGATATGGGCGCGGTGGACGAGCCTACCGGCGGCGGCAGGTGAGCAGAGGAAAGAAAAGAGTTGTGGCTGGCTTCTCGAGAAGATACGAACGACCAGTATGATAAGGATGGGATGGTGTGTGGTGGTGAGCACACGGGACCACATGGAAGCGACCGCGGGCGCATGTGACCGGCGGAAAATTAAGCCGGCCGACCGGCTGCAAACGTTTCCCAATCATATTTATCACCGTAAAAAACAAATCATATTTGTCGCTCGTCGCGGCAAAGTGCCGCAGCTTCGCTTGAACAGCGTGCGAGCGAGCGAACCCGAGATGGGCCGGCCCACTTGACGCATTACACGTGCGACCCACCTGGGTTTGTTCCTCATAGATTTTGCAAACCATATAGCAGGTTCCTGGACCGCTTATTCTTTACTGGTTTTTCTAGTTTTCTTTTTGTTTATTATTTTTTCATTCTTTTCTTTTTCTTTTTTTACTATGTTCATGCTTTTAAAAAATTGTTCATGTTCTCAAAAAATGTTTGTAATTCCAAAAATGGTTCCCTTTAAAAAAAAACCAAATCTTGAAAATCTCTTCGTAATTTTAACTTTTTTTTTTAAATTTTCAAACAATGTTAAGAACTTCAAAACAAAATCACTTTTTTTCTAAAAATTTTATGTTCCTTAGAACTTTGGAAATTGTTCAAAATTTTCAAAAAATGTTTGAGAATTTCGTTAATTATTGGAATTTCAATTTTTGTTCACCTTTTTAATAAAAATTGTCTGAAATTTCAATAAATAAATAAAAAGGTGGTAGATGAATCGTAACACCTTCTACGCTATGGCGCCCTATCCCTCTGGTACCATACAGATAGCATTTCTTTGTAAATTAAATTCAGAATGTCTAATACTTTACTTATTGCTCTCGTCCTTATCATCTCAGGGAGTAAATATACAAGTATGCACCAAAAACAATTTCATGCAGGCAGACAACTCCTAGTTTTGAATACCAAACAAAACCAAATTGACGATCATCCATGAATGCATCATATTATTTTCCTTTTTCATTTTATCATTCTGAATAACGCACAAGGTGTAGCAATCTTTGACTACATACTGAACTAGCATAAAAAACACATAGAGAATGATTTGGTTTTAAAGAAACCAAAGGAGAAAATCTACAAACAAACATGTTACGTGTGCCCTAAAAGATTACTTAAGCATTGAGTTGTGGTTCTCATCACCACTAAAATAGTGTCGTGGTGTTCTCATGGCAGATGCCATGGGATGGCTAATCGAGTGTGGTTGGGGCCAATGAGCGCCTGTGGGTTCCAGAGGCGAGATCGGGCACGGGCAGAGTGAGACGCTAAGACATACCCAGGTTCAGGTCCCTCCGAGGGAGGTAACAGCCCTAGTCCTGCCAAGATTGCTATGAGGATCACAAGGTTTACAATGGTTGCACCTGGAGTTGTTTCGGGTGGAGGAGCAAGAGGGAGCTAGCTCTTCCCTCTGCCTCGTGTGTGTGTCGGTGTGTGGAATGAGTCGAACCTCTCCTAGGGAGGGGGGGGCTCCTGGGAGGTCTTATAGATGGACCTCCCAGGTTACAAAATGGTAAAGAAAGAGAAGTGGACCGCTGTTGCCAACGTCTCTAGCCTCCTGTGGGGCCCGCCGATTGCTCATCACTGTAGCATGTCGGTCGCTGTGTCACGGAGTTGTTGGCACTGTGCCTCCACAGTGTCGGGCTGCAATGACGTCAGCCGCCCAAATCAGCGGTACCGGCGGCACTGTAGCCATGTTGTCCACGACGTGGGAGAGGTCTTGTCGTATGGCAGGATCGAACAGGCGTTGACCCCGCCGGCTGCCGGCTGCGGCGAGCCATCCCATAGTAGAGGAGCCGACTGGAGGGCTAGCCATACTGACGGGCCTTGGCCGCACTGATGTTTTGGAAAAAAGACTTGTACTCCTGAGCATACCCAGGGGTCATCCCCCCGCTCGTAGTCCCCAAAGTTGTTGAGGCCCTGCGGTCTCTGGCGAAGGGCCTCCACAAGTTTCCCCCCAGAGGAGGTTGCAAGCGGCGATTATAGATCTTGCCATACACGGTCCCGTCAGCCGAGTGCCCCCCGGCCGGATGCTGAGGACGTCGGCTACCTGCGGCCAGCTCTGCCAGCGCTGAAGCCGAACAGCCCAGCCGGCTCAACCCCGACCAGCGTGGCGATTCACGCCTGCTGCAGGCCAGAGGCATGCCACGTGCAGCCCAGCGAAAAGGACAGGTCCTGCTAGGCCATGCGTGCGACGGGACGCGGCTGCAGGCCGGGCCTGCCAGGTCGCGGTGTCGTCCCGCGTGAGGGATCCGCTGCCGCCGGGCCTGGCGGTTGTGCTTCTGTCTATAATAATGCGCTCGTATATTGCAGGGGTAATGGGGATCGTGGACGCAGACGATCCCGCTACCCCACGTTTTACCCGGTGCTTTAAATGGAGGCGGAGAGGAAATGGCCGGAGCACTCTCCACTTTGCCACAATGCGCCCCGCCTCCTCGCTTTATCTTCTCCACTTCGCCTTCTCCTCCGTGCACTTGTATGCAGAGCACCGCCACCGAGCTGCACAACCGCACCACCGTTGCGCCACGGTGGGAAATCTCGGTAGTCTCCTCCAAGCTGCCGTCATCGCACCCACACCGACGCCACGCCAGGAGATGGTAGGACCCAAAGGGTCATAAGAGGGCTCGGAGGTCACCGAGGACGACATCAAGCAGCTCCGCGGGACGCAGAAGCTGCCGCAGGCGGAGGAAGTGGAGGTGCGCGTCCCCGGAAGCGATGTCGTGCCAGAGCCGCGGGACGGCGAGCACCTCGTATACGCCACGCACTTCGCCTGCGGGTTTGGCCTTCCCGCGAGCGTCTTCTTTAGGCGATTCCTCACATACTTCAGTTTGCAATCTCACCACCTTGGTCCTAATTCCATCCTGCAAATTACCGCCTTTGTCATATTCTGCGAGGGGTACCTTCACTATTGCAGGATGCTGCTAACGCGACACTACGATTAGAGACCATTTGACGAAACTGTGTGCGATGCATTAATTGCAAACGGTGATATAAAAAAACCGTCAAAAAATATGCAAAACGTTTGCGATGATGGATACATCAAACACGGTTCATATTATAGTTGCATGTGCGATGCGTGATAAACGGTTAATCCATAAGGACTGTTTGCGATGTGGCAGAACAACAGAAACGAGCGGCTATATAAAGGTGTGTGGGATATACGGCATACAGTTCGCTCGGATCAACTGTTTGCTATTAGCGAATGCAACAGAAATGGTTAGCCAGATCAAGGTGTGTGTGATATACGGCATACGGTTCACTCGGATGAACTATTTTCGATTAGGGAACACAACAGAAACGGTTCAACATAACAAGATGTGCGTGATATGCAGCATACAGTTCACATAGGTGAACTGTTTGCGATGAGTCAAAAGAACACAAACGATTCGTGTAAACAAGATGTGTGTGATACGCGGCAAACAGCCCACTCGGATGAACTGTTTGCGATGAGAAAAATATAACACAGACGGTTACAACAGTTAATTCGTGTGCGATTTTGTGTGTACAAAAAAATTTGAAAAATACAAACTTGTTGCTTGCGGTGGCTAGGAGTATCGCACACGATGCGTCTGCGAGTAGTCGTGTGCGATGATTAGTAAGTTACACATACGTTTCCTTATGTTACACGTGTGTGATAGATAACACACGACACCGCATACGGTTGTCGGGTTGTGTGCTCCACTTAGTCTTCCTGCGCTCCACATTGATGAATTGTAAAATCCCCGCCTATTCCCTCATCGGTTTCCCGCCACCAGCAAGTGGCTTGCTCCCCATATGACCCAGGCGGCAACACACCGTAGCGGCACTATGCGCAGATCTAGTCCACACCCATCTACCATTAGTTATTCCAAGCATGCCAGGCACCGACGTAAGCTTCGACGTTGACTCCTTCCTACGTTACATCTTCGGCGAGGAGAACGAGCCAGAATAGGTCGGGGAGCAAGAGCTTCATCAGCCGGTGCAGGCGCCATGGCCCATCGGCAGCGATATCATCGTGCCAGTCCTTGAGGGCGCAATGGACATATTGCAGAGGAAGTGTGATGAGCAGTTTGCCATCCACCGTGCAAAAGATCCAGAGCTGCTCGGCGGCATGATCGATGACCCACCCGAAGAGCCGCCATCACCGGTGCTTATTGAGAGTGTAATGCCCCGCAAGGAATGGGCAGAGGACCTCTGCAATTCAGTTATGAGACAGCCAGCCTGCGGCTTCATCATTGCCGGCGGGGGCCGTGTCAACCTCGATCCCGATGATGTGGTGGCCAGGCTCGAGTGCATCCTTGGCGGAGTTGACGTCCCTGACGAAGTAGAACATCGCCAACGTGGTATCTTGAGGATGCAGGTGATGGACGGAATTTGCTACCAGGCCAAAGACATTGAAATGGAGCGATTCCACGGAGTTTTTATGCGCGCGATTGCACGCTGTCAAGCTCTTCTGGAAGAGGCCAAGCAGCCCCAAGAGCCTCCTAGTGCCAGCAGCTCCATAGGCGGAGATGGGTAACGTGGCCGCGTGTCGGGACACTCAAAATTAATGGCCGCAAGGGTGCTATGCTGATCATGGAGTCCGAGAAGACCATCGTCGGAAGGCCGTCAGCTCAGACTTTCAGCCTATATTTTATTATAATTGTATGATCGACATTTTAAGTCACTAAGCATACGTAGCTCGTGTGTGTTTTGGGCGTTGCCGCATGTGGCATTTTAAATTCTCCTGAATATGTAAGACAATTATTAACCATTGCAATTGTAAATTTGCCTCAACGGCGAGCAAAGCGTGCGTAGGAACCCAGAGCGGAACGCGCCGCGGCCGCCTCATTGGTGAGCAAACGCGAGCAGAGCGCGCCGCGGCCGCCTCGACGGCGAGCAACCACACCTGCATAATGCAATTCTGGTCAACCTTCTAGCACCCCGTGGGAGGCACGACGGCGCATCCATCGGACACGATGGTGATATCTGGACCGTGTGTGATAGTGGGCAGACACGTACACGTACATCTGAGAACGCGGGCCCACGTACACCATCTGGGAACCGTTTCGGGCTTCCGATGCGTGTGCGATGCTTGGCATATGGTTGGTCCATAAGAACTATTTGCGATGAGACAGAACAATAGAAACGGGCAGCCATATGAAGGTGTGTTTCGAGCTTCGAGCCCAGAACCATCAATAAATTTTTACCATGTTTCTCGTCACATTCCAGATTACCGCACAATAAGTAATTGTAAATTTGTTCACACCGATCAAACCTAAATGTGTTCACACATAGCATCGGGCTATAAAAACTACCCACTCAAATATTACTTCACAGTTCCTCTCCTCATCACCCACAAAACAGGTCTTTCCTGTCAAGTCGTTCCGCCATGACCGGTAGGAGGAGTTTCGGGTCAACATATTACTAGGGAGCAAAGACCAAGGCCGTGGAAGCACTAGAGAGGTCCCGCCGCTACACGGCAGTCGCAGCAGAGATGTCCTGGCGCACCGCGGAGCACTCTAACGAGCTCTCACCGGCACACGAGGGCTCTCACAAGCGCACTCGCCGCGTCGGCGATCGCGATGAGCTAGCGGTGCTGAAGTCCTTCGCTAGCGACGACGACATTCTCGCTGGCATAATTAAGCAGCAGGAGCTGGTCGAAGGCTTGATGAAGCTACTCGAGATTAGTGATGCCTCAGTTGAGAAGGCGACCGATCTTGTCGAGCAACTCATGGGTGACAATGCAAAACTCCTCAAGGCGCTCGCCGAGATGGAGGAGGTGGCCACCGGCTGGAAGAAGCTGCATGAGCAGAGTAGTGCCTCGGGGATGAAGCTGAAAGCGGTCATCCAGGAACTGATGGGTGACTTGAGGAAGCTCCGGATCGAGAGCGAGCAGGAGGTGGAGGAATCTACGGCTGCTGTCAAGCAAAATCGTTTTGAATTGAAGGAGCTGGAGGATCTCGTCACCCGGCGATCCATCGAGGAGTAGAGACAGTAGCGACCCAGATGGTTGTCTGCGATTTCCTTCTTCTCTTGCCCCCGTGTCTTCGGGATTTCCCGCATGTGGCATTTTAAATTATCCAGAATATGTCAGACAATTATTATCTGCGCCATTGTAAATTTTTCGTCGTATTATCCGTTGCCATTTTATTTGTCGTCATATTATCCGTTGCCCTATGTGGCATTTTAAATTATCCGGAATACGAGTTGAAAACACGAACAAAGCAAATGCTAACGTTGGGTGGGGCCATGGGATCATAAGCAAACACTCTCTTTCCAGGTGCTTTAATTAACCGCGTGTTAAACAGCGGCTCGGCCTCCATTAAAAGAGAAGTTGTGAGCAAGGTGGGCGGCTGGTGGATGGAGGTCAAAGAGCTCACTTCCTGGTGAGCATGCGTAGCCTTGGGTGCTCGCACGTGTCCCGTTGAGCCTGTGAGGTGGACAGGTTGCACGCGTCCCGTCGAGCCTGTGCGGCGGACTGCTCGCACGCGTCCCTGATGCGATTTGAACTACGTCGGTATTTCCCCAAAGAGGAAGGGATGATGCAGCACAGCTACAGTAGGTATTTCCCTCAGTGATGAGACCAAGGTTATTGAACCAGTAGGAGAACCACGCAACACTACGTGAACGGTACCTGCACACAAAGAACAAATACTTGCAACCCGACGTGTTAAAGGGGTTGTCAATCCCTTTCGGGTAACGGTGCCAGAAATTGTCACGTAGACGGGAGAAAAATTATGATAGATTGGATAAATAGATCTCGCGGGAACGCGAGATAAAATAAATAGCAAAAAATTGCAGCAAGGTATTTTTGGGTTTTTGGGTTAGTAGATCTGAAAATAAAAGCAAATGAAAATAGATCTTGAAGGCAAATATGATAAAGAAGAGACCCGGGGGCCGTAGATTTCACTAGTGGCTTCTCTCGAGAAAAATAGCATACGGTGGGTAAACAAATTACTGTTGGGCAATTGATAGAACTTCAAATAATCATGACGATATCCAGGCAATGATCATTATATAGGCATCACATCCAAGATTAGTAGACCGACTCCTGCCTGCATCTACTACTATTACTCCACACATCGACCGCTATCCAGCATGCATCTAGTGTATTAAGTTCATGGAGAAGCGGAGTAATGCAATAAGAACTATGACATGATGTAGACAAGATCTATTCATGTAGGAATAGACCCCATCTTGTTATCCTTAATAGCAACGATACATACGTGTCATTTCCCCTTCTGTCACTAGGATTGAGCACTGTAAGATCGAACCCATCACAAAGCACCTCTTCCCATGGCAAGAAAAATCGATCTAGTCGGCCTAACTAAACCAAAGATTTGAAGAAGAAATACGAGGCTATAAGTAATCATGCATATAAGAGAACAAAAAGACTCAAATAACTTTCATGGATAAAAACATAGATCTGATCATAAGCTCAAAGTTCATCGGATCCCAACAAACACACCGCAAAAAAGTTACATCAAATTGATCTCCAAGAGACCATTGTATTGAGAATCAAAAGAGAGAGAGGAAGCCATCTAGCTACTAACTACGGACCCGTAGGTCAACAATGAACTACTCACGCATCATCGGAGAGGCACCAATGAGGATGATGAACCCCTCCGTGATGGTGTCTAGATTGGATCTGTGGTTTCTGGAACTTGCGGCGGCTGGAATTGTGTTTCGTCGACTCCCCTCGGGTTTTTGGAATATTGGGGTATTTATAGAGCAAAGAGGCGGTGCGGGAGCCACCGAGGTGGGCACAACCTACCAGGGCACGCCTGGGCCCCCAGGCGCCCCCAGGTGGGTTGTGCCCCCCTCGGGGCACCCCTCTGGAACTTCTTTGGCCCAAGTTGTTCCTTCTGGTCCATAAAAAATCTCCAAAAAGTTTCGCTGCGTTTGGACTCCGTTTGGTATTGATTTTCTGTGAAGTAAAAAACAAGGAAAAAACAGGAACTAGCACTGGGCACTATGTCAATAGGTTAGTCCCAAAAAATGATATAAAGTTGCTATAAAATGATTATAAAACATCCAAGAATGATAATATAACAGCATGGAACAATCAAAAATTATAGATACGTTGGAGACGTATCAGCATCCCCAAGCTTAATTCCTGCTCGTCCTCGAGTAGGTAAATGATAAAAACAGAATTTTTGATGTGGAATGCTGCCTAACATGTTCATCACATATTATTTTCTTTGTAGCATGGACATTTGGAATTTTATATGATTCAAAGCAATAGTCTAGTTTTGACATGAAGATTTCAATACTCAAGCATATCAACAAGCAACCATGTCTTTCAAAATATCAACACTTAAGCAAGTTATCCCTAGCCCATTATGCTCAATCATTGCTCCATTCATGAAACACACTCGCATATTAGCTACACCCAATGCTCAAGTACGATCATAGTGTCCCTTAGTTGGTGCTTTATAAGATAAGATGGAGACTCAAAATAAAAATTGCGTAAAGTAAATAGAAAGGCCCTTCGCAGAGGGAAGTAGGGATTTGTAGAGGTGCCAGAGCTCAAAGCGAAAAAGATAGAGATAAAACATTTTGGGTGGCATGCTTTTCCTGTCAACGAAAACGGTCGAGTAGTTCCCAATACTTTCCATGCTAGATATATCATAGGCGGTTCCCAAACAGAAAATAAAGTTTATTCTTTTTTCCACCATACTTTCACATTCCACGGCTAACCGAATCCACGGGTGCTGTCCATACCAACACTTTCCAAGGAATTTATTATTTGACAACATAAAGTAAATTCATTTTTCATTTCGGGACTGGGCATCCCTAATACCTTTGCCGTACTCTCGTGCAATGACAAGTGAATAAACACTCATCTTGAGAATAACACATCTAGCTTGGAAAAATATTAGCCACCCCCTACCGTTTCATGAGCGGTACGAGCACACAAAAAGGAAATTTATTTTGAAAATTAGAGATGGCACATACAAATTTGCTTAGAACGGCAAAAGAATACCACATATAGGTAGGTATAGTGGACTCATATGGCAAAACTGGTTTAAGGGTTTTGGATGCACAAGTAGTGATCATACTTAGTGCAAATGAAGGCTAGCAAAAGATTGAGAAGCATCCAACCAAGAAACGAAAAATCTCATAAGCGAGCATTAAGCATAACTAACACCGAATAATGCACCACAAACAGGATGTAATTTCATTGCATAACTATTGACTTTCATGCTTGCATAGGGAATCACAAACCTTAACACCAATATTCTTACTAAGCCATAATTACTCATTAACATGACTCACATATTATATCATCATATCGCAAAACTATTACAAGGAATCAAGTTTATTTTGTCCAATGATCTTCATAAAAAAAATTATTATATCCCTCTTGAATATCTATCACTTTGGGACTAGTTTCATATGTTGCTTTTGAAAACTCAAACAAATCTAAGTGAAGACCATGAGCATAAAATTTTCTTCTCTCAAAATAGTATAAGTGAAGCATGAGAGAATTTCTTCAAAATTACTAACTCTCAAATAAATCTAAGTGAAGCATGAGAGCATTTCTTCAAAAATATTAAATCACACCGTGCTCAAAAAGATATAAGTGAAGCACTAGAGCAATTCCATAGCTCGAGATGATTTAAGTGAAGCATAGAGAGCAATTCTAACAAATCATAGCATAATTTTGGCTCTCTCAAATAGGTGTGTCCAGCAAGGATAAATAAAACAAAATAAAAAGCAAAACATGCAATGACTCATATCATACAAGACGCTCCAAGCAAAACTCATGATATGTGACGAATAAAAATATAGCTCCAAGTAAAATACCGATGGTCGTTAGAAGAAAGAGGGGATGCCACTCGGGCATCCCCAAGCTTAGTTGCTTGCTTCTCTTTGGATAATGGCTTGGGGTGCCATGGGCATCTCCAAGCTTAGGCTCTTCTTACTCCTTATTCCTTAATCCATCGTGATCTCACCCAAAACTTGAAAACTTCAATCACACAAAACTCAACAAAACCTTCGTGAGATCCGTTAGTATAAGAAAACTAATCTTTACTTTAAGTACTATAGAAAACCCATTCAAATTTTGTTATTGCATTATATCTACTGTATTCTAATTTTACCATGGTTTATGACCTCCAATACTAACCATAGATTCATCAAAATAAGCACACAATGCAAAGAAAACAGAATCTGTCAAAAACAAAACAGTCTGTAAAGATGCCAATTGTTATCACACTTATGTAACTCTAAAACTTCTGAAAAATTAGGACAACAGAGGCAATTCGTATATCAATCTTTTGTAAAAAATTCAGAATTTTTAGTCTGTTATGTGATTTTAGAAAATTATTTTTCTGGATGCAAAAGTTTCTGTTTTCCAACAAGATCAAATCAACTATCACCAAAGCTATCCTAAAGGCTTTACTTGGCACAAACACTAATTAAAACATAAAAAACACAATCATAACAGTAGCATAATTGTGCAAACACTCAATGACAGATAGAAAAAGGGCAAAAATAAATTGTATTAATTGGGTTGCCTCCCAACAAGCTCTTTCTTTATAGCCATCAAGATAGGCTTGAGATTTTATTGATGCTCACATAAAAGATAATAATTTGAAACACAAAGAGAGCATCATAAAACATGTGACAAACATATTTAAGTCTAACATATTTCCTATGCATAGGAATTTTATAAGCAAACAAATTATCAAGACAAGATACATCTAACATATGCAAAGAAGAGGAGTAAAACACTGACAATCTCAACATGACAAGAGGTAAATTAGTAGCATGAAAATTCCCATGACAATATTTTCCTCTCTCATAATAATTACATGTAGGATCATAGTCGAATTCAACAATATAACTATCAAATAAAATTTCCTCTTCATGATCCACATGCATAAAAGTTTTGTAATCTTCCGAGATAGTGGGATTAATATCAACTAAAGTCATGACCTCTCCAAACCCACTTTCATCAAAAATTTCATAAGATTGATAATTATCCATAGTAGTGGGATTATTAATACCTAAAGTTGACACTCTTCCAAACCCACTTTCAATATTTTTGCAAACATTATTATCAATATCATATTCATCATGAGGCTTAAATAAATTTTCAAGATCATAAGAAGAATCACCCCAATCATGATCATTGCAATAAGTAGTGGACATATAAAAATTAGCATCCCCAAGCTTAGGGTTTTGCATATTATTAGCACAATTGGCATTAATAGAATTTATAATAACACCATTGCAATCATGCTTTTCATTCAAGGAGCTATCGTGAATCACTTTATCAATTTCTTCTTCCAAAACTTCATCACAATCTTCAGATTCATAAATTTCAAACAAAACTTCATAGAGATAATCAAGTGCACTCAATTCACTAGAATTAGTTCATCATAATTGGATCTTTTAAAAAGATTAGCAAGTGGATGAGGATCCATATCAATAGTTTTTTAGCAAGCGAAGATGCAAGCAAATAGAAGGCACATGGTAACACAAGCAAGCATCAGATCTGAAAAAAAGGCAAACGAAAAAGAAGGCAAATAAAACGGCAAATTTTTGTGAAGTGGGAGAGATGAAAATGAGAGGCAAATGGCAAATAATGTAAATTGCAAGGAGATGAGATTTGTGATTAGGAACCTGATAGATGTTGATGATGTCTCCCCGGCAACGGCGCCACAAATTCCTTTTGATGCGGCTTGAACTACGTCGGTATTTCCCCAAAGAGGAAGGGATGATGCAGCACAACTACGGTAGGTATTTCCCTCAGTGGTGAGAGCAAGGTAGTCGTGAGAGCAAGGTTATCGAACCAGTAGGAGAACCATGCAACACTACGTGAACAGTACCTGCACACAAAGAACAAATACTTGCAACCCGACGTGTTAAAGGGCTGTCAATCCCTTTCGGGTAACGGTGCCAGAAATTGTCACGTAGACGGGAGAAAAATTATGATAGATTGGATAAATAGATCTCGCGGGAACGTGAGATAAAATAAATAGCAAAAAAATGCAGCAAGGTATTTTTGGGTTTTTGGATTAATAGATCTGAAAATAAAAGAAATAAAAATAGATCTTGAAGGCAAATATGATAAAGAAGAGACCCGAGGGCCGTAGATTTCACTAGTGGCTTCTCTGGAGAAAAATAGCATACAGTGGGTAAACAAATTACTGTTGGGCAATTGATAGAACTTCAAATAATCATGACGATATCCAGACAATGATCATTATATAGGCATCACGTCCAAGATTAGTAGACCGACTCCTGCCTGCATCTACTACTATTACTCCACACATCGACCGCTATCCAGCATGCATCTAGTGTATTAAGTTCATGGAGAAACAGAGTAATGCAATAAGAACGATGACATGATGTAGACAAGATCTATTCATGTAGGAATAGACCCCATCTTGTTATCCTTAATAGCAACGATACATACGTGTCATTTCCCCTTCTGTCATTGGGATTGAGCACCGTAAGATTGAACCCATCACAAAGCACCTCTTCCCATGGCAAGAAAAATCGATCTAGTCGGCCTAACTAAACCAAAGATTCAAAGAAGAAATACGAGGCTATAAGTAATCATGCATATAAGAGATCAAAAAGACTCAAATAACTTTCATGGATAAAAACATAGATCTGATCATAAACTCAAAGTTCATCGGATCCCAACAAACACACCGCAAAAAGAGTTACATCAAATAGATCTCCAAGAGACCATTGTATTGAGAATCAAAAGTGAGAGAGGAAGCCATCTAGCTACTAACTATGGACCCGTAGGTCTACAATGAGCTATCCACGCATCATCGGAGAGGCACCAATGAGGATGATGAACCCCTCCGTGATAGTGTCTAGATTGGATATGTGGTTTCTGGAACTTGCGGCGGCTGGAATTGTGTTTCGTCGACTCCCCTAGGGTTTTTGGAATATTGGGGTATTTATAGAGCAAAGAGGCGGTGCGGGAAGCCACCAAGGTGGGCACAACCCACCAGGGCGCGCCTGGGCTCCCAGGCGCGCCCATGTGGGTTGTGCCCCCCTCGGGGCACCCCTCTGGTACTTCTTCGGCCCAAGTTGTTCCTTCTGGTCCATAAAAAATATCCAAAAAGTTTCACTGCGTTTGGACTCCGTTTGGTATTGATTTTCTGCGAAGTAAAAAACAAGGAAAAAACAGAAACTGGCACTAGGCACTATGTCAATAGGTTAGTCCCAAAAAATGATATAAAGTTGCTATAAAATGATTAAAAAACATCCAAGAATGATATTATAACAGCATGGAACAATCAAAAATTATAGATACATTGGAGACGTATCGGTCCCGTTGAGCCTGCATGGCAGACTTCTCGCGCTCGTCCCCTCTAATCGAACAGCTGCACGCATGCCATCGAGTATGGTTAAATTTTGGCACAAAATACAAAGATGACCAATGAACGAGGACCGAGGTAGTACTATCTGTTGGGGATCGTAGCAGAAATTCAAAAAATTTCTACGCATCACCAAGATCAATCTATGGAGAAACTAGCAACGAGAGAGAGAGGGAGTGCATCTTCATACCCTTGAAGATCGCGATGCGGAAGCGTTGCAAGAACGCGGATGAAGGAGTCGTACTCGTAGCGATTCAGATCGCGGTTGATTCCGATCTAAGCGCCGAACAACGGCGCCTCCGCGTTCAACACACGTACAGCCCGGGGACGTCTCCCATGCCTTGATCCAGCAAGGAGAGAGGGAGAGGTTGGGGAAGACAACTCCAGCAGCAGCACGACGGTGTGGTGGTGTTGGAGCAGCGTGGTACTCCGGCAGGGCTTCGCCAAGCACCGCGGAAGGAGGAGGAGGTGTTGGAGAGGGGGAGGGCTGCGCCTTGGATGAGGTCCTCCTGCCCTCCCACCCCCTCTCTATTTATAGAGTGAAGGGGAGAGGGGGCCGGCCCCCTTAGATCCCATCTAAGGGGGGGAGGCGGCCAAGGGGGAGGTGGCTTGCCCCCCAAGCCAAGGGGGGCGCCCCCTTTAGGGTTTCCCACAAACCCTAGGCACCTTGGGCCCCTTGGGGGGGCACACCAGCCCACCAGGGGCTGGTTTCCTCCCTCATACAGCCCATAGGGCCCTCCGGGGCAGGTGGACCCTCCCGGTGGAGCCCCGGAACCCCTTCGGTGGCCCCAGTACAATACCGGTATACCCCCGAATAATTCCGGTGACCGTATGATGACTTCCCATATATCAATCTTCACCTCCGGACCATTCCGGAACTCCTCGTGACGTCCGGGATCTCATCCGAGACTCCGAACAACATTCGGTAACCACGTACAAACTTTCCCTATAACCCTAGCGTCATCGAACCTTAAGTGTGTAGACCCTACGGGTTCGGGAGGCATGTAGACATGACCGAGACATCTCTCCGGCCAATAACCAACAGCGGGATCTGGATACCCATGTTGGCTCCCACATGTTCAACGATGATCTCATCGGATGAACCACGATGTCGCTGATTCAATCAATCCCGTATACAATTCCCTTTGTCTGCTGGTATGATACTTGCCCGAGATTCGATCGTCGGTATCCCTATACCTTGTTCAATCTCGTTACCGGCAAGTCTCCTTTACTCGTTCCGTAACACATCATCCCGTGATCAACTCCTTGGTCACATTGAGCTCATTATGATGATGTCCTACCGAGTGGGCCCAGAGATACCTCTCCGTCACACGGAGTGACAAATCCCAGTCTCGATTCGTGCCAACCCAACAGACACTTTCGGAGATACCCGTAGTGTGCCTTTATAGCCACCCAATTACGTTGTGACGTTTGGCACACCCAAAGCATTCCTACGGTATCCGGGAGTTGCACAATCTCATGGTCTAAGGAAATGATACTTGACATTAGAAAAGCTTTAGCAGACGAACTACACGATCTTGTGCTATGCTTAGGATTGGGTCTTGTCCATCACATCATTCTCCTAATGATGTGATCCCGTTATCAATGACATCCAATGTCCATGGTCAGGAAACCACAACCATCTATTGATCAACGAGCTAGTCAACTAGAGGCTCACTAGGGACATGTTGTGGTCTATGTATTCACACATGTATTACGGTTTCCGGTTAATACAATTATAGCATGAACAATAGACAATTATCATGAACAAGGAAATATAATAATAACTATTTTATTATTGCCTCTAGGGCATATTTCCAACAGTCTCCCACTTGCACTAGAGTCAATAATCTAGTTCACATCGCCATGTGATTAACATTCATAGTCCACATTGTTATGTGACTATACCCAAAGAGTTTACTAGAGTCAATAATCTAGTTCACATCATCATGTGTTTAAGACTCAATGAGTTCTGGGGTTTGATCATGTTCTGTTTGTGAGAGCGGTTTTAGTCAACGGGTCTGCAACATTCAGATCCGTATGTACTTCGCAAATCTCTAGGTCATATTGTAAATGTTGCTTCCACGCTCCACTTGGAGCTATTCCAAATGGTTGCTCCACTATACGTATCCGGTTTACTACTCAGAGTCATCCGGATAGGTGTTAAAGCTTGCATCGACGTAACCCTTTACGTCGAACTCTTTATCACCTCCAAAACCGAGAAACATTTCCTTATTCTTTTAAGGACAATTTTGACCGCTGTCCAAATGATCCACTCCTGGATCACTCTTGTACCCTCTTGCCAAACACGTGGCAAGGCACATATCAGGTGCGGTACACAGCATGGCAAATCGTATAGAGCCTATGGCTAAGGCATAGGGGACGACCTTCGTCCTTTCTCTTTCTTCTGCCGTGGTCGAGCTTTAAGTCTCAACTTCACACCTTACAACTCAGGCAAGAACTCCTTTCTTTGACTGATCCACTTTGAACCCCTTCAAAATCATGTCAAGGTATGTGCTCTTTGAAAGTCTTATCAGGCGTCTTGGTCTATCTCTATAGATCTTGATACCCAATATGTAAGCAGTTTTCCCAGGTCTTCCTTTGAAAAAATCCATTCAAACAACCCTTTATGCTTTCCAGAAATTCTACATCATTTCTGATCAACAATATGTCATCCATATATACTTATCAGAAATGTTGTAGTGCTCCCACTCACTTTCTTGTAAATATAAGTTTCTTGCAAACTTTGTATAAACCCAAAAACTTTGATCACCTCATCAAAGCATATTCCAATTCCGAGATGCTTGCTCCAGTCCATAGAAGGATCGTTGTAGCTTGCATACCTTTTAGCATCCTTAGGATCGACAAAAACTTCTGGTTGTATCACATACAACCTTTCCTCACAAAAACCGTCAAGGAAACTTTGTTTTGACATCCATGTGCCATATTTCATAAAAGAAAATGCAGCAACTGCTAACATAATTCTAACAGACTTTAGCATCGCCATGATTGAGAGAGTCTCATCACAGTCAACTCCTTGAACTTGTCAGAAACTTCTTTGAGACAAGTCGAGCTTCATAAATGGTGACATTACCATCAGCGTCTGTCTTCTCCTTAAAGATCCATTTATTCTCAATGGCTTGCCGATCATCGGGCAAGTCCACCAAAGTCCATACTTTGTTCTCATACATGGATCCTATCTCGGATTTCATGGCTCCTAGCCATTTGCTGGAATCCGGGCCCACCATCGCGTCTCCACATCTCGTAGGTTCATCGTTGTTCAACAACATGACCTCTAAGACAGGGTTACCGTACCACTCAGGAGTAGTACGTATCCTTGTCGACCTACGAGGTTCGATAGTAACTTGATCCGAACCTTCATGATCACTGTCATTAGCTTCCTCTTCAACTGACGTAGGTGTCACAGAAACATCTTTCTGCGCTTCACTACTCACTGGTTGAAGTAAAGGTTCAACAACCCCATCAAGTTCTATCTTCCTCCCACTCAATTCTTTCAAGAGAAACCTTTTCTCGAGAAAGGACCCTTTTTAGCAACAAATACTTTGCTCTCGGATCTGAGATAGAAGGCATACCCAAATGTATCCTTAGGGTATTCTATGAAGATGCACATTTCCGCTTTGGGTTCGAGCTTATCAGACATAAGCGTCGTATTCCCAAACTCTGAGAAATGACAGCTTAGCTTTCTGCCAAACCATATGGTGACATCTCAACGGAATTTAGATGGTGCCCTATTTAAAGTGAATGTAGTTGTCTCTAATGCTTAACCCCGAAACGATAGTGGCAAATCGATAAGAGACATCATAGCATGCACCATATCCAATAGAGTACGACTACGACGTTCGGACACACCATCACACTATGGTGTTCCAGGTGGCGTGTATTGTGAAAAAACTTTCACATTGTCTTAAGTTGTATACAAAACTCGTAACTCAGATATTCACCTCCACGATCATATCGTAGACATTTTTATCTTCTTGTCATGATGATCTTAGACTTCACTCTGAATTTGTTTGAACTTTTCAAACGTTTCAGACTTGTGTTTCATTAAGTAAATATACTCATATCCACTCAAATCATCATGTGAAGGTAAGAAAATAATGATATCCATTGCATGCTACAACACTCATTGGACCGCATACATCAACATGTATTATTTCCAATAAGTTACTAGCCCGCTCCATTATACCGGAAA
The DNA here is from genome assembly GCA_011799875.1 of Thinopyrum elongatum. Lineage (NCBI taxonomy): Eukaryota > Viridiplantae > Streptophyta > Magnoliopsida > Poales > Poaceae > Thinopyrum > Thinopyrum elongatum. The sequence goes on from CM022298.1 coordinate 25,364,655, forward strand.
CGGGGTCTCAGTCATCTTGCCTAAGAGGCATGGTACGCATGTCTCAACCAATTCGAAATTGAGTGAGTCCAAAGATCCATCAGCATGGAGTTTCTTCATGCATTTTACACCAACATGACCTTTAGCGGCAGAGCCACAAGTATGTGGTACTATCATTATTAACTTTGCATCTTTTATGAACATGTGTATTACTACAATCGAGATTCAATAAACCATTCACATTGGGTGCATGACCATTGAAGGTATTATTCGTGTAAACAGAATAACCATTATTCTCTAACTTAAATGAATAACCGTATTGCAATAAACACGATCTAATCACGTTCATGCTCAACGCAAACACCAAATAACATTTATTTAGGTTCATCCCTAATCCCGAGAGAGTGTGCGATGGTGATCACATCAACCTTGGAAACACTTCCAACACACATCGTCACCTCACCCTTAGCTAGCCTCCTTTTATTCCGTAGCTTTTATTTCGAGTCACTAACATTTAGTAACCGAACCAGTATCCAATACCCAGGTGCTACTAGGATTACTAGCAAGGTACACATCAATAACACATATATCAAATATACTTCTGTCGACGTTGCCATTTTTCTTATCTACCAAATATCTAGGGTTGTTCCGCTTCAGCGACCGTTCTCCTCATAACAGAAGCACCTAGTCTCAAGTTTGGGTTCAACCTTGGGTTTCTTCACTAGAGCAGCAACTGACTTGCCATCCATGAAGTTTCCCTTCTAGCCCTTGCCCTTTGTGAAACTAGTGGTTTTACTAACCATCAACACTCGATGCTCCTTCTTGATTTCTACCTTCGCGGTGTCAAACATTGCGAACAGCTCAGGGATCATCTTATCCATCCCTGGCATGTTATAGTTCATCACGAGGCTCTAGTAGCTAGGTAGCAGTGACTTGGAGAACTATATTAATCACTATCTTATCTGGAAGATTAACTCCCACTCGATTCAAGTGATCGTAGTACCCAGACAATCTGAGCACATGCTCACTGATTGAGCTATTCTCCTTCATCTTGCAGGCAAAGAATCTTGTTGGAGGTCTCATACCTCTCAACGCGGGCACGAGCCTAAGATCCCAATTTTAGCTCTTAGAACATCTCATATGTTCCGTGTCGTTCAAAACGTTTTGGAGCCTCAATTCTAAGCCGTAATGCATGACGCACTGAACTATCAAGTAGTCATCAGAACGTGCCTGTTAGATGTTCAAAACATCTACAGACGACGCTTGAGGGGCGGCCGCATCGAGCGGTGCATTAAGGACATAAGCCTTCTGTGCAGCAATGAGGACAATCCTCAGATCACGGACCCAGTCCGCATTATTGCTCACAATATCTTTCAACTTAGTCTTTCTCTAGGAACGTATTAGACAGGGAGCTAAAGCGCGAGCTATTGATCTACAACATAATTTGCAAAGACAATTTAGACTATGTTCATGATAATTAAGTTCATCTAATCAAATTATACAATGAACTCCCACTCAGATAGACATCCCTCCAGTCATCTAAGTGATACATGATCTGAATCGACTAGGCCGTGTCCGATCATCACGTGAGACGGACTAGTCATCAACGGTGAACATCTCCATGTTGATCGCATCTACCATACGACTCATGTTCGACCTTTCGGTCTCTCGTGTTCCGAGGCCATGTCTGTACATGCTAGGCTCGTCAAGTCAACCTAAGTGTTTCGCATGTGTAAATCTGGCTTACACTCGTTGTATGCGAACGTTAGAATCTATCACACCCGATCATCACGTGGTGCTTCGAAACAACGAACCTTCGCAACGGTGCACAGTTAGGGGGAACACTTTCTTGAAATTTTAGCGAGGGATCATCTTATTTAAGCTACCGTCGTTCTAAGCAAATAAGATGTAAAAGACATGATAAACATCACATGCAATCAAATAGTGACATGATATGGCCAATATCATTTTGCTCCTTTTGATCTCCATCTTCGGGGCGCCATGATCATCATCGTCACCGGCATGACACCATGATCTCCATCATCGTGTCTTCATGAAGTTGTCTCGCCAACTATTACTTCTACTACTATGGCTAACGGTTAGCAATAAAGTAAAGTAATTACATGGCGTTTTCATTGACACGCAGGTCATACAATAAATTAAGACAACTCCTATGGTTCCTGCCGGTTGTCATACTCATCGACATGCAAGTTGTGATTCCTATTACAAGAACATGATCAATCTCATACATAATATATATCATTCATCACATCCTTTTGGCCATATCACATCACACTGCATATGCTGCAAGAACAAGTTAGACGTCCTCTAATTGTTGTTGCAAATTTTTACGTGGCTGCTATAGGTTTCTAGCAAGAACGTTTCTTACCTACGCCAAAACCACAACGTGATATGCCAATTTCTATTTACCCTTCATAAGGACCCTTTTCATCGAATCCGATCCGACTAAAGTGGGAGAGACAGACACCCGCTAGCCACCTTATGCAACTAGTGCATGTCAGTCGGTGGAACCTGTCTCACGTAAGCGTACGTGTAAGGTCGGTCCGGGCCACTTCATTCCACGATGCCGCCGAACCAAGATAAGACTAGTAACGGTAAGTAAATTGACAATATCGACGCCCACAACAACTTGTGTTCTACTCGTGCATAGAAACTACGCATAGACCTAGCTCATGATGCCACTGTTGGGGATCGTAGCAGAAATTCAAAAAATTTCTATGCATCACCAAGATCAATCTATGGAGAAACTAGCAACGAGAGAGAGAGGGAGTGCATCTTCATACCCTTGAAGATCGCGATGCGGAAGCGTTGCAAGAACGCGGATGAAGGAGTTGTACTCGTAGCGATTCAGATCGCGGTTGATTCCGATCTAAGCGCCGAACAACGGCGCCTCCGCGTTCAACACACGTACAGCCCGGGGACGTCTCCCACGCCTTGATCCAGCAAGGAGAGAGGGAGAGGTTGGGGAAGACAACTCCAGCAGCAGCACGATGGCGTGGTGGTGTTGGAGCAGCGTGGTACTCCGGCAGGGCTTCGCCAAGCACCGCGGAAGGAGGAGGAGGTGTTGGAGAGGGGGAGGGCTGCGCCTTGGATGAGGTCCTCCTGCCCTCCCACCCCCTCTCTATTTATAGGGTGAAGGGGAGAGGGGGCCGGCCCCCTTAGATCCCATCTAAGGGGGGGAGGCGGCCAAGGGGGAGGTGGCTTGCCCCCCAAGCCAAGGGGGGTGTTAGGGTAACGCAACAGAAAACAAAAATTTTCTGACCTACGCACCAGCCCAGGACCACTATGGAGACTGCATACAAGGTTTGATCATTTTCGTTACCGACTCGTAGCGCAGCGGAAGTAGAGTCGATGACGATCGGCGGTGCAGATCCCCGCAGCTAGGATTTACAACCTCCCAACCGCGAGGATGTACTCCCTCATCTGCCCCTCGGACAGCCCTCCGGGAGGCGGTCGAACAGTCCCCCGGACGGTGTCGCGGACAGCCCTTCGGGAGGACCTTCGAAACTCGGACGGTCACTCGGACAGCCCTTCGGGAGGACTCACAGAACTCGGACCGTCACTTGGACAGCCCTTCGGGAGGCACTCTCAAACAGCCCCTCGGGCACTAAGATCGAAACTACGACCTCTCTACAGAGTTGCACACATACGGTGTCAACTATCCGGCAGGGCTTCGCCGTCCAGAACTAGTTCCCACCGGAACCCAGACAGCCTTTCGGCTCTACGAAACTCTTTTCGTGGGAGGGAGAGAGAAGCCAGATCATTGCATGGCACTTGTATGTGAGAAGGAGTGAGTCTTTAGGCAGCCCCCTCCACCCTATTTATAGGCCAAGCCCAAGGGTGGCTTCTCCAAGAAGCCAAGGGGAAAAATACCAAAGGACCCTCAAGGTGGCTTCTCCAAGAAGCCACCCAAAAAGCACTTTCACTATTCATGACGACATTTTTCAGCGTCCTTTCGAACTGAAAATATTTATGTGGGCTTAGAACATTTCCAGTACCCACTAAAATAATTTTCAACGTGTTCTGGAACAATTCCAGATTAGCGATTTTCATCTGCGAAAAGCATCTGAAGTGGTTCCGGCAGCTCCGGAACATTTCCGGTTTTTCTTCCAGAAAATTCCCAGAAGTTTCCAGAATGATTCTGGCACCCTCCAAGAATTATCGGGCATGTGCCAAAACCAATTTGACTTTATGGTATCCTCTGAAACAACTTTTCAGTTTCACCGGAACTCATCCGGTGACCTCTCTCTGCGGAACTTTTCCGCTGTCCGAAACTTTTTCGGTGATTTTCTCTCAGACTCCCTGTCTAGTATTCAGCAGATAGATGACCCTTAAGCGTGTGACCCTATAGGTTCGGTGAAGTATAGACATGACACGGAACCCCTTCCGATCAATGATCAACATCGGAGCCGTGGACACCCATATTGACCCCTATACCCACACGAATGAATATTCGAGTGAACCTCCAGTTGCCGTGTGCTATTCCTGTTGCTTCGCGATATGTTACAAATACCCGAGGTGAGACATGTTGGCATTCCCGTGGATCAACAACTTGTCCACTATGCTAGTTACCTCGTTACCGGTATTGTTCTCTTTTCTCGTTACCGTGTTCCGGCATCCCCGTGATCAAATCACAAAGTGTCTGGCCAGACGATGATGGATACCGTAACACCGAGAGGGCCCAGAGATATCTCTCCATCGTCGGAGGAGCAAATCCCAATCTTGAGCTATCAAGTTACTTGACATACTTTTCCATGAACCCGTAAGCCGCCGTAATAGCCATCCAGTTACGGATGACGTTTAACAAACCCCAAAGTTCATGAATCAAGCATGAAGAAACTCGATACTCTCATGGTCTGAGGAATCATGCAAACATTAACCATCTCTGTGTTATTAACCATAAACTTGTGACGAATGTATCTCATAGCATAACATCAATTCGGGTCGATTCAACACAAATGTTCTGCTAACATTGTGCCCTCAAAGTTGCTGGCATAGACATGCCCATGATCAGGAAAACAGAACCATCATGCAACACTTGAGCTAGTCTTAGAGGCTAGACTAGGAATACATTTTACCGTTTATTATTCCACACATGCATATGAGTCTTCCTCTGAGCCTCGTTTTATTTGCAGACTCGAGAACCATAGCAGTTATAGCATGGAACATAAACCTAATTATGAACACGGAGATAAATAATAACATTTATTATTGCCTCTAGGGCATATCTCCTACAGGGGGCGCCCCCTTTAGGGTTTCCCCCAAACCCTAGGCGCCTTGGGCCCCTTGGGGGGGGGCACACCAGCCCACCAGGGGCTGGTTCCCTCCCTCATACAGCCCATAGGGCCCTCCGGGGCAGGTGGACCCTCCCGATGGACCCCCGGAACCCCTTCGGTGGCCCCGGTACAATACCGGTATACCCCCGAATAATTCCGATGACCGTATGATGACTTCCCATATATCAATCTTCACCTCCGGACCATTCCGGAACTCCTCGTGATGTCCGGGATCTCATCCGGGACTCCGAACAACATTCGGTAACCACGTACAAACTTTCCCTATAACCCTAGCGTCATCGAACCTTAAGTGTGTAGACCCTACGGGTTCGGGAGGCATGTAGACATGACCGAGACATCTCTCCGGCCAATAACCAACAGCGGGATCTGGATACCCATGTTGGGTCCCACATGTTCCATGATGATCTCATCGGATGAACCACGATGTCGGGGATTCAATCAATCCCGTATACAATTCCCTTTGTCTACCGGTATGATACTTGCCCGAGATTCGATCGTCGGTATCCCTATACCTTGTTCAATCTCGTTACCGGCAAGTCTCCTTTACTCGTTCCGTAACACATCATCCCGTGATCAACTCCTTGGTCACATTGAGCTCATTATGATGATGTCCTACCGAGTGGGCCCAGAGATACCTCTCCGTCACACGGAGTGACAAATCCCAGTCTCGATTCGTGCCAACCAAACAGACACTTTCGGAGATACCCGTAGTGTGCCTTTATAGCCACCCAGTTACGTTGTGACGTTTGGCACACCCAAAGCATTCCTACGGTATCCGGGAGTTGCACAATCTCATGGTCTAAGGAAATGATACTTGACATTAGAAAAGCTTTAGCAGACGAACTACACGATCTTGTGCTATGCTTAGGATTGGGTCTTGTCCATCACATCATTCTCCTAATGATGTGATCCCGTTATCAATGACATCCAATGTCCATGGTCAGGAAACCACAACCATCTATTGATCAACGAGCTAGTCAACTAGAGGCTCACTAGGGACATGTTGTGGTCTATGTATTCACACATGTATTACGGTTTCCGGTTAATACAATTATAGCATGAACAATAGACAATTATCATGAACAAGGAAATATAATAATAACTATTTTATTATTGCCTCTAGGGCATATTTCCAACAGTCTCCCACTTGCACTAGAGTCAATAATCTAGTTCACATCGCCATGTGATTAACATTCATAGTCCACATTGTTATGTGACTATACCCAAAGAGTTTACTAGAGTCAATAATCTAGTTCACATCATCATGTGTTTAAGACTCAATGAGTTCTGGGGTTTGATCATGTTCTGTTTGTGAGAGCGGTTTTAGTCAACGGGTCTGCAACATTCAGATCCGTATGTACTTCGCAAATCTCTAGGTCATATTGTAAATGTTGCTTCCACGCTCCACTTGGAGCTATTCCAAATGGTTGCTCCACTATACGTATCCGGTTTACTACTCAGAGTCATCCGGATAGGTGTTAAAGCTTGCATCGACGTAACCCTTTACGTCGAACTCTTTATCACCTCCAAAACCGAGAAACATTTCCTTATTCTTTTAAGGACAATTTTGACCGCTGTCCAAATGATCCACTCCTGGATCACTCTTGTACCCTCTTGCCAAACACGTGGCAAGGCACATATCAGGTGCGGTACACAGCATGGCAAATCGTATAGAGCCTATGGCTAAGGCATAGGGGACGACCTTCGTCCTTTCTCTTTCTTCTGCCGTGGTCGAGCTTTAAGTCTCAACTTCACACCTTACAACTCAGGCAAGAACTCCTTTCTTTGACTGATCCACTTTGAACCCCTTCAAAATCATGTCAAGGTATGTGCTCTTTGAAAGTCTTATCAGGCGTCTTGGTCTATCTCTATAGATCTTGATACCCAATATGTAAGCAGTTTTACCCAGGTCTTCCTTTGAAAAAATCCATTCAAACAACCCTTTATGCTTTCCAGAAATTCTACATCATTTCTGATCAACAATATGTCATCCATATATACTTATCAGAAATGTTGTAGTGCTCCCACTCACTTTCTTGTAAATATAAGTTTCTTGCAAACTTTGTATAAACCCAAAAACTTTGATCACCTCATCAAAGCATATTCCAATTCCGAGATGCTTGCTCCAGTCCATAGAAGGATCGTTGTAGCTTGCATACCTTTTAGCATCCTTAGGATCGACAAAAACTTCTGGTTGTATCACATACAACCTTTCCTCACAAAAACCGTCAAGGAAACTTTGTTTTGACATCCATGTGCCATATTTCATAAAAGAAAATGCAGCAACTGCTAACATAATTCTAACAGACTTTAGCATCGCCATGATTGAGAGAGTCTCATCACAGTCAACTCCTTGAACTTGTCAGAAACTTCTTTGAGACAAGTCGAGCTTCATAAATGGTGACATTACCATCAGCGTCTGTCTTCTCCTTAAAGATCCATTTATTCTCAATGGCTTGCCGATCATCGGGCAAGTCCACCAAAGTCCATACTTTGTTCTCATACATGGATCCTATCTCGGATTTCATGGCTCCTAGCCATTTGCTGGAATCCGGGCCCACCATCGCTTCTCCACATCTCGTAGGTTCATCGTTGTTCAACAACATGACCTCTAAGACAGGGTTACCGTACCACTCAGGAGTAGTACGTATCCTTGTCGACCTACGAGGTTCGATAGTAACTTGATCCGAACCTTCATGATCACTGTCATTAGCTTCCTCTTCAACTGACGTAGGTGTCACAGAAACATCTTTCTGCGCTTCACTACTCACTGGTTGAAGTAAAGGTTCAACAACCTCATCAAGTTCTATCTTCCTCCCACTCAATTCTTTCGAGAGAAACCTTTTCTCGAGAAAGGACCCTTTTTAGCAACAAATACTTTGCCCTCGGATCTGAGATAGAAGGCATACCCAAATGTTTCCTTAGGGTATTCTATGAAGATGCACATTTCCGCTTTGGGTTCGAGCTTATCAGACATAAGCGTCGTATTCCCAAACTCTGAGAAATGACAGCTTAGCTTTCTGCCAAACCATATGGTGACATCTCAACGGAATTTAGATGGTGCCCTATTTAAAGTGAATGTAGTTGTCTCTAATGCTTAACCCCGAAACGATAGTGGCAAATCGATAAGAGACATCATAGCACGCACCATATCCAATAGAGTACGACTACGACGTTCGGACACACCATCACACTATGGTGTTCCAGGTGGCGTGTATTGTGAAAAAACTTTCACATTGTCTTAAGTTGTATACAAAACTCGTAACTCAGATATTCACCTCCACGATCATATCGTAGACATTTTTATCTTCTTGTCATGATGATCTTAGACTTCACTCTGAATTTGTTTGAACTTTTCAAACGTGTCAGACTTGTGTTTCATTAAGTAAATATACTCATATCCACTCAAATCATCATGTGAAGGTAAGAAAATAATGATATCCATTGCATGCTACAACACTCATTGGACCGCATACATCAACATGTATTATTTCCAATAAGTTACTAGCCCGCTCCATTATACCGGAAACGGGGTCTCAGTCATCTTGCCTAAGAGGCATGGTACGCATGTCTCAACCAATTCGAAATTGAGTGAGTCCAAAGATCCATCAGCATGGAGTTTCTTCATGCGTTTTACACCAACATGACCTTTAGCGGCAGAGCCACAAGTATGTGGTACTATCATTATTAACTTTGCATCTTTTATGAACATGTGTATTACTACAATCGAGATTCAATAAACCATTCACATTGGGTGCATGACCATTGAAGGTATTATTCGTGTAAACAGAATAACCATTATTCTCTAACTTAAATGAATAACCGTATTGCAATAAACACGATCTAATCACGTTCATGCTCAACGCAAACACCAAATAACATTTATTTAGGTTCATCCCTAATCCCGAGAGAGTGTGCGATGGTGATCACATCAACCTTGGAAACACTTCCAACACACATCGTCACCTCACCCTTAGCTAGCCTCCTTTTATTCCGTAGCTTTTATTTCGAGTCACTAACATTTAGTAACCGAACCAGTATCCAATACCCAGGTGCTACTAGGATTACTAGCAAGGTACACATCAATAACACGTATATCAAATATACTTCTGTCGATGTTGCCATTTTTCTTATCTACCAAATATCTAGGGTTGTTCCGCTTCAGCGACCGTTCTCCTCATAACAGAAGCACCTAGTCTCAAGTTTGGGTTCAACCTTGGGTTTCTTCACTGGAGCAGCAACTGACTTGCCATCCATGAAGTTTCCCTTCTAGCCCTTGCCCTTTGTGAAACTAGTGGTTTTACTAACCATCAACACTTGATGCTCCTTCTTGATTTCTACCTTCGCGGTGTCAAACATTGCGAACAGCTCAGGGATCATCTTATCCATCCCTGGCATGTTATAGTTCATCACGAGGCTCTAGTAGCTAGGTAGCAGTGACTTGGAGAACTATATTAATCACTATCTTATCTGGAAGATGAACTCCCACTCGATTCAAGTGATAGTAGTACCCAGACAATCTGAGCACATGCTCACTGATTGAGCTATTCTCCTTCATCTTGCAGGCAAAGAATTTTGTTGGAGGTCTCATACCTCTCAACGCGGGCATGAGCCTAAGATCCCAATTTTAGCTCTTAGAACATCTCATATGTTCCGTGTCGTTCAAAACGTTTTGGAGCCTCAATTCTAAGCCGTAATGCATGACGCACTGAACTATCAAGTAGTCATCAGAACGTGCCTGTTAGATGTTCAAAACATCTACAGACGACGCTTGAGGGGCGGCCGCATCGAGCGGTGCATTAAGGACATAAGCCTTCTGTGCAGCAATGAGGACAATCCTCAGATCACGGACCCAGTCCGCATTATTGCTCACAATATCTTTCAACTTAGTCTTTCTCTAGGAACGTATTAGACAGGGAGCTAAAGCGCGAGCTATTGATCTACAACATAATTTGCAAAGACAATTTAGACTATGTTCATGATAATTAAGTTCATCTAATCAAATTATACAATGAACTCCCACTCAGATAGACATCCCTCCAGTCATCTAAGTGATACATGATCTGAATCGACTAGGCCGTGTCCGATCATCACGTGAGACGGACTAGTCATCAACGGTGAACATCTCCATGTTGATCGCATCTACCATACGACTCATGTTCGACCTTTCGGTCTCTCGTGTTCCGAGGCCATGTCTGTACATGCTAGGCTCGTCAAGTCAACCTAAGTGTTTCGCATGTGTAAATCTGGCTTACACTCGTTGTATGCGAACGTTAGAATCTATCACACCCGATCATCACGTGGTGCTTCGAAACAACGAACCTTCGCAACGGTGCACAGTTAGGGGGAACACTTTCTTGAAATTTTAGCGAGGGATCATCTTATTTAAGCTACCGTCGTTCTAAGCAAATAAGATGTAAAAGACATGATAAACATCACATGCAATCAAATAGTGACATGATATGGCCAATATCATTTTGCTCCTTTTGATCTCCATCTTCGGGGCGCCATGATCATCATCGTCACCGGCATGACACCATGATCTCCATCATCGTGTCTTCATGAAGTTGTCTCGCCAACTATTACTTCTACTACTATGGCTAACGGTTAGCAATAAAGTAAAGTAATTACATGGCGTTTTCATCGACACGCAGGTCATACAATAAATTAAGACAACTCCTATGGTTCCTGCCGGTTGTCATACTCATCGACATGCAAGTTGTGATTCCTATTACAAGAACATGATCAATCTCATACATAATATATATCATTCATCACATCCTTTTGGCCATATCACATCACACGGCATATGCTACAAGAACAAGTTAGACGTCCTCTAATTGTTGTTGCAAATTTTTACGTGGCTGCTATAGGTTTCTAGCAAGAACGTTTCTTACCTACGCCAAAACCACAACGTGATATGCCAATTTCTATTTACCCTTCATAAGGACCATTTTCATCGAATCCGATCCGACTAAAGTGGGAGAGACAGACACCCGCTAGCCACCTTATGCAACTAGTGCATGTCAGTCGGTGGAACCTGTCTCACGTAAGCGTACGTGTAAGGTCGGTCCGGGCCACTTCATTCCACGATGCCGCCGAACCAAGATAAGACTAGTAACGGTAAGTAAATTGACAATATCGACGCCCACAACAACTTGTGTTCTACTCGTGCATAGAAACTACGCATAGACCTAGCTCATGATGCCACTGTTGGGGATCGTAGCAGAAATTCAAAAAATTTCTACGCATCACCAAGATCAATCTATGGAGAAACTAGCAACGAGAGAGAGAGGGAGTGCATCTTCATACCCTTGAAGATCGCGATGCGGAAGCGTTGCAAGAACGCGGATGAAGGAGTTGTACTCGTAGCGATTCAGATCGCGGTTGCTTCCGATCTAAGCGCCGAACAACGGCGCCTCCGCGTTCAACACACGTACAGCCCGGGGACGTCTCCCACGCCTTGATCCAGCAAGGAGAGAGGGAGAGGTTGGGGAAGACAACTCCAGCAGCAGCACGATGGCGTGGTGGTGTTGGAGCAGCGTGGTACTCCGGCAGGGCTTCGCCAAGCACCGCGGAAGGAGGAGGAGGTGTTGGAGAGGGGGAGGGCTGCGCCTTGGATGAGGTCCTCCTGCCCTCCCACCCCCTCTCTATTTATAGGGTGAAGGGGAGAGGGGGCCGGCCCCCTTAGATCCCATCTAAGGGGGGGAGGCGGCCAAGGGGGAGGTGGCTTGCCCCCCAAGCCAAGGGGGGCGCCCCCTTTAGGGTTTCCCCCAAACCCTAGGCGCCTTGGGCCCCTTGGGGGGGGGCACACCAGCCCACCAGGGGCTGGTTCCCTCCCTCATACAGCCCATAGGGCCCTCCGGGGCAGGTGGACCCTCCCGGTGGACCCCCGGAACCCCTTCGGTGGCCCCGGTACAATACCGGTATACCCCCGAATAATTCCGATGACCGTATGATGACTTCCCATATATCAATCTTCACCTCCGGACCATTCCGGAACTCCTCGTGATGTCCGGGATCTCATCCGGGACTCCGAACAACATTCGGTAACCACGTACAAACTTTCCCTATAACCCTAGCGTCATCGAACCTTAAGTGTGTAGACCCTACGGGTTCGGGAGGCATGTAGACATGACCGAGACATCTCTCCGGCCAATAACCAACAGCGGGATCTGGATACCCATGTTGGGTCCCACATGTTCCATGATGATCTCATCGGATGAACCACGATGTCGGGGATTCAATCAATCCCGTATACAATTCCCTTTGTCTACCGGTATGATACTTGCCCGAGATTCGATCGTCGGTATCCCTATACCTTGTTCAATCTCGTTACCGGCAAGTCTCCTTTACTCGTTCCGTAACACATCATCCCGTGATCAACTCCTTGGTCACATTGAGCTCATTATGATGATGTCCTACCGAGTGGGCCCAGAGATACCTCTCCGTCACACGGAGTGACAAATCCCAGTCTCGATTCGTGCCAACCAAACAGACACTTTCGGAGATACCCGTAGTGTGCCTTTATAGCCACCCAGTTACGTTGTGACGTTTGGCACACCCAAAGCATTCCTATGGTATCCGGGAGTTGCACAATCTCATGGTCTAAGGAAATGATACTTGACATTAGAAAAGCTTTAGCAGACGAACTACACGATCTTGTGCTATGCTTAGGATTGGGTCTTGTCCATCACATCATTCTCCTAATGATGTGATCCCGTTATCAATGACATCCAATGTCCATGGTCAGGAAACCACAACCATCTATTGATCAACGAGCTAGTCAACTAGAGGCTCACTAGGGACATGTTGTGGTCTATGTATTCACACATGTATTACGGTTTCCGGTTAATACAATTATATCATGAACAATAGACAATTATCATGAACAAGGAAATATAATAATAACTATTTTATTATTGCCTCTAGGGCATATTTCCAACAGTCTCCCACTTGCACTAGAGTCAATAATCTAGTTCACATCGCCATGTGATTAACATTCATAGTCCACATTGTTATGTGACTATACCCAAAGAGTTTACTAGAGTCAATAATCTAGTTCACATCATCATGTGTTTAAGACTCAATGAGTTCTGGGGTTTGATCATGTTCTGTTTGTGAGAGCGGTTTTAGTCAACGGGTCTGCAACATTCAGATCCGTATGTACTTCGCAAATCTCTAGGTCATATTGTAAATGTTGCTTCCACGCTCCACTTGGAGCTATTCCAAATGGTTGCTCCACTATACGTATCCGGTTTACTACTCAGAGTCATCCGGATAGGTGTTAAAGCTTGCATCAACGTAACCCTTTACGTCGAACTCTTTATCACCTCCAAAACCGAGAAACATTTCCTTATTCTTTTAAGGACAATTTTGACCGCTGTCCAAATGATCCACTCCTGGATCACTCTTGTACCCTCTTGCCAAACACGTGGCAAGGCACATATCAGGTGCGGTACACAGCATGGCAAATCGTATAGAGCCTATGGCTAAGGCATAGGGGACGACCTTCGTCCTTTCTCTTTCTTCTGCCGTGGTCGAGCTTTAAGTCTCAACTTCACACCTTACAACTCAGGCAAGAACTCCTTTCTTTGACTGATCCACTTTGAACCCCTTCAAAATCATGTCAAGGTATGTGCTCTTTGAAAGTCTTATCAGGCGTCTTGGTCTATCTCTATAGATCTTGATACCCAATATGTAAGCAGTTTTACCCAGGTCTTCCTTTGAAAAAATCCATTCAAACAACCCTTTATGCTTTCCAGAAATTCTACATCATTTCTGATCAACAATATGTCATCCATATATACTTATCAGAAATGTTGTAGTGCTCCCACTCACTTTCTTGTAAATATAAGTTTCTTGCAAACTTTGTATAAACCCAAAAACTTTGATCACCTCATCAAAGCATATTCCAATTCCGAGATGCTTGCTCCAGTCCATAGAAGGATCGCTGTAGCTTGCATACCCTTTAGCATCCTTAGGATCGACAAAAACTTCTGGTTGTATCACATACAACCTTTCCTCACAAAAACCGTCAAGGAAACTTTGTTTTGACATCCATCTGCCATATTTCATAAATGAAAATGCAGCAACTGCTAACATAATTCTAACAGACTTTAGCATCGCCATGATTGAGAGAGTCTCATCACAGTCAACTCCTTGAACTTGTCAGAAACTTCTTTGAGACAAGTCGAGCTTCATAAATGGTGACATTACCATCAGCGTCTGTCTTCTCCTTAAAGATCCATTTATTCTCAATGGCTTGCCGATCATCGGGCAAGTCCACCAAAGTCCATACTTTGTTCTCATACATGGATCCTATCTCGGATTTCATGGCTCCTAGCCATTTGCTGGAATCCGGGCCCACCATCGCTTCTCCACATCTCGTAGGTTCATCGTTGTTCAACAACATGACCTCTAAGACAGGGTTACCGTACCACTCAGGAGTAGTACGTATCCTTGTCGACCTACGAGGTTCGATAGTAACTTGATCCGAACCTTCATGATCACTGTCATTAGCTTCCTCTTCAACTGACGTAGGTGTCACAGAAACATCTTTCTGCGCTTCACTACTCACTGGTTGAAGTAAAGGTTCAACAACCTCATCAAGTTCTATCTTCCTCCCACTCAATTCTTTCGAGAGAAACCTTTTCTCGAGAAAGGACCCTTTTTAGCAACAAATACTTTGCCCTCGGATCTGAGATAGAAGGCATACCCAAATGTTTCCTTAGGGTATTCTATGAAGATGCACATTTCCGCTTTGGGTTCGAGCTTATCAGACATAAGCGTCGTATTCCCAAACTCTGAGAAATGACAGCTTAGGTTTCTGCCAAACCATATGGTGACATCTCAACGGAATTTAGATGGTGCCCTATTTAAAGTGAATATAGTTGTCTCTAATGCTTAACCCCGAAACGATAGTGGCAAATCGATAAGAGACATCATAGCACGCACCATATCCAATAGAGTACGACTACGACGTTCGGACACACCATCACACTATGGTGTTCCAGGTGGCGTGTATTGTGAAACAACTTTCACATTGTCTTAAGTTGTATACAAAACTCGTAACTCAGATATTCACCTCCACGATCATATCATAGACATTTTTATCTTCTTGTCATGATGATCTTAGACTTCACTCTGAATTTGTTTGAACTTTTCAAACGTTTCAGACTTGTGTTTCATTAAGTAAATATACTCATATCCACTCAAAACATCATGTGAAGGTAAGAAAATAATGATATCCATTGCATGCTACAACACTCATTGGACCGCATACATCAACATGTATTATTTCCAATAAGTTACTAGCCCGCTCCATTATACCGGAAACGGGGTCTCAGTCATCTTGCCTAAGAGGCATGGTACGCATGTCTCAACCAATTCGAAATTGAGTGAGTCCAAAGATCCATCAGCATGGAGTTTCTTCATGCGTTTTACACCAACATGACCTTTAGCGGCAGAGCCACAAGTATGTGGTACTATCATTATTAACTTTGCATCTTTTATGAACATGTGTATTACTACAATCGAGATTCAATAAACCATTCACATTGGGTGCATGACCATTGAAGGTATTATTCGTGTAAACAGAATAACCATTATTCTCTAACTTAAATGAATAACCGTATTGCAATAAACACGATCTAATCACGTTCATGCTCAACGCAAACACCAAATAACATTTATTTATGTTCATCCCTAATCCCGAGAGAGTGTGCGATGGTGATCACATCAACCTTGGAAACACTTCCAACACACATCGTCACCTCACCCTTAGCTAGCCTCCTTTTATTCCGTAGCTTTTATTTCGAGTCACTAACATTTAGTAACCGAACCAGTATCCAATACCCAGGTGCTACTAGGATTACTAGCAAGGTACACATCAATAACACGTATATCAAATATACTTCTGTCGATGTTGCCATTTTTCTTATCTACCAAATATCTAGGGTTGTTCCGCTTCAGCGACCGTTCTCCTCATAACAGAAGCACCTAGTCTCAAGTTTGGGTTCAACCTTGGGTTTCTTCACTGGAGCAGCAACTGACTTGCCATCCATGAAGTTTCCCTTCTAGCCCTTGCCCTTTGTGAAACTAGTGGTTTTACTAACCATCAACACTTGATGCTCCTTCTTGATTTCTACCTTCGCGGTGTCAAACATTGCGAACAGCTCAGGGATCATCTTATCCATCCCTGGCATGTTATAGTTCATCACGAGGCTCTAGTAGCTAGGTAGTAGTGACTTGGAGAACTATATTAATCACTATCTTATCTGGAAGATGAACTCCCACTCGATTCAAGTGATCGTAGTACCCAGACAATCTGAGCACATGCTCACTGATTGAGCTATTCTCCTTCATCTTGCAGGCAAAGAATCTTGTTGGAGGTCTCATACCTCTCAACGCGGGCACGAGCCTAAGATCCCAATTTTAGCTCTTAGAACATCTCATATGTTCCGTGTCGTTCAAAACGTTTTGGAGCCTCAATTCTAAGCCGTAATGCATGACGCACTGAACTATCAAGTAGTCATCAGAACGTGCCTGTTAGATGTTCAAAACATCTACAGACGACGCTTGAGGGGCGGCCGCATCGAGCGGTGCATTAAGGACATAAGCCTTCTGTGCAGCAATGAGGACAATCCTCAGATCACGGACCCAGTCCGCATTATTGCTCACAATATCTTTCAACTTAGTCTTTCTCTAGGAACGTATTAGACAGGGAGCTAAAGCGCGAGCTATTGATCTACAACATAATTTGCAAAGACAATTTAGACTATGTTCATGATAATTAAGTTCATCTAATCAAATTATACAATGAACTCCCACTCAGATAGACATCCCTCCAGTCATCTAAGTGATACATGATCTGAATCGACTAGGCCGTGTCCGATCATCACGTGAGACGGACTAGTCATCAACGGTGAACATCTCCATGTTGATCGCATCTACCATACGACTCATGTTCGACCTTTCGGTCTCTCGTGTTCCGAGGCCATGTCTGTACATGCTAGGCTCGTCAAGTCAACCTAAGTGTTTCGCATGTGTAAATCTGGCTTACACTCGTTGTATGCGAACGTTAGAATCTATCACACCCGATCATCACGTGGTGCTTCGAAACAACGAACCTTCGCAACGGTGCACAGTTAGGGGGAACACTTTCTTGAAATTTTAGCGAGGGATCATCTTATTTAAGCTACCGTCGTTCTAAGCAAATAAGATGTAAAAGACATGATAAACATCACATGCAATCAAATAGTGACATGATATGGCCAATATCATTTTGCTCCTTTTGATCTCCATCTTCGGGGCGCCATGATCATCATCGTCACCGGCATGACACCATGATCTCCATCATCGTGTCTTCATGAAGTTGTCTCGCCAACTATTACTTCTACTACTATGGCTCACGGTTAGCAATAAAGTAAAGTAATTACATGGCGTTTTCATTGACACGCAGGTCATACAATAAATTAAGACAACTCCTATGGTTCCTGCCGGTTGTCATACTCATCGACATGCAAGTTGTGATTCCTATTACAAGAACATGATCAATCTCATACATCATATATATCATTCATCACATCCTTTTGGCCATATCACATCACACGGCATATGCTGCAAGAACAAGTTAGACGTCCTCTAGTTGTTGTTGCAAATTTTTACGTGGCTGCTATAGGTTTCTAGCAAGAACGTTTCTTACCTACGCCAAAACCACAACGTGATATGCCAATTTCTATTTACCCTTCATAAGGACCCTTTTCATCGAATCCGATCCGACTAAAGTGGGAGAGACAGACACCCGCTAGCCACCTTATGCAACTAGTGCATGTCAGTCGGTGGAACCTGTCTCACGTAAGCGTACGTGTAAGGTCGGTCCGGGCCACTTCATTCCACGATGCCGCCGAACCAAGATAAGACTAGTAACGGCAAGTAAATTGACAATATCGACGCCCACAACAACTTGTGTTCTACTCGTGCATAGAAACTACGCATAGACCTAGCTCATGATGCCACTGTTGGGGATCGTAGCAGAAATTCAAAAAATTTCTACGCATCACCAAGATCAATCTATGGAGAAACTAGCAACGAGAGAGAGAGGGAGTGCATCTTCATACCCTTGAAGATCGCGATGCGGAAGCGTTGCAAGAACACGGATGAAGGAGTTGTACTCGTAGCGATTCAGATCGCGGTTGATTCCGATCTAAGCGCCGAACAACGGCGCCTCCGCGTTCAACACACGTACAGCCCGGGGACGTCTCCCACGCCTTGATCCAGCAAGGAGAGAGGGAGAGGTTGGGGAAGACAACTCCAGCAGCAGCACGATGGCGTGGTGGTGTTGGAGCAGCGTGGTACTCCGGCAGGGCTTCGCCAAGCACCGCGGAAGGGGGAGGAGGTGTTGGAGAGGGGGAGGGCTGCGCCTTGGATGAGGTCCTCCTGCCCTCCCACCCCCTCTCTATTTATAGGGTGAAGGGGAGAGGGGGCCGGCCCCCTTAGATCCCATCTAAGGGGGGGAGGCGGCCAAGGGGGAGGTGGCTTGCCCCCCAAGCCAAGGGGGGCGCCCCCTTTAGGGTTTCCCCCAAACCCTAGGCGCCTTGGGCCCCTTGGGGGGGGCACACCAGCCCACCAGGGGCTGGTTCCCTCCCTCATACAGCCCATAGGGCCCTCCGGGGCAGGTGGACCCTCCCGGTGGACCCCCGGAACCCCTTCGGTGGCCCCGGTACAATACCGGTATACCCCCGAATAATTCCGATGACCGTATGATGACTTCCCATATATCAATCTTCACCTCCGGACCATTCCGGAACTCCTCGTGATGTCCGGGATCTCATCCGGGACTCCGAACAACATTCGGTAACCACGTACAAACTTTCCCTATAACCCTAGCGTCATCGAACCTTAAGTGTGTAGACCCTACGGGTTCGGGAGGCATGTAGACATGACCGAGACATCTCTCCGGCCAATAACCAACAGCGGGATCTGGATACCCATGTTGGGTCCCACATGTTCCATGATGATCTCATCGGATGAACCACGATGTCGGGGATTCAATCAATCCCGTATACAATTCCCTTTGTCTACCGGTATGATACTTGCCCGAGATTCGATCGTCGGTATCCCTATACCTTGTTCAATCTCGTTACCGGCAAGTCTCCTTTACTCGTTCCGTAACACATCATCCCGTGATCAACTCCTTGGTCACATTGAGCTCATTATGATGATGTCCTACCGAGTGGGCCCAGAGATACCTCTCCGTCACACGGAGTGACAAATCCCAGTCTCGATTCGTGCCAACCAAACAGACACTTTCGGAGATACCCGTAGTGTGCCTTTATAGCCACCCAGTTACGTTGTGACGTTTGGCACACCCAAAGCATTCCTATGGTATCCGGGAGTTGCACAATCTCATGGTCTAAGGAAATGATACTTGACATTAGAAAAGCTTTAGCAGACGAACTACACGATCTTGTGCTATGCTTAGGATTGGGTCTTGTCCATCACATCATTCTCCTAATGATGTGATCCCGTTATCAATGACATCCAATGTCCATGGTCAGGAAACCACAACCATCTATTGATCAACGAGCTAGTCAACTAGAGGCTCACTAGGGACATGTTGTGGTCTATGTATTCACACATGTATTACGGTTTCCGGTTAATACAATTATATCATGAACAATAGACAATTATCATGAACAAGGAAATATAATAATAACTATTTTATTATTGCCTCTAGGGCATATTTCCAACACTATCCCATTAGAAAAGAGGGACGCGTGGCCGCACTTAAATGGTTACGGGAACACACACAGTTCATATAATACAACCGTTTGCGATATTAATGTGTCAGTTATTTGTTTCAAAAGGACTTCGTTGGCTATTAATGTGTGCGCCTTGTCTCAAATTGGACGATTTTTTTACCATGACATATATATGCCATGTCATGAAACCATGCCAAGTTTCATTTTTTTGGGTGAGTTTTCGATTTACTGGGATTTAAAAACCTAGATTCTCAATGTTCAAGGACGACGAGATGTTTGTAATTCATTCTCATTCCTTCAATGAGACCTGAACATGCACCTAATGGCACATGTCCGATTTTCCACCCATTTTGCTTCACTGGAGCATGTGCTTGTAGTTCAAATTTAAATTATGGACTACATTAAATGCCTAAAAACTCAATTAATATATAAAATGGCCAAACGAACACTGAACAGTTTCAAATTTCAGCACGACACTCCTGTTATTCTATGTTGCCTGTAGAAAAACAAAATACATGGCGAGAAGAGGCAGCGAATATTGTTTCGCCCACAAGAGGGGCATATTTCCCTACCGGAACCACAATTGTTGCGAGAAGCTTCGGTTTGTAAGAGGCTTGTAATATAGCTTGGCCCAAATTGGACAATTTTTTTACCACGTCATATATATGCCATGTCGTGACACCATGCCAAGTTTTATGATTTTCTGGTGAGTTTTGGATTTACGGACATTTAAAAACTGAGATTCGCAATGTTAGAGGCCGAGCCAGGATGCCGAGATGGTTGAATTCATTCCCATTCCTTCCATGGGAACTAAACATGCACCCAAAGACACATGTACGATTTTTCTAGCCATTTTGGTGCACTGGAGCATGTATTTGTAGTTTGAATTTGAATTATGAACATTAAATGCCTAGAAAACTCAATTAATGTATAAAAAAGGTCAAACGAATCCTGAATAAGTTCGAAGTTCAGCACGAATGTCCCATTGTTCCATGCTGCGTGTAGAAGAAAATACAAGGCGATAAGAGGGAGCGATTATCGTTTCACCCACAAGGCGACATGTTTCCCTATTGAAACCACGAGGGTTCTTGCGAGAGGCTCCGGTTTGTAAGTGGTTTTTAATAAAGCTTGGCCCAAATTGGACAATTTTTTTACGACATGTGTGTGCCATGATGTGACACCATGCCAACTTTCATGATTTTCTGGTGAGTTTTGGATTTACGGGGATTTAAAAACCGAGATTCCCAATGTTTGAGGACGAGCCAGGATGCCGATATGGTTGTAATTCATTCCCATTCTTTGGATGGGACCTAAACATGCACCCAAGGACACATGTATAATTTTTCTAGCCATTTTGGTGAACTGGAGCATGTATTTGTAGTTCAGATTTGAATTATGGATATTAAATGCCTAGGAAACTCAATTAATGTATAAAAAGGCCAAACGAACCCTGAATAATTTTAAATTTCAGCACGGATATCCTGTCGTTCCATGTTGCCTATAGAAAAAAAATACAAGGCCAAAAGAGGTAGCAATTGTCGTTTCGCGCACAAGGGGGACACATTTCCCTATCGGAACCACGAGGCTTCTTGAGAGAAGCTCCGATTTGTATTGTAATAAAACTTGCCCCAAAATGGACAATTTTTTCCACGACATATATGTGCCATGTCGTGACACCATGCCAAGTTTCACGAT
Organism: Thinopyrum elongatum; assembly: GCA_011799875.1. Taxonomy (NCBI): domain Eukaryota; kingdom Viridiplantae; phylum Streptophyta; class Magnoliopsida; order Poales; family Poaceae; genus Thinopyrum; species Thinopyrum elongatum. The sequence goes on from CM022298.1 coordinate 25,386,412, forward strand.
TTTCGGGTGAGTTTTCGATTTACTGGGATTTAAAAACCGAGATTCTCAATGTCCGAGGCCGAGCGAGAAACTGAGACTGTTGTAATTCATTCTCATTCTTTGCATGGGACCTAAACATGCATCCAAGGACACATGTATGATTTTTGTAGCCATTTTGGTGCACTAATTTGAATTATGCACATTCAATTATTGCTTATAAAACTTAATTATAATGTATAAAAAAGGCCAAACGAACCCTGAATATTTACATCAGTTCTGGTCAACCGTCTGTCACCCGTGAGTAAGCACTGTGCGCATGCATCATGCTAGCTCACGCTTCCTTCTTTACTAAGTTTTTCATATTAATGTTGTTATATATCCAAACACGCTACCATTTCCCGCCACTCCTCCCATCGGTTTCCAGCCTCTTCTCTCATCGGTTTCCCGCTGCCAGTGTCAGTGCTCATAGAAGGCTAGGCGGTGACACACCGGCCATGTAAATATTGCACACAGTTTCTAAAAGCACAAATGTGCACTAGTGGAGAATCGGGCTTTAGTCCCGGTTCGTAAGGACCTTTAGTCCCGGTTCACCAACCGGCATTAAAGGGTGGGGACTAAAGCCCCCCCCCCCCTTTAGTGCCGGTTTGTCACGACCGGGACCAAAGGCCCACCACGTGGCACGAGCCCATGCCGGGGGGCTGGGGCCCACCAACCGGGACTAAAAGGATTAGGGGTTTATTTGTTATTGTTTATTTTTTCCTTTTAATTTTGTGTTTTCCATTTAATTCTTTTTCATTTCAAACATATTTTATGCTACTACATATTGTACATGTTATGCATATATATAAATAGAATTTCTCGTAGAACCGATCATATAAATATATCATCGAATTTCTCATACGACCATTCACATACACACACACACATATATATATATATATATATACAATTTGGTATATACAATTTCTCTTACAATTTGCAGATCATTACATGGAGGCATTAGGTGTAATGATATTCTCCTTTGGGATCTATGACCTGGTCGAGCAAAAATCCCGCTATTTCCTCTTGAATTGCTCGTACGTGATCCGTTGGTAGTAGCTTATCCCGCATCTCCATCATCTTTAAAAGAAGGAGATCAATATGAATGTATTAGTTGTCTATATGTATATTAGATAATGATGTAAAAATTGTGAATAGTGTTCTGGCAAATGTACTCCCTCTGTCTAGGTGAATAAGTCATCTTAGGTTGTGCACCGTGACCAAGAAGGAGGGGAAAACGAGAGAACTTAATGTTTATTTGCTAATTAATAGCATTGCTTGCAATGAACTAACCACTACATGTCGTGTTTGGTAGTCTCAAGTCATTAAAAGCATGCACACCCCACATCTCTTATTGGTTGATATATCAAGAAACAAGAAACGAGGTAGAAGTTGTAAGGAAGTAGTATTTCTGGTTGGGTATTTAGTCGCTTCAAAAACTCTAGCAAGCTTCTCTCTGTGTCTTTTCTCGACCATTCAATTGACCATGTCTCTTGATTAATGGTATTTGGGTCAATGAACCCAATGCCATAGCATCCATCTCTTTTCATCATACATCTTCATTCTGCATAATACCATAGAAAAGAATATAGTGAGGATAATTACAGGTAATGAACAAGCACAGCTAGCTAGAGACTTAAATTACAGAAAGAAATCACTTACAAACAATAGCAACTGACGATAGATTTGTCGAGTGCGTCTTGATTGAATAACAGAAACATTTCTTGAAACTCAACCCACAAATCTTTTGCATGGAAGTAATGCTCTTCCTTGACTTTCACCATGAGGGACTCTCGCCCATTGTTTACTTCTCTCAGGTACCACTCATGCAATGTGTGCATTCTTGTTGATAGAAGCGGGATCTCCTCAGGCTTGACCAGAGGTTGCCCGGAGACAAATTTCCATCTTATTTCCTCATCTGTAAACCCGGGGAGTTCCTCGATGCCTAGGAGTTGTTCAACAGTGACACCGGCCTCTTCAGCCTGCCTTCTATGATTGTCGGTTATTACCAGCTAATCGGCGGTACTCACATGTGGTTGTACAATGAGCGGGGGGATCGATTGCACTGCCTGTTCTCCCAGCTGGGGAATAGTTTTCCCTTTTTTTCCAACTGCTTGGCTCGAGCTCGAGCTCGACTCCTTCTATATTTGTGCACGATATAACTTCTCACTACAAGAAATATGTCAACTTGCGATCATCACTATTGGTCGCTGAATGGTCATTGTTTTTCATTTACGACCTTTTTATGACCAAAAACAATTGGTCAAAAGCTGACCGTCTTTAATGAAACTTAACGACCTTCTCTATGACATGGTCGTAGAAGGCAACGACCAAAACAAAAGGTCGTTAGTCCTATGACCTTTTGTTTTGGTCGTTGGTTGTCTGCCCAGGACACATCAGATCCAACGTGGCAAGCTGACGTGGCAAAATTGCGACGAAATGAAAAGGTCGTTGATTAAAATCAGCCCGGTCCAGTTCATGCTTTATATGGGCCGAGCCCAACAATTCGGCCCAATTAATATATACTGTGCTGTTAATTTTGGTCAGGCACATGGGCAAAGCCCAACTATTCTGCCATTTTATTTTCAGGGCCGTGGCCTTTTTGAATCAACAATTTTAGTTTTTCTTTTTTCCTGAAAGAATGTCCAATAGTAAGATGGGTCCCATGGGTCCCGGTTGCCAGGTTCTATTAAGTGGGGCCCTTTTGTCAGCTTCATATTCTCCAGATTTCAATTTGACAGTAAGTAAATAGCCAATATTTAAATCAGGATAGACACAAAACATAAGTAATACTAAAATAACAGCAACCAGAATCAATCTGTTACAGATATAATGACAACCAAAGTTACAAGCTCGACAAGTGTAGTAACTACATACTAGGCTGCACAGTGTGCACAGAATTTGGGAGAGCAACCAGAGAAAATACATAGTTGGTGCTGGAGGGAGTGGTGAATTACCTCAATGGCGTACTTGATTGGTGATGCTGGTGCTTCTCAAGGAAGTAGTTGTCGTCCACAGTTAAGCAGTTTCATACATTTGTCTACAACAATCAGCAAACCAGAAACCATACTTCAAATAAACAGAAATGGAAAAGATATAGAAATACTGATGACAGTAAACCTATGGACTATTTGTGTTACATGTTTTCAAGAATGGTGTGGGGCAATTTATAGTACACACTGATGACAGTAAACATATGGACATTCTGTTCACCGAGACAAAAGTAGCAAATACCATATGATACGCACATATTTGACAAGCCAATTGTGGAAATCAAGACACGAAAATTTCCACTTCATTACTGTCCCCTACATTTTATAGCTAGGATCAGACCATTGTCAGGTCTGCTTGAACACTAAGATCAGGTCCTGGATCTGGCACTAGAAGAGTGTATGGCAACATTGCTAACCCGTAATACAGATCATCCATTGCTAACAAAGCTATATAGAAAGTAATAAATTGTACCCCCTAATAGAGACCAGGAATTGGGCCAAACAAGCTCATGTTAACTGGATACCATTCGAATTATAATTGTACCGTGGCATAGAAAAAATAATTAGTAACCTCACTTCTAAATTAACCTGGTGCTATTGTACTACTACACCATTCAAGCTCATGGTCGGGGTAAACAATACTAATAACCCATAGATAGCATGGTACAGAAGCAAGCAAACAGTTAATACTAGTTATCTCAAGGAACAACAAAGAATGACAATCGACAGCAGCTGAAGAAAATTACGATCCTACTGCTACTCTCATCCATTAAACTAACATCATATAATACTAGCTATCTCAAGGAAGGAGAGAAGGGAATATGGGGTTGGCATCGGTGAGGAGGTGTATGATCTCCATGGTGTGCTTGATGATGCGGGCCGGCATGATATTCTTCCTGTTCTGCTTGGCCTAGTAGCGCCCTGCCAGGACAAAATCAAATCAGTATATAACTGATGAGTCAAAGACATATCAATCATAATATGTTGACTGACGCTTCTGAATTTACTTTAAGAAATGTACCAGTATTTTCACTGACAGATTTTCTCCATCGAGTACAGGGACGAAGCTGCCGTAAACGACCTTGACGAGATCGTTCGCCTTCAATGACCTGACGAACATGATTTGAGATGGCAAGTAGTTTCTCAGCAAGGTAAGATAGATAGATGCCGCTCCCTCCATCCCACAAGAAAAGATATTATTACATCAAAAATACTGAAACAACATGGCATAGTACACTGTAATTAGAAGCGCATGCAGATTTAAGAACGATGTGTGCATACCTGAAGGCGTCTTGGCAGAAGTGAGTGCTGAGCTTCCCGTCCACGCCCTTGACCAGGTAGAAGTAGACGACGGTCTGCTCCAACAGGCCGCGCCGGCGCTCACGCTGAAAAAGAGAGGATCGATGAAACTGAGAAACTTGTCCGAGTAGAACTAGATAGAACAACACTGATTGTCTATCTAGGATAAATATATATCAGAAGCATTTGAGCTGCATTTTAAGAACTGAGAAAGCTAAGAGCTAAGAAAGCACAACCATGTAAGCTGCAGTTTGAGAACTAAAGAAAAGACATGTGGCTGTACTGAAGAAAAAGAAAGGTGCTCAGCTACAACACCAACTGTTGTACAATGTGAGCTACAGTTTTCAAATCAAAGAACAAAAGTCTGTAGGAGTGATCCGACTACTCATCACAGAAATCTCATATGAGAACAACCATCCAAAAATTCCACGACCAGATTATACTGAAAATCAGGGAGGCATCCATCCAAATGTATTATACAAATTGCGTATGTAATCAGGGTAGTAGTTCTAATACAATTCTTAGGAGGAAACATGAATGTATATGTTATCTATAAGTAAACCAAGCATTGCAATGCAGAGAATCAAATTAACAACAACTAGTTCTTTAATGGCTAGGGGTACACACACCACATATATACAGTTAGAAAAATTCAGCAGCCATGGAGGGGGAAAAATTAGACGGAGATGCTACATCCTCATCCTCTTCATAGGAGGCAATTCATAGGCAGCACTCAAGGTTTTTTTGGTGGTACGCGCTGGCGGCGACGGTGGTGAACCTGGGCCTGCCAATCGAAGGAAATAATAAGCAATTGAACCACGTCTATTTGAATATATTTGGTGTACAAATAAACCCAAACGCAAAAAAAAGTAGATGAAAAAATCACTATGCAAATCCAACCTGAAGTTATTATAGCCGGCCAATGTAGAGTCTAGTTAAATTGCTTCCGCAAACATGTATTGATCCCTAGTGTTGACTGAATCTGCATCTAAACTGAATACTGATCCATAGTGTTGTCTAAACCGAATACTGTTAACTGAACATAGACAAGTGATATGCTAATCAGGTGTCAGAATGATATCTGATTCAACAAGGTTAACCAAATTTCCCACATAGTTTTGGGGCAATTCTATTTATCTACAGTGATGGGCAGCTATGGATGGCAATGTGACAGTACAGACAGACTTTTGGCTGCTCATTTGTATTCAGGTAACTATGGCAGTGACGCAAACAGACTTGTGGCTGGTCATTCACTAGCTATGGCAATAACGCAAACAGACTTGTGGCTGCTCATTCACATTCACAGCAACATTTCATCATTCATCTACAAGCAACTATTGGCCATCAGATCAGCCGGGATAGGAAGGGTTACCTGACATGTTGAACTCGATGCTGCAACAGGCCGATGACGTGGTGGTACAGAGCAGGCCCTTTGTGGCTGTCTAGATGCGCCCCTCCTCCTCTTGCTCCTCGAGCAGGACAAGGACGGCGGCCGGTAGGCTCGTTGAGATCGGGATGCTGGGGGAGGCGAGCACGCCCGTGAGGTACTCCACGGCACCGGGCCTGTCCAGACCCCACTCCCCCACCCCGGCCCCACGGCCCGGCACGCCCACGAGTGACCCGCTCATGCCCTGCAGCGATTTGGGCATGACCCGCATCAGCGGCTCGAGCGCCAAGGGTGCCAGGTCGGCCTTGAGGGGCGCCGCGGCCTCCAGGGACGACGAGGCCGCCGTCGTCACCGCGGAGGCAGCCACCCGCGAGGGCGGCTAGCAGGCTTGACCTTGGAGAGGATCTCCCGCGGCCGCCATCGCTGCTGCTGCTGGATCCAAGCTTTGGGGATTGGGGATCGGGGAGACGAAACCCTAGCTGCGGAGGAGGAGGAAGAAGAGCTGGGAGAGGGAGCGAGGTTCGGGTGCAGCGCGAGGGAAGGAGGGCGCCGCCGCCGATGACGGGAAGAGAGGGGTGAGGGAGAGGCTGGGACGAGGGGTGGCAGCGTCGATCTGGATCGGGGACAGAGAGAGGGAGGCGGCGGGCGGAAGGAAGGGAGGAGAGGTGAGAGAGAGAGGTAGGGTTTGGTGCGGTGGTTTTTTTTTTCTCCTTTTCTTTGCATGGATGGATGGATGGACGTGGGATTGCTAGCAATGGATGGTAGGATGTCTGCCATGTCATCGATCCGTGTCACAAACGGTTCCACCAATCAGAATCCAGCTTATGTAATTGTGTTTTTTTCTTTTGTTTCTTTTATATTTTTTACCCTCTTATTTCGGGTAAACAGGCAACATATTAGCTTCATGTTGTATGTTTAAATGACCCAATATTGAGCACATATGTGTATCTTAGGATTTCAAACAATGATGATTTTGTGGTCTTTATTTGCGTTGCACACAAAAATCATTTTCCATTTTTCGAGTGCCCAAAATGGGTTTTTTTTGTGAAGGACCTACCATATATTTGTTGAAAAATTGTACCACATCATTTTTAGAAAATATTAGGCCATATTTAATGTACAATTGACCAAATGGTTGTGTGTTAAAAGTTTTGATCCACCTCTCATGAAAAAGACAAAATTCTTCAAATTCAGTAGGAAGCGAGTCAAATTTGAACTGTAGCTGCCTTATAGTTTGCTCTTTATTTTTTCAAAAAATCATTTCTAGGTACATAAGTATCTATTTAATCAGAGAAACACCAAAAGTTTTTCAAGATTCAACCACCAGCTAGAAACGGTCATGCCCGCCGTTTTGACCACATTTTGAAACGGGCATTAAAAATTCAAAAAAAAATCAAAAAATTGGAAAACCTTCGCATTGTGTCATTATATGTGACAAAGTTACCAGAAAAAAAAATAAACTTATAATACGGTAATTCTTTTAAAAAAGTGTTCTCATAAATGAGCTATCATCTGTGAAGATTCATGGCTTTCAAGCCAAATGATCAATCTTATGGCCACATTCATGACATAGTTTGTTCAAATGATCTCATATCGTGCACAAGGATGGATCTTGGAATGGCAAACAATGTTGCCTAAGGAAGTCTTCATTTTCTCTGACGAAAAATGCATTTTCCATTTTTTGAGTGCCCAAAATGAGTTTTTTTGTGAAGGACCTACCATGTATTTGTTGCAAAATTGGAGCAAATAAATTTTATAAAATATTAGGCCATATTTAATGCATTATCGACAAAATGGTTGGGTGTCAAAGTTTTGATCCACCTCTCATGAAAAAGACAAATTTCCGCCGATTCAGTAGGAAGTGGGTCAAATTTGAACTGCAGATGCCTCATAGTTTGTTGTTTATTTTTTCCAAAAATCATTTGTAGGTACATAAGTATCTATTTAATCAGAGAAACACCAAAAGTTTTCCAAGATTCAACCACTAGCTAGGAACTGTCATGCCCGCAGTTTTGACCGCATTTTGAAACGGGCATGAAAAATTCAAAAAAATTCAAAAAATTGGAAAACCTTCGCATTGTGTCATTATATGTGACGAAGTTACCAGGAAAAATAATAAACTTGTAATATGGTAATTATTTTTAAAAAGTGTTCTCAGAAATGAGCTATCATGTGTGAAGATTCATGGCTTTCAAGCGAAATGATCAATCTTATGGCTACATCAATGGCATAGTTTGTTCAAATAATCTCATATTGTGCACAAGGGTGTATCTTGGAATGGCAAACAATGTTGGCTAAGAAAGATTTCATTTCCTTTGGACGAAAAATGCATTTTTCATTTTTTGAGTGCCCAAAATGAGTTTCTTTGTGAAGGACCTACCATGTATTTGTTGCAAAATTGTACCAAATCAATTTTCTAAAATATTATGCCATATTTAATGCACAATTGACAAAATGGTTGGGTGTCAAAAGTTTTGATCCACCTCTCGTGAAAAAGACAAATTTTCGTCGATTCAGTACGAAGTGGGTCAAATTTGAACTGCAGATGCCTCATAGTTTGTTGTTTATTTTTTCCAAAAATCATTTCTAGGTACATAAGTGTCTATTTAATCAGAAAAACACCAAAAGTTTTCCAAGATTCAACCACTAGCTAGGAACTATCATGCCCGTAGTTTAGACCGCATTTTGAAACGGGCATGAAAAATAAAAAAAAAATCAAAAAATTGGAAAACCTTCGCATTGTGTCATTATATGTGACCAAGTTACCAGGAAAAATAATAAACTTATAATACGGTAATTCTTTTAAAAAGTGTTCTTATAAATGAGCTATCATCTATGAAGATTCATGGCTTTCAAGCCAAATGATCAATCTTATGGCTACATCAATGGCATAGTTTGTTCAAATGATCTCATATTGTGCACAAGGGTGCATCTTGGAATGGCAAACAATGTTGGCTAAGAAAGTTTTCATTTCCTTTGGACAAAAATGCATTTTCCATTTTTTGAGTGCCCAAAATGAGTTTTTTTGTGAAGGCCCTACCATATATTTGTTGCAAAATTGGACCAAATCATTTTTATAAAATACTAGGACATATTTAATGCACAATTGACAAATCGGTTGGGTGTCAAAAGTTTTGATCCACCTCTCGTGAAAAAGACAAATTTTCGCCGATTCAGTAGGAAATGGGTCAAATTTGAACTGCAGGTGCCTTATAGTTTGCTCTTTATTTTTTTTCCAAAAATCATTTCTAGTTACATAAGTATCTATTTAATCAGAAATACATGGTTTGGTGGTGATACGTCGAGGTTTGGACGGTGGCCGAGGGCCCCAACTCCAGAGCGCGTAAACTCGCATGCCCGCCGCATGGTCACCGCGTGACTGTGGCGTTGCCACGTGTTCTGGGCGGCCTAGGCATGTCTAGTGTGTTGGGCACTCCTCAGGTAGGTGCTAGGAAGAAAATGGCAATAGAAGATTCTCACGAGGAGACCGAACTATGCTCAAACATTAATTAGCAGCCAAGTGTTTGATTAGCGGTACGGGAAATGCACATGGCCAATGGGCATGAGTTTTGGCTAAGGATAATCATCTACTAAGAAGACTGTCTTGGAAAATTTGCAGCTCAAATGGAGGAGCCTAGGTGTCACTTGCTTTGCAAAGTACCACACTGGACAGAAATATGAATTTTGAAGCTGGAGTCAAATGAATGAATGGATTGATCTGAAATTTGGAGGAGGATGATAATTTGGGCATATGAAGGCACTTTAAAAATTTCATACCATTTGGATAAATAAAAATGGTACTTCCTTCACAGTGCTCTCCACTGAACAGAAAATTGGGAAAAATGTTGAGGGAAATTCGCTAGAATAAATGAGCTAAAATTTCGTGGAGGGTGGTTCTATGTGCAGGGTCATGTCATGGTAAATTTTCAGCAGTTACAAATTAACATAAAATATAGTTGCTTCACAAACTGAAAATACTACCAGAAACAAAGATTGGTTGGTGAGCTCACATGGATTGTTAGATGGGGCTCAAATTTTGTGGAGAGCTATGATTTGGGAATATAGAAGATGTGGCAAAAATTCAGCTCATTAGGATATGCCTAGCTAGTACTTCCTTCACAACGGTTCTAGCTGAACAGAAACTTTGGAAATTTGCCGGGGAAGATTTACCAGGCAAATGGAGCTGAATATTGTCATGAGGCAATGATTTGGATAGTAAAGACTGCCCAATTTTTTTGGGGATTTTGGGAATGACAGAAATATAGGCTGCTTCACAACCTAGGGCAAAAATTGACACATAGACATGACACATATGCAAAACTGATGAGGTGGCGCCTAGTCATAGCAATGCACCACAATTTACAAGGCTATGACCATCTATATTGGTCGTTATCAGCTAGTAATAAGGCAGGACCAGTGCTGATTGCTTTACGACCATTTCGTGTAAGGAAATTACGACCCTTCTGACCAAAATGGTTGTTATGGTTTAGGGTTTTGAGCCCCCTGAACAGCTTTTGACCAATTGATCTCAAATGGTTGTAGATTTATGACCAATTCTTCCAGGGTCACTGACAGAAGGTCACAAGTTGGCATATTTCTTGTAGTGTCTTGATAGAGCGCTTATACTCTGAGTCCCTTTTCTTCACAGCCGGTTGAGCATTATCAATAAAGTGTTGTACGGCTTTCTCAGGTACTTTCTCCTTTGGCAGCGGGGGGGGGGGGGGGGGGTCTATGCAAAATGGGCCTTCACTTGGGCATCCACTACGACCGTGTTTTCCTCGTCAGTCAAGTCGTAAGGCAACTTCGAAAGAGGCTTGAGGCTTGGACCATATCTGAATTTCTTGCCTGTTGTACCGCTAGCCGCTGTAGCTGCGGCGCCTCTCTTCCACTGTTGCTGAGGTGGCGGAGCCCCCTGATGCGATGCCGGACTTGGAGGTGGAGGAGTCGGCTGACGCGGTGCTGGACTTGGAGGAGGAGGAGTCAGCTGACGTGGTGCCGGACTTGGTGGAGGAGGAGTCAGGTGACGCGGTGGCGGACTTGTTGCAGCAGGAGTCGGTGGCCTTGGAAAGATGATGCAATCCTTTCTCCATAGAATGATACGATGTATGGCCTCTCCCAGTGTGCGCTCCTCGTCACCTCCAGGAATGTCAAGCTCTAGCTCGTAATATCCTGACATCACTTCATCAACCCCGACACGAGCATAGCCAGCTGGAATCGGATTGCAATGGAAGGTTGCTTTAGGGGGATTTGTTAAAGCATAGCCCTCCGCCACCTTCATGGATATGTTCTTCACTTTCATGTGTAGCTCACAAGTTGTCCTATCTTTGATATCATCCACAGGGTATCTAGCCAGCAGTGCATCATCGACCGGGGTGGAACCCACGCTGCTTCTCGGCAAAGATGGGACAATGCTATCCAATGCTGGATCTGCTTGCTGCTGCTGCTGAGACGCCCTTTCCTGACTAAGTGAGTCGATCTGCTCCTGCTGCCGCCTAAAAGCATGTTCCAACTCCGCGTGCTTTGATTCTACCAGTTGAAGGCAGTCTGCTTCCTCCTTCCTCTTCTCCTCTTCCAGCTTCCTCTTCTCCTCCTCCTGCTGCCTCTTTCTCGCACGGCTTTTGTAAGTGTCGTTCCATCCGCAAACCCCTCAAACCATGGAATAACACCTTTGCCTCATGTTCTTCCCGGGTGTTCAGGATTCTTCAGGGCGCGCGTAAGCTCGTCGTTCTCTCTGTTGGGCGTGAACGCCCCCGTTCGAGCCTCTTATATTGCAACAAGTAAACCGTCGGAGGCTTCTTTAAGACTTGCCCGCTCCAAAACCAACCCTGTCTTTCGGTCCAACTTCCACCCATGAGCATAAAACCAAGTCCTGCACCTTTCGGGCCAGCTCAATGTAACAGGAGTGACCCCTGCAGCAATCATCTCTTGCTCAGCAATATCCCACTTAGGCCGGGCCACCTGGTAGCCACCTGGCCCCAGAGTATGGTGCCACTTCTTTTTCGCAGCATTAATCTTGTTTATTCTCGACTGTTCCTGAGCTATTTCGGATTCCTTGAACTTCACATGAAAGCGTCCCAGTGATCTCTTGCCTTCACCAGTGCTCCCTTGAATTCGAGAGTCTGCTTTCCTGCTTTGACGTACCCGGCCCATATATTATTCTTGTGGTTGTTGAATGCTATTGCCATCTTCTTAAGAGCACTCTTCTTGACTTTCTCCAGATCTGCATCTGTCAAATGATCTGGTATGGTGAAATGTGACATGAGCGATTCCCAAAGCAGATCTTTTGCTCTTTCGGAGACAAAAGTAACTCCTGGATCTCCCTTTGCTGGCTTTTTCCATTCTTGAACGGAGATCGGGATTTGGTCCCTGACAATAACTCCGCATTGACGAGTGAACTTGTTCGCATTCTTCTTAGGTTCAAGCGGTTCGCCATTTAGTTTGATGGCATCGATGTTGTACTTTACACCATCCTGCAATTTTTTGGCCGGGCCTTGTACTACCCTGCTGCTTGTAGAAGATTGGCTTGATCCGGAGGGCTAAAAGAAGAAAGATCGATTCCTTAATATATATACAAATCAATTAAAACATGTGATGATCACCAGATGCCTTATATAAATATACCTCGCCAGTCTTTGTTATTTCAAGAACATTTCCTTCATCATCATTGTTGTGGCCTTCATCTATTCGTTCGTCTTCATCAAATATCATACCCTCACCGGTATAGTTCAGATATTGCGAGCCGTTATCTTCAGGTTCATTATCTGGGCTCGGGGAGCGTTTGATGTCGAACATAGTCTCTTCTCCTTCTCTGCCGATATTGTCCATAGCTTTTATTTAACTAATCCAGAAAAAAGATAAAACAATTTAGTATTCAAATTAGAATGCATGCAATCAATAAGGAAAAACTGAATCATAGTAGATAATATGCATATCGAATAATATCACTAATATATACATCTTGAATAATCCAGATAATATATGCATCATCAAATATAATCTCAAATACATCGTCTCGAATATTATCAAATAATATAATCTCGAATACATCGTCTCGAATATTATCTCGAATACATCACTAGCTAATACAGATCGAATATTATCAAATAATCTAGTTCACTCACGGTTTCTGAGGTGTGGGCGATGGTGACCCAAAGAGAAGGAACCATCACAGGATCATAGCTCGGGTGAGATCCCTTAAGAACCTGCTAGGTATTGGAGAACCTGACGTCCAACGCAACCATGTAGCGACGGACGTGCTTGTCCTCCTCCCTGACACGGCGACGTACCACCTCCGCGGGGGTCGGCTGCCTCCGCACCAAAAGTGGCCCACGCGACCGCCACCAAAGAAGCTCCGGGTCGACGACGGGAGCCCGATTCCTCACCAAGCTGCGCCCCCGGAAGGTAGCACCTCCCAGTGCCAGCCCGACAGAGCCCAGTCCCGGACATGGCGCCTCTGAAGCAGGATGTCATCGCAAACGAGTCGACGACGAGGATGCGGGCCGGGCATCGTAGATGTCGAGAACAAATTCTATGCAAATTTAACATTTTTTAAATGCTTGATTGTGATTTTTGTAATTCTTTTTCACTTGATTATGCAAATACATGACAAACTTTCGCAAATACAACATTAAGATATATATTAACATTAAAATATTATTAATACATGATAAACTTTTTTCTATGCAACTTTTTCCTATGCAACTTTTTTCTATAAGTATAAAAAACTAAAAAATAGAAAATCTATGCAAATTCCACCATTCATCTACAATTAATATATATATATACATACATTGTATAAAAAAACTAGTGAAAAAAAACTAAAACATACATACATATAGTGAAAAAATAATCATCTAAAACATCTAAAACATCAAAACATACATACATATATACATACATTGTATACTAATTAATAATAATCTAAAACATGCATGCATATCTAGTGAAAAAAATATCGCCGGATGGCCGGGGCGGCGCGAGCTCACAGTGGGCGAGGTCGAGGCCGGCGACGGTCGAAGCCGGCGGGCGCGGGCGACATGAGTGGTGCGTCGGGGGCGGCGATCGACGGCGGCGTCGGGGCAGGTGGGCGCGGGCGGCGTGGGCGGCGCACGTTCGGGGCGGCGCCGGCATCGGGGGCGGCGTCGGATCGGAGAGGAGAGGCGCCGCAGCATCGGCGACGATGAGGATGGGCTCGGGGGCAGCCTGGCGGCGTCATCGGCGCGGGCGGAGGCGCGGGCGACGACGGGAGCCTGGCGGCGTTGGTCCGGCGCGTCGATGGGAAATGGAGTGAAAATTCGTAAGTGTTGTATATATAGGAGGTACCTTTAGTCCCAGTTGGAGCCACCAACCTGGACTAAAGGGTGAATTTTGGCCAGGCCAAGCGGCGGGAATCCAGGTCCTTAGTCCCGGTTGGTGGCTCCAACCGTGACTAAAGGGGGGGGGGTCTTTAGTCGCGGTTGGAGCCAACAACCGGGACTAAAGACCTGTTCCTGGCACGGCACGCTGCGGTGGATGTTTAGTCCCACCTCGCCCAGCGAAAGGCGTCCGCACTGGTTTATAAGCCCCGGCGCGATAGCTCTTTCGTGCTCCTCTCTAAGAAGGCCTTTGTGGGCCTATTGAACGTGTGCTGCCTTGTGGTGCTTACTGGGTCGTGCGGGCCTGCATCCTGGCCCAACTAGAGGTTGGGTTTCTAGTCGTATGCAGGCCGTGGCGGCCCAGTAGGCGGGCTTTTTTTAATTAATTTATTTTTTTTGTTTTCTGCTTTATTTATTTTCTTTTGTTTCCGAGTTGTTTTTTGCTTTATTTAGAGTTTTTGAGTGAATCTTTTTGCTTTAGGTCAAAAAAATTATAAACTTTCTGTTACTGCCAGTAGTTTTCAAATTTGAATAGTATAAATTTGAATTATTTGAAATTTGTGTGAATCACTAGTTTGTGAATAACTTTACTTTAAAAATAGATTTTTCAGTGATTCTTTTTTCTGCTATTTAATATTAGTGTGTTTAATAATTATATTCAATTTGGTAATTCTTAGGTTATTTTAGAAAATGAAATGCCTTTGTAACAGATGAATTTTCGTCTGAAACCCTGATACTTTGAAAGAGATTGTCCATTTTGTACGTGAAGTGCATCCAGTTTTTGCCTAACCCTCTCAAATTTTCAGCACATGCTATGTGGGTGAAATGATGATACCATGCCAACTTTAAACCTTTTAGGAGTTCATTTGTAGTGCTTTTCAATTTCAGGGTCATTTAGCTCAAAAAAATCAGTAAATGCATGAAAAATAGCAAATGAAGTCAGAAAGGGTTGAAAATTGATGACGTGGCTTTGAATAGTGCATACTTAACGCACAAAAAGTCTGGAGTTGAAATAAGTTATAAAAAATGAAATGCCTTTGTAACAGATGAGTTTTCGTCCGAAACTCTGATACTTCGAAAGAGATTGTCCATTTTGTACATGAAGTGCATCCAGTTTTTGCGGTAACCCTCTCAACTTTTTAGCACATGCTATGTGGGTGAATGATGATACCATGCCAACTTTTTTTTTTTGTCAAAAAAAAAAATAAAAAAAAAAAAACCGACAAAAAATAAAACAAAAAAAAAAAAAAAACAAAAGAAAAAAAAAAAACCAAAAAAAAAAACAAAAAGTTAATATAAAAAAAAAAAAAATCCACAAAAAAAAAACGATAAGGCATAATCTAAACAGACCAAATAAATCTGAAAACAAAATATAAAATAAAGATAACACAAAAAAAAAAATAACAAAAACCTTTTTCATATCTCATTGGGCATTGCTTTTGCAATCATGTTCATTAGCTCAAAAAATCAGTAAATGCATGAAAAATAGCAAATGAAGTCAGAAAGGGTTGAAAATTGATAACGTGGCTCTGAATGGTGCATACTGAACGCACAAAAAGTCTGAAGTTGAAATAAGTTATAAAAAATGAAATGCCTTTGTAGCAGATGGGTTTTCGTCCAAAATCCTGATACTTCGAAAGAGATTGTCCATTTTGTACACGAAGTGCATCCAATTTTTGCCGTAACCCTCTCAACTTTTTAGCACATGCTATGTTGGTGAAATAATGATACCATGCCAACTTTCAATCTTTTCAGAGTTCATTTGTAGTGCTTTTCAATTTAAGGGTCATTTAGCTAAAAAAAACAGCAAATGCATGAAAAATAGCAAATGAAGTCAGAAAGGATTGAAAATGGATGACATGGCTTTGAATGGTGCATACTGAATGCACAAAAAGTCTGGAGTTGAAATAAGTTATAAAAAATGAAATGCCTTGGTAACAGATGAGTTTTCGTCCGAAACATTGATACTTTGAAAGAGATTATCCATTTTGTACACGAAGTGCATCCAGTTTTTGCCGTAACCCTCTCAAATTTTTAGCACATGCTATGTGGGTGAAATGATGATACCATGCCAACTTTCAACATTTTCAGAGTTCATTTGTAGTGCTTTTCAATTTCAGGGTCATTTAGCTAAAATTTTTAGTAAATGCATGAAAAATAGCATATGAAGTCAGAAACGGTTGAAAATTGATGACGTGGCTTTGAATTGTGCATACTGAACCCACAAAAAGTTTGGACTTGAAATAAGTTATTAAAAATGAAATGCCTTTGTAACAGATAAATTTTCATACGAAACCCTGATACATCGAAAGAGATTGTCCATTTTGTACACAAAGTGCATCCAGTTTTTGTCGTAACCCTCCCAACTTTTTAGCACATGCTATGTGGGTGAAATGATGATACCATGCCAACTTTCAACCTTTTCAGAGTTCATTTGTAGTGCTTTTCAATTTCAGGGTCATTTAGCTCAAAAAATCAGTAAATGCATTAAAAATAGCAAATGAGCTCAGAAAGGGTTGAAAATTGATGACGGGGCTTCGGTTGGTGCATACTAAACGGACAAAAAGTCTGGAGTTGAAATAAGTTATAAAAAATGAAATGCCTTTGTAACAGATGAGTTTTCGTTCGAAACCCTGATACTTCGAAAGAGATTGTCCATTTTGTTCACGAAGTGCATCCAGTTTTTGCTGTAACCATCTCAACTTTTTAGCACATGCTATGTGGGTGAAATGATGATACCATGCCAATTTTCAACCTTTTCAGAGTTCATTTGTAGTGCTTTTAAATTTCAGGATCATTTAGCTCCTAAAAAATTAGTAAATGCATGAAAAATAGCAAATGAAGTCAGAAAGGGTTGAAAATTGATGACGTGGCTTTGAATGGTGCATACTGAACGCACAAAAAGTCTGGGGTTGACATAAGTTATAAAAAATGAAATGCGTTTGTAACAGATGAGTTTTCGTCCGAAACCCTGATACTTCGAAAGAGATTGTCCATTTTGTACACGAAGTGCATCCAGTTTTTGCCGTAACCCTCTAAACTTTTTAGCACATGCTATGGGTGAAATGATGATACCATGCCAACTTTCAACCTTTTCAAACTTCATTTGTAGTGCTTTTCAATTTCAGGGTCATTTAGCTCAAAAAAATCAGTAAATGCACGAAAAATAGCAAACGAAGTCAGAAAGGGTTAAAAACTGATGACGTGGTTTGAATGGTGCATACTGAATGCACAAAAAGTCTGGAGTTGAAATAAGTTATAAAAAATGAAATGCCTTTGTAACAGATGAGTTTTCGTACGAAACCCTGATACTTCGAAAGAGATTGTCCATTTTGTACATGAAGTGCATCCATTTTTTGCCGTAACCAACTCAACTTTTTAGCATATGCTATGTGGGTGAAATCATGATACCATGCCAAATTTTAACCTATTCAGAGTTCATATGTAGTGCTTTTCAATTTCAGGGTAATTTAGATCCAAAAAATCAGTAAATGCATGAAAAATATCAAATGAAGTCAGAAATGGTTGAAAATTGATGATGTTGCTTTGAATGGTGGATGTTGAATGCGCAAAACATCTAGAGTTGAAATAAGTTAAACAAATAAAATGCCTTTGTAACAGATGTGTTTTCGTCCAAAACCCTGATACTTCGAAAGGGATTGTCCATTTTGTACACGAAGTGCATCCAGTTTTTGCCGTAACCCTCTCAACTTTTTAGCACATGCTATGTGGGTGAAATGATGAAACCATGCCAACTTTCAACCTTTTCAGAGTTCATTTGTAGTGCTTTTCAATTTCAGGGTCATTAAGCTCAAACAAATCAGTAAATGCATGAAAAATAGCAAATGAAGTCAGAAAGGGTTGAAAATTGATGACGTGGCTTCGAATGGTGCAGACTGAACATACAAAAAGTCTGGAGTTGAAATAAGTTATAAAAAATGAAATGCCTTTGTAACAGATGAGTTTTCGTCCGAAACCCTGATACTTCGAAAGAGATTGTCCATTTTGTACACGAAGTGCATCCAGTTTTTGCCGTAACCCTCTCAACTTTTTAGCACATGCTATGTGGGTGAAATGATGATACCATGCCAACTTTCAACCTTTTCAGAGTTCACTTGTAGTGCTTTTCAATTTCAGGGTCATTTAGCTCAAAATAAATCAGTAAATGCACGAAAAATAGCAAATGAAGTCAGAAAGGGTTGAAATTGATGATGTGGCTTTCACTGGTGCATACTGAACGCACAAATAGTCTAAAATTGAAATAAGTTATAAAAAATGAAATGCCTTTGTAACAGATGAGTTTTCGTCCAAAACCCAGATACTTCGAAAGAGATTGTCCATTTTGTACACGAAGTGCATCCAGTTTTTGCCGTAACCCTCTAAACTTTTTAGCACATGCTATGTGGGTGAAATAATGATACCATGCCAACTTTCAACCTTTTCAGAGTTCATTTGTAGTGCTTTTCAATTTCAGGGTCATTTTGCTCAAAAAAAAAACAGTAAATGCATGAAAAATAGCAAATGCAGTCAGAAAGGGTTGAAAATGGATGACATGGCTTTGAATGGTGCATACTGAATGCACAAAAAGTCAGGAGTTGAAACAAGTTATAAAAAATGAAATGCCTCTGTAACAGATCAGTTTTCGTCCGGAACACTAATACTTCGAAAGGGATTGTCCATTTTGTACATGAAGTGCATCCAGTTTTTGCCATAACCCTCTCAACTTTTTAGCACATGCTATGTCGGTGAAATGATGATACCATGCCAACTTTCAACCTTTTGAGAGTACATTTGTAGTGCTTTTAAATTTCAGGGTCATTTAGCTAAAAATATATCAATAAATGCATGAAAAATAGCAAATAAAGTCAGAAAGGGTTGAAATTTGATGACGTGGCTTTGAATTGTGCATACTGAATGCACAAAAAGTTTGGAGTTGAAATAAGTTCTAAAAAATGAAATGCCTTTGTAACAGATGAGTTTTCGTACGAAACCCTAATACATCGAAAGAGATTCTCCATTTTGTACATGAAGTGCATCCAGTTTTTGCCGTAACCCTCTCAACTTTTTAGCACATGCTATGTGGGTGAAATGATGACACCATGCCATCTTTGAACCTTTTCAGAGTTCATTTGTAGTGCTTTTCAATTTCAGGGTCATTTAGCTCAAAAAAACCAGTAAATGCAAGAAAAATAGCAAATGAAGTCAGAAAGGGTTGAAAATTGATGACATGGCTTTGAATGGTGCATACTGAATGCACAAAAAGTCTGGAGTTGAAATAAGTTATAAAAAATCAAATGCCTCTGTAACAGATGAGTTTTCGTCCGAAACCCTGATACTTCGAAAGAGATTGTCCATTTTGTACACGAAGTGCATCTAGTTTTTGCCGTAATCCTCTCGACTTTTTAGCACATGCTATGTGGGTGAAATGATGATACCATGCCAACTTTCAACCTTTTCAGAGTTCATTTGTAGTGCTTCTCAATTTCAGGGTCATTTAGCTCAAAATAAATCAGTAAATGCATGAAAAATAGCAAATGAAGTCAGAAAGGGTTGAAAATTGATGATGTGGCTTTGAATGGTGCATACTGAATGCACAAAAAGTCTGGAGTTGCAATAGGTTACGTATAAACAATGAATGATGTCTTTGTACCAGAATGAGTTTCGGTCCGC
>CM022298.1:25431334-25462123 GCA_011799875.1 Thinopyrum elongatum
AAGTATTAAAAATGAAATGCTTTTAACAGTATGCAGTTTTCGTACGAAACCTGATACTTCGATAGAGATTGTCATTTTGTACACGAAGTGCATCCAGTGTTTCCGTAACTCTCTCCTCCTTTTGCACATGCTATGTGGGTTGTGAAATGGATGATACCATTGCCATTTCAACCTTTTCAGAGTTCATTTGTAGTTGCTTTTCAATTTCAGGGTCATTTAGCAAAAAAATCAGTAAAAAAAAAAAAGAATGCATGAAAATAGCAAATGAGGTCAGAAAGGGTTGAAAATTGATGACGAGCTTCGAATGCTGCTACTGAACGGACCAAAAATTCTGGAGTTAAATAAGTTATAAAAAAGTAAATGCCTTTGTGAAACAAGAGTGTCCGTCCGAAACCCTGATACTTCGAAAGAGATTTGTCCATTTTGTACAAGAAGTGCATCCAGTTTTTGCCATAACCCTCTCACTTCTACTTTTTTAGCACATGAGATGTGGGTGAAAATGATGATTACCATCCCAACTTTCAACCTGTCAGAGTTATTTGTAAGCTTTTCATTTCAGCGGTAATTAGCTAAAAAAAAAAATCAGTAATATGCATGAAAAATAGCAAAATGAAGTCCAGAAAGGGTTGGAATTTAAAATTATTGAAAATTATTAACGTGGCTGAATGGTGCATTTACTGAACGCACTAAAAAGTATGGAGGTGAAATAAAGTTATACAAATGAATGCCTTTGTAACGATGTGTTGGCGTCCGAACACCTGAACTTCGAAAGAGATTGTCCATTTTGTACACGAAGTGCATCCCAAGTTGTTGCCGACCCTCCCAACTTTCAGCCAACATGCTATGTGGGTGAAATGATGACACCATGCCATCTTTAACCTTTTCAGAGTTTCATTTGTATAGTGCTTTCAATTTCAGGGTATTTAGCTAGAAAAAACCATAAAAAGTGTAAATGAAGAAAAAATAGCAAATGAAGTCGAAGGGTTGAAAAGTGGATGAAATTGGCTTTAAATGGTGCATACTGAAGCACAAAAAGTCTGAGTTGAAAAAGTTATAAAAAATCAAATGCCTATTGTAACAGATGAGTGTTCGTCCGAACACCCTGATACTTCGAAGAGTTGTCCATTTTGTACACGAAGTGCATCTAGTTTTTGCGTATCCTTCAACTTTTAGCACATGCTAGGTGGGTGAAATGATGATACATGCCACTTTCAACCTTTTCAGAGTTCTTGTAGTGCTTCTCAATGTCAGGGTCATTCGCTCAAATATAAATAAGTAAATGCCAGAAAATAGCAAATGAAAGTCAGAAAGGGTTGAAAATTGATGATGTGGCTTTGAATGGTGCATAATGAATGCACAACAAGTCGGAGTGCAATAGGTTATAAAAATGGAAAGGCCTTTGTAACAGATGAGTTTTCGTCCGAACCTGATAACTCGAAAGATTGTCCGATTTTGTTACACGAAGTGCACAGTTTTTGCCGTAACCCTATGAAATTTTTAGCACATTGCTATGTGGGTGAATAATGATACCATGCCAACTTTAAAAACTTTTCAGAGTTTCATTGGTAAGTGATTTTACCATTTCCAGGTCATTAGCTCAAAAAAAAAATCAGTAAATGCAGGAAAAATAGCAATGCAGTCAGAAAGGTTGAAAGGGGATGACATGGGTGTGAATGGGGCAGACTGAATGCACATTAGGGGGAGTTGATAAGTTATAAAAAAATGAAAGCACTTTGTAACAGATGGGTTTTCGTGCGGAACACAGTACTTTCGAAAGAGATTGTCAATTTTGTCACGAAGTGCAATCCAGTTTTTGCCGAGAACCCTCTGAAATTTTCGCACATGCTATGTGGGGAAATGAGGGATACCATTGCCAAGTTTCAACCCTTTTCAGAGTTCATGTGTAGTGCTTTTCAAAGTCAAGTGTCATTGAGCTCATCAAATCAGTAATGCATGAAAAATAGCAAATGAAGTCAGAAAGAGTATTGACCAATTGATGGCGTTGGTGCAAGGTGCATACTGAATCGCACAAAAGTCTGAGTGAAATAAGTTATAAAAAATGAATGACTTGTAACAGAGAGTTTTCGTACGGAAAACCCCTGATACTTCGATAGAGATTGGTCCATTTTGTATCACGATGCATCCAGTTTTCCGTAACTCTCTCATCCTTTTGCACATGCTATGTGGGTGAAATGATGATACCATGCAACTTTCAACTTTTCAGAGTTCAATTTGTAGTGCTTTTCAATTTCAAGGGTCATTTAGCTCAAAAATCAGTAATGCATGAAAAAACTAGCAAATGAAGTCAGAAAGGGTTGAAAATTGATGATGAGCTGAATGGTGCATACTGAATGCACAAAAAACGTTCTGGAGTTTTGAATAGAGTTATGAAAAATGAAATGCCTTTGGAAACAGTGGGATTTTTAGTCCGAAACCTGATTACTTCGAAAGAGATTGTCCATTTTGTACCACGAAGTGCAATCAGTGTTTGACGTAACCCTCTTGAACTTGTTAGCACATGTATGGGGTGAAAAATGATGATACCATCCCAACTTATTCTTAAGCTTTCAGAGTTACATTGTGTATGATTTCAATGTTCAGGGTCATTTAGGCAATAAAAAAAAATATGTAAATGCCAGAATGAAAATAGCAAATGCAAGTCAGAAAAAAACAGAAGGTTGAAAATATTACATGTGGTTGAATGGTGCATTACTGAATGCCCACCCCCAAAAAGTTCGGAGTTGAAATAAGTTATACAAAATGAAATGCCTTTGTAACAGAGGGTTGTCGTCACAGATAATCGACATGATAGTAGAGATTGTCCATTTTGTACACGAAGTGCATCCAGTTTTGGCCCGAACCCTCGAACTTTTCAGCACATGTATGTGGGTTGACATATTGACCCCATGCCATGTTTGAACCTTTTCAGAGTTCATTTGTAGTGCTTTTCAATTCAGGGTACATTTAGCTGCAAAATAACAGTGTAATGCATGAAAAATAGCCCAAATGAAGTCAGGAACAAGGGTTTGAAAATGATGGCAGGCTTGAATGGTGCATACTGAACTGCACAAAAAGTCTGGTAGTGTGAAATAAGTTATAAAAAAATAATGCCTCTGTAACAGATGAGTTTTCGTACCGAAACACCTATACTTGATAAGAGTGTCCATTTGTACACGAAGTGCATAGTTTTTGCCTACTCATCCTCAAACCTTTTTGCACATGCATGTGGCGTTGAAAATGATGATTAACCATGCCAATTAAACCGTTTCAGAGTTCTTTGTTAGTGCTTGCTCAATTCAGGGTCATTAGCTCAAAAATAACAGTAGTAAAGTGCATGAAAAAAGCCAAATGAGTCAGAAAGGGTTTTGAAAATTTGACAAATGATTGATTGGCTCTGAATGGTGCATACTGAAGACACAAAAATCTGGAGTGAAACAAGTACAATAAAATATAAATGCTTGAACAGATGAGTTTCGTCCGAAACCCATCACTTCGAAAAGAGATGTCATTTGTTACCGAAGTGCATCAGTTTTTTGCAGTAACCCTCTGACTTTTTAGCACATGCTATGTGGGTGAAATGAATGATACCATCCCAACTTTCAAACAAATTGTTCAGAGTTTCATTTGTAAGTTTTCAATTTAAGGTCATTTAGCTAACAAAAACAAAAATCAGTTAATAATGCATGAAACATGCAAATGAAGATCAGGAAAGGTTGAAAATATGACAGTGGGCTTTGAATGTGCAACGGAACTGCCACAAAAGTCTGGAGTGAAATAAGTTATAAAAATAGGAATAATGCCTTTGTACCAGAAGTCGGTGGTTTCGTCCGGAAAAACCATAGATACTTCGAAAGAGATTGTCCATTTTGTACACGAAGTGCATCTCAGTTTTTGCCGTAACCCTCCTAAACTTTTCTAGCAACTGCTATGTGGGTGAAAGTGATGATACCATGCCAACTTTCAACCTTTTCAGAGTCACTTTTAGTGCTTTCTAAAGTCAGCGTGCATTTAGTCAAAAGAATATCAGTAAATGCATGAAAAATAGCAATGAAGTCAGAAAGGTTGAAATTGATGGAGTGGCTTGAATGTGCATACTGAGGAAAAAAAAAGCAAAAAAGTCTGAGTTTTGAATAATCATAAAAAATGAAAATGCCGTTGAATACAGATGAGTTTTGTCGAAACCCTGATACTTCGAATAGAGATGTGCCATTTTGTTCTACGAAGTGGCATCTAGTTTTTGCTGGTACATCTTCAATCCTTTTGCACATTGCTATGTGGGAAATGATGATCCATGCCAATTTTCAAACCTTTTCGGGATTCATGTGTAGTGCTTTTCAATTTCAGGGTCATTTAGCTCAAAAAAAATAGTAAATGCATGAAAAATAACAAATGAGTCAGAAAGGGTGAAAATTGCATGACGTTGGATTGAATGGTTGCAACTGAACGACAAAAATTGGAGTTGAAAATAGTTATAAAAATTAAATGCCTTTGAAAAGATTTTCGTCCAGAAACCCTATACTTCAAAGAGATGTCTTTTGTACACGAAGTGCATCCATGTTTTTGCCCATAACTCCTCAATCTACTTTTTAGCAACATGCTATGTGGTGGTGAAATGATGATACATGCCCAAACTTTCAACCTTGTCAGAGTTCTTTGTAAGCTGCTTTCACATTCAGGGTCATTGAGCTAAAAAAAATTAGTGTATGCGATGAAAAATCGCAAATGAAGTCAGAAAGGGTTGAAAATTGATTAACGTGGCTGTGAATGTGAATACGAACGACAAAAAAAGTTGGGAGTTGAAATGAAATATTATACAAATGAAAGAAGCTTGTGTAACAGATGGGTTTTCAGCCGAAACCCTGATACTTCGAAAGAGATGCCATTTGTACACGAAGTGCACCAGTTTTTTGCCAAACCCTCGCAACTTTTTTAGACACATGCGTTGGGTGAATGATGAACCATGCCACATTGTCGAACCTTTTCAGAGTTCATTGTAGTGTTTTCAATTTCAGGGTCATTTAGCACAAAAAAATCCAGTGTAAATGCAAAAAAAAAAAGCAAATGAAAGTACAGAAAGGTAGTGAAAACTTGATATGCTGGTTTGAATGGTGCATACTGAGATGCACACAAAAAATGTTGGAGTTGAAATAAGTTATAAAAAATTCAAAAATGCTTTGTAAACAGGATGAGTTTCGTTTGAAACCTGGATACTTCGAAAGAGATGTCCCTGGTTGACTAGAAACGAGGCATCCTAGGTTTGCACGTAACCCCAACTTTTTAGCACGTATGGGGTGAAATGATGATATCATGACAACTTTCAACCTTGTCTCAAGTTCATTTGTAGTGTTCTCAATTTCAGGGTCATTATAGCTCAAAAAATCAGTGTTAAAGCAATAAAAATAGGCAAATGAGAGGCAGAAAGGTTGAAAAGTGATGTGACGTCGGGTTTGATGGTGGCATACTGAATGCACAAAAAGTCTGCAGTTGACATAAGTATAAATCGAAAGCCTTTGTAACACAGATGATTTTCGTCAAACCCTAATAGACTTCAAAAGAGAGGCCATTTTGTTACACGAAAAGTGCATCCAGTTTTGCCGTAACCCCTCTGATTTTAGCACATGCTATGTGGGTGAAATTGGATTACCATGCCACCTTTTAATTTCAGAGTCATTTGTAGTGATTTCAAATTTCAGGGTCTTAGCTCAAAATAATCAGGTAATGCAATGAAAAAATAGCAAAATGCAGTCAGAAATGGTTTGAGAAAATTGGATGACGTGGCGTTTGAATAGTGCATACTGAAGCACAAAAAGTCTGAAGTTTGAAATTAAGTTTGAAAAATGAATACCTTTGTGAACAGATGGGTTTTCGTGCAACAACCCGATACTTCGAAAAGAGTTTGTCCATGTGTACACGAAGTGCATCCAGTTTTTGCGTAAACCATATCGAACTTTTTAGCAACATGCATGTGGTGAAATGATTGATACCATGCCAAGTTCAACCTTTTCAGAGTTCATTTGTGTGTTTCAATAGTCAGGCGTATTAGCAAAACAAATCAAGAGGAATGCATTGAAAAATAGCAATGAAGTCAGAAACGAGTTTGAAAATGATGGGGCTTTGGCATGGTTGCATTACCTGAACACAAAAAAGTCTGGAGAGTTGAAAATAAGTAGTTATAAAAAAATGAAATGCCTTTGTAACAGATGAGTTTTCGTACGAAACATGATACTGATAGGAGATTGTCCATTTGTACACGAAGGGCATACAGTTTTCAGTCAACCCTCTCCAACATTTTTGCACATGCGATTTTCTGTGGGTGAAATAGGAGAAACATGCCAACTCTTTCAACCTTTTCAAAGTATTGTTGTGCTTTTCAATTCAGGGTCATTTAGCTAAAAAAAATCATGTAACATGCATGAAAATAGCAAATGAAGTCAGAAAGGGTTGAAAGATGAATTGATGACTGGCTTTGCGAGGTGCATTATAACGCACAAAAAAGTTCGGAGTTGAGATAAGTTATAAAAAATATGCCTTGTAAAAGAGGATGAGTTTCGTCCGAAAACCTGATTACTTCAGAAAGGAATTGTCCATTTTGTTCACGAAGCATCCAGTTTTGCACTTAAACCCTCTCACTTTTAGCACATGCTATGTGGGTGAAAATGATGATACCAGTCCAATTTTCAACCTTTTCAGAGTTCATTTGTAGTGCTTTTCAATTTCAGGGTCATTTAGCTCAAAAAAAATCAGTAAATGCATGAAAAATAGCAAATGAGTTAGATTCAGAAGGGTTGAACAGATATACAGGGGCTTCATAATGGCGCGCCAACTGGAGACGCAAAAAGTTCGGGGAGTTGAAATAAGTTAATACAAATGAAATGGCATTTAACAGCTGAGTTTTCGTCGAACAAATACTAGAAATTGAGAAGAGATTGGCCACTTTGACACGAAGTGCATCATTTTTGCCGTAACCCTCCAACTTTGCAGCACATGCTATGTGGGTTGAAATGATGACACGTCTCCACTTTCGAACATTTTCAGAGTTCATTGTCGTGCTTCCAATTCAGGGTCATTTAGCTCAAACAAAAATCAGTAAATGACAGCGAAAATAGCAAATGAAGTCAGAAACGGGTTGAAATTCGATGACGTGGCTTTGAATGGTGCATAATGAATGCAACAAAAGCGTATGGAGTTGAAATATAAGTGATTAAAAAATCAATGCCTCTTAACAGATGAGTTTTCGTCCGAAACCCTGATTACTTCGAAAAGAGATTTGTCACATTTTGTTACACGAAGTGCATCAGTTTTTGCCGGAACCAGGTCAAACTTTCTTAGCACATGCTATGTGGGTGAATGATGATACCAATGCCAAACTTTCAATCCTTTTCAGAGTTCATTTGTGTGCTTCTCAATTAGGGTCATTTAGCTCAAAAAAATCAGTAAATGCATGAAAAATACAAATGAGGTTCAGAAAGGGTTTGAAATTTATGAGGGGCTTGTTGATGGTGCATACTAATCGCACAAAAAAGCTTGGAGTTGAATAGTTATAAAAAATGAAATGCTTTGGTAACAGACTGAGTTTTCGTCCGAAAACCCTGATCATTCGGAAGAGATTGTCCATTGTTACACGAAGTGCATCCATTTTGTGCGTACCTCTAACTTTTAGCACATGCTATGTGGGTGATGAATGATGATACCATGCCAACTTTCAACACTTTTTCAGAGTTCATTTGTAGTTGCATTTAAAAATTTCAGGGTCTCATTTAGCTAAAAAAAAAAAATATAAATGAAGGAAAAAATAGCAAATGAGTCAGTAAGGGTTGAAAAATTGGATGACTGGTTTGAAGGTGCTACTGGAATGCACACAAAAGTCGGAGTTGAATTAGTTGAAAAACTGAAATGCCTTGTGAACAGATGAGGTTTTCGTCCGAGAACACATAGGGATTACTTCGAGAAGAGATTGTCCATTGTAACAAAGTGCATTACAGTTTTTGCGTAACCCTATGAACTTTTAGCACATGCTATGTGGGTGAAATGATGAACATGCAAACGTTTAACTTTTCAGAGTTCATTTGTAGAGTGCTTTCAAATCAGAGGTCATTTTGCTAAAATCAAATCATTGTAAACTGCATGAAAATTAGCAAATGAGGCAGAAAGGGTTGAAATGATGACGTTGGCTTATGAATAGGTGCATATGAAAGCGACAAAAAGTCTGGACGTTGAAATAGTTATAAAAGAAGTGAAATGCCTTGTACAAGATGAGTTTTCGTCGACACCCTGATATTACGAAAGAGATGTGTCATTTGGTCACGAAGTGCATCCGTTTTGTGTGTAACATCTCACCTTTTGCACATTGCTAGTGGGTGAAATGATGATACCATGCCAATTTTAACCTGTTTCAGGTTCATTGTTATGTGCTTTTATCAATTTCAGGGTATTAGCTCCAAAAAATAGTAAATGCCAGGAAAACATAGCCAAATGAGTCAGGAAGAAAGCGGTTGGTTGAAAATTTGAATGACGGGCTCGAATGGTGCCATACTGAACGGACAAAAATTCTGGAGTGACATTAAGTTATAAACAATTAAATGACGTTTGAACAGGGATGGTTTCAGTCCGAAAACCCTGATACTTCGAAAGAGATTGTCCATTTGTACACGAATGTGCCATCAGTTTTTGCGCTAACCCCCTCAATTTTTAGAACATGCTATGGGTGAAATGATGCTACCATGCAAACTTCCCCTTTCAAACCCTTTTCATTTATTATGTATGCTTTTACAATTTCAGGGTCAGTAAGCTAAAAAAAAATCGTAAATGCATTGAAAAAATACGGAAATGAATCAGAAAGGGTTGCAAACTTGCTTGACGTGTGCTTTACAGGTGCATCCTTGACAGCACGAAAAAGTCTGGAAGTTGAAATAAGTATATAAAAATGAAATTCCTTTGTAACAGATGGTTTTCGTACGAACCCTGATACTCAAGAAAGAGATTTCCATTGTTACACGAATGCATCCAGTTTTTGCGTAACCCGCCAAATTTTCAGCCACATGCATGTGTGATGAAAGGATGACACCATGCCACTTTCAACCTTTACAGAGTTATTGTAGTGCTTTCCAATTTCAGGGTCATTTAGCCTCAAAAAAACAGTAAATGCAAAAGAAACAAGGCAAATGAGTCAGAAAGCTTTTGGATTGAAACGTATGCGACGATGGGCTTCGATTAGGTGTCATAAATGGACACAAAAAGTCTGGAGTTGAAAGAAGTTATAAAAGAAAAATGCCTCTGTAACAGATGAGTTTTCGTCCGAAACCCTGATAACTTACGAAAGAGATTGTCCCATTTTGTACACGAGTGATCTATTTTGCCGTGTACGATCTCAGACTTTTAGGACAATGCTATGTGGGTGAAATGATGATACCATGCCCAACTTCACCTTTCAGAGTTCATTTGTAGTGCTTCATTTTCGGGGTCATTGCGCTACACAAAAATTAGTAAAGCATGAAAAATAGCAAATGAAGGCAGAAAGGGTTTGAAAATTGATGAGGTGGCTGAATGGTTGCATTACTGAATGCACAAAAAGTCTGGAGTTGCAATAGGTTATAAAATGAAATGCTTTAACTAGATGAGTTTTCGTCCGAACCTGACTTTCGAAAGAGAGTCCATTTTGTACACGGAAAGGCATCCAGTTTTTGCCGTAAAACCTCTCATTGAAATTTTTAGCAATTGTATGTGGGTGAAATGAGATACCATGGCAACTTTCAAACACTTTTCAGAGTTCATTTGTAGTGCTATTTACAATTTCAGGGTATTAGCTAAAAAAAAATCAGTAAATGCAGGGAAAATGGCAAATGAGCCAGAAAGGGTTGAAAATTGGATGACTGGCCTTTGAATGGTGCATCCTGAAGCACAAAAGTCTGGAGTTGAAATAAGTTAGAATAACAATGAAATGCCTTAGTAAACAGATGGTTTTCGTGCGAAACACAGTACTCTCGAAAGAGATTTTCCATTTTGTACACGAAAGTGCCATCCAGTTTGTTGCCGTAGACCCTCTCAACTTTTAGCACATGTATGTGCGTGATGAAAATGGTGATACCATGCCAACGTTTCAACCTTTCAGAGTCCATTTGTTAGTGACTTTTCAATCAGGGTCATTGTTAAACAATCAGTAAATGCCAGAGAAAAATAGACAAATGAGTTCAGAAAGGGGGATGATTGAACAATGTGATGGCGTTTTGACATGGTGCATTACTCAACCACAAAAAGTCTGGATGAGATATGGGTTAAATAATATAAAAAAAATGCCTCGTTACATGATGAGTTTTCGTATCGAAACCCTGATACTATCAATAGAGATTGTCCATTTGTACACGAAGTGGCATTCCAGTTTTTTCCGTAACCATCTGACATCTTTTTGGCACATGGTATGTGGGTGATTAGAAATAGATGATACCATGCAACTTTAAACCTTTCAGAGTTCCTGTAGTGATTTATCATTTCAGGGGTATTTAGCTCAAAAAAAAAAATCAGAAAAGCATGAAAATAGCAATGAGGTCAGAAAAGGGTTGAAAATGATTGACATAGAGGTTTAGAATGGTCGCAACTGAAACGATAAAAAGTATGGAGTTGATAATATAGTTATGTTATAAAAAAATTAAATGCCTTTGAAACAGGATGGAGTTTTCGTGCGAAACACCTGATACTTCGAAAGAGATTGTCCATTTTGCATGACCGAGTGATCATTTGTGCCGTAACCCTCTCATACTTTTTGGCACATGCTATGTGGGTGAAATGATGATACCATGCCAATCTTTCAACTTTTCAGAGTTTGATTGTAGCTTTTCAATTCAGGGTCATTTAGATAAAAAAAAATCAGTAAGAATGCATGAAAAAGAGCAAATGAGGTCAGAGAAAGGGTTGAAATGGGAAAATTTTTTTTATTGGGGGGAAAACCGGTGGCTTCAATGGTTGCATACGAATCGAACAAAAAGTCTAGAGTTGTTGAAATAAGTTATAAAAAAATGAAATGGCCTTGTAACAGATGATGTTTTCAGTCCGAGAACCCCTGATGCTTCAAGAAGTTAGATTGTCCATATTTGTACACGAAGTGCATCCAGTTTTTGCCTAAACCCTCTCCAACTTTTAGACACAGCTATGTGGGTGACAATGATGTACACCAGCCATCTTTCAACCTTTCAGAGATTCTTATGTAGTGCTTTTCAATTCAGGGTAATTCGCTAACAAAAAAATCCGTAAATGCATGAAAAAGAGCAAACTGAAGTCAAAAGGAAATAGGGTTGAAAATTGTGACGTGGCTTTGAATGGTTGCATA
Organism: Thinopyrum elongatum; assembly: GCA_011799875.1. Classification (NCBI taxonomy): domain Eukaryota; kingdom Viridiplantae; phylum Streptophyta; class Magnoliopsida; order Poales; family Poaceae; genus Thinopyrum; species Thinopyrum elongatum. The sequence continues at coordinate 25,442,655 of CM022298.1, forward strand.
CTGAATGGCACAAAAAGTCTGGATGTGAAATAAGTTATAAAAAATGAAAATGCCTTTGTCCAGATGAGTTTTCGTCGAAACCTGATACTTCGAGAAGAGATTTTCCATTTGGTTACGACGAAGTGCATCCCAGTTTTGGCCGTAACCCGCTCAAATTATGACTTTTTAGCACATGCTATGTGGGTGAAATGATGATACCATGCCAACTTTCAACCTTTTCAGAGTTCATTTGTAGTGCTTCTCAATTTCAGGGTCATTTAGCTCAAAATAAATCAGTAAATGCATGAAAAATAGCAAATGAAGTCAGAAAGGGTTGAAAATTGATGATGTGGCTTTGAATGGTGCATACTGAATGCACAAAAAGTCTGGAGTTGCAATAGGTTATAAAAATGAAATGCCTTTGTAACAGATGAGTTTTCGTCCGAAACCCTGATACTTCGAAAGAGATTGTCCATTTTGTACACGAAGTGCATCCAGTTTTTGCCGTAACCCTCTGAACTTTTTAGCACATGCTATGTGGGTGAAATAATGATACCATGCCAACCTTAAAACTTTTCAGAGTTCATTTGTAGTGATTTACAATTTCAGGGTCATTTAGCTCAAAAAAAAAATCAGTAAATGCAGGAAAAATAGCAAATGCAGTCAGTAAGGGTTGAAAATGGATGACATGGGTTTGAATGGTGCATACTGAATGCACATAAAGTCTGGAGTTGAAATAAGTTATAAAAAATGAAATGCCTTTGTAACAGATGGGTTTTCGTGCGGAACACAGATACTTCGAAAGAGATTTGTCCATTTTGTACACGAAGTGCATCCAGTTTTTGCCGTAACCCTCTGAACTTTTTAGCACATGCTATGTGGGTGAAATGATGATACCATGCCAAGTTTCAACCTTTTCAGAGTTCATTTGTAGTGCTTTTCAAAGTCAAGGTCATTTAGCTCAATCAAATCAGTAAATGCATGAAAAATAGCAAATGAAGTCAGAAAGGGTTGAAAATTGATGGCGTGGCTTTGAATGGTGCATACTGAACGCACAAAAAGTCTGGAGTTGAAATAAGTTATAAAAAATGAAATGCCTTTGTAACAGATGAGTTTTCGTACGAAACCCTGATACTTCGATAGAGATTGTCCATTTTGTACACGAAGTGCATCCAGTTTTTCCGTAACTCTCTCATCCTTTTTGCACATGCTATGTGGGTGAAATGATGATACCATGCCAATTTTCAACCTTTTCAGAGTTCATTTGTAGTGCTTTTCAATTTCAGGGTCATTTAGCTCAAAAAATCAGTAAATGCATGAAAAATAGCAAATGAGGTCAGAAAGGGTTGAAAATTGATGACGAGGCTTCGAATGGTGCATACTGAACGGACAAAAAATTCTGGAGTTGAAATAAGTTATAAAAAATTAAATGCCTTTGAAACAGATGAGTTTTCGTCCGAAACCCTGATACTTCGAAAGAGATTGTCCATTTTGTACACGAAGTGCATCCAGTTTTTGCCATAACCCTCTCTACTTTTTAGCACATGCTATGTGGGTGAAATGATGATACCATCCCAACTTTCAACCTTTTCAGAGTTTATTTGTAATGCTTTTCAATTTCAGGGTCATTTAGCTAAAAAAAAAAATCAGTAAATGCATGAAAAATAGCAAATGAAGTCAGAAAGGGTTGAAAATTATTAACGTGGCTTTGAATGGTGCATACTGAACGCACAAAAAGTCTGGAGTTGAAATAAGTTATACAAAATGAAATGCCTTTGTAACAGATGTGTTTTCGTCCGAAACCCTGATACTTCGAAAGAGATTGTCCATTTTGTACACGAAGTGCATCCAGTTTTTGCCGTAACCCTCCCAACTTTTCAGCACATGCTATGTGGTTGAAATGATGACACCATGCCATCTTTGAACCTTTTCAAACTTCATATGTAGTGCTTTTCAATTTCAGGGTCATTTAGCTAAACAAAAAAATCAGTAAATGCATGAAAAATAGCAAATGAAGTCAGAAAGGGTTGAAAATACGTGGCTTTGAATGGTGCATACTGAATGCACGAAAAGTCTGGAGTTGAAATAAGTTATAAAAAATGAAATGCCTTTGTAACAGATGAGTTTTCGTCCGAAACCCTGATACTTCGAAAGAGATTTTCCATTTTGTACACGAAGTGCATCCAGTTTTTGCCGTAACCCGCTCAAATTTATAGCACATGCTATGTTGGTGAAATGATGATACCATGCCAACTTTCAACCTTTTCAGAGTTCATTTGTAGTGCTTTTCAATTTCAGGGTCATTTAGCTCAATCAAATCAGTAAATGCATGAAAAATAGCAAATGAAGTCAGAAAGGGTTGAAAATTGATGATGTGGCTTTGAATGGTGCATACTGAATGCACAAAACGTCTGGAGTTGCAATAGGTTATAAAAATGAAATGCCTTTGTAACAGATGAGTTTTCGTCCGAAATCCTGATACTTCGAAAGAGATTGTCCATTTTGTACACGAAGTGCATCCAGTTTTTGCCGTAACCCTCTGAACTTTTTAGCACATGCTATGTGGGTGAAATAATGATACCATGCCAACTTTAAAACTTTTCAGAGTTCATTTGTAGTGATTTACAATTTCAGGGTCATTTAGCTCAAAAAAAAAATCAGTAAATGCATGAAAAATAGCAAATGCAGTCAGAAAGGGTTGAAAATGGATGACATGGGTTTGAATGGTGCATACTGAATGCACATAAAGTCTGGAGTTGAAATAAGTTATAAAAAATGAAATGCCTTTGTAACAGATGGGTTTTCGTGCGGAACACAGATACTTCGAAAGAGATTTGTCCATTTTGTACACGAAGTGCATCCAGTTTTTGCCGTAACCCTCTGAACTTTTTAGCACATGCTATGTGGGTGAAATGATGATACCATGCCAAGTTTCAACCTTTTCAGAGTTCATTTGTAGTGCTTTTCAAAGTCAGGGTCATTTAGCTCAATCAAATCAGTAAATGCATGAAAAATAGCAAATGAAGTCAGAAAGAGGTGAAAATTGATGGCGTGGCTTTGAATGGTGCATACTGAACGACAAAAAGTCTGGAGTTGAAATAGTATATAAAAAATGAAATGCCTTTGTACAGATGAGTTTTCGTACGAAACCCTGATACTTCGATAGAGATTGTCCATTTTGTAACGAAGTGCATCCAGTTTTTCCGTAACTCTCTCACCTTTTTGCACATGCATGTGGGTGAAATGATGTACCATGCCAATTTTCAACCTTTTCAGAGTTATTGTAGTGTTTTCAATTTCAGGGTCATTAGCGAGCTCCAAAATCAGTAAATGCATGAAATAGCACATAGGTCCGGAAAGGGTTGAAAAATTGTGATGACGAGGCTTCGAATGGTGCATACGAACGGACAAAAAATTCTGGAGTTGAAATAAGTTATAAAAAATTAATGCCTTTGAAACAGAGTTTTCGTCCGAAACCCTGATACTTCGACAGAGATTTGCCATTTTGTACACCGAATGCATCCAGTTTTTGCCATAACCCTCTCTACGTTTTAGCACTCTATGTGGGTGAAATGATGATACCATCCCAACTTTCAAACCTTTCAGAGTTTTATTTGTAATGCTTTTCAATTTCAGGGTCATTTGCTAAAAAAAAAAATCAGTAAATGCATGAAAATAGCAAATGAAGTCAGAAAGGGTTGAAAATTATTACGTGGCTTTGAATGTGCATACTGAACGCACAAAAGTCTGGAGTTGAAATAAGTTATACAAAATGAAATGCCTTTGTAAACAGATGTGTTTTCGTCCGAAACCCTAACTTGAAAGAGATTGTCCATTTTGTACACGAGTGCATCCAGTTGTTTGCCGTCACCCTCCCAACTTTTCAGCACATGCTATGTGGTTGAAATGATGACACCATGCATCTTTGAACCTTTTCAAACTTCATATTAGTGCTTTCAATTCAGGGCATTAGTAGCTAACAAAAAATCAGTAAAATGCATGAAAAATAGCAAATGAAGTCAGAAAGGGTTGAAAAATACTGGCTTTGAATGGTGCATACTAATGCACGAAAAGTCTGGAGTTGAAATAAGTTAAAAAATGAAATGCCTTTGTAACGATGAGTTTTCGTCCGAAACCACTGTACTCAAGAAGATTTTCCATTTTGTACACGAAGTGCATCCAGTTTTTGCCGTAACCCCGCTCAAATTTATAGCACATGCTATTTGGTGAAATGATGAACATGCCAACTTTCAACCTTTTCAGAGTTCATTTGTAGTGCTTTCATTCAGGGTCATTTAGCTCAATCACATCATAAATGCATAAAATAGCAAATGAAGTCAGAAAAGGGTGAAAAATTGATGATGTGCTTGAATGGTGCATACTGAATGCACAAACGTTCGGAGTTGCAAGGTTACTAAATGAAATGCCTTTGTAACAGATGAGTTTTCGTCCGAAATCCTGATACTTCGAAGAGATTGTCCATTTTGTACACACGTGCATCCAGTTTTGCCGTAACCCTCTGAACTTTTTAGCACATGCTATGTGGGTGAAATAATGATACCATGCCAACTTTAAACTTTTCAGATTTTCATTTGTAGTGATTTACAATTTCATTTCAGGGTCATTTAGCTCAAAAAAAACAGTAAATGCATGAAAATAGCAAATGCAGTCAGAAAGGGTTGAAAATGGATGACATGGTTTGAATGTGTCATCCTGATGCACATAAGTTGTCGGAGTTGAAATAAGTTATAAAAAATGAATGCCTTTGTAACAGATGGGTTTTCGTGCGGAAACACAGATACTTCGAAAGAGATTTGTCATTGTACACGAATGTGCATCCAGTTTTTGCCGTAACCCTCTGAACTTTTTAGCACATGCTATGTGGGGTGAAATGATGATACCATGCCAAGTTTCAACCTTTTCAGAGTTCATTTGTAGTGCTTTTCAAAGCAGGGTCTTTTAGCTCAATCAATATCAGTTAAATGCATGAAAAATAGCAATGAAGTCAGAAGGGTTGAAAATTGTCGTAGGCTTTTGATGGTGCTACTGAACGCACAAAAAAGTCGGGAGTTGAAATAAGTTATAAAAATGAAATGCCTTTGTAACAGATGAGTTTTCGTACGAAACCCTGATACTTCGATAGAGATTGTCCATTTTGTACCACGAAGTGCATCCAGTTTTCCGTAACTCTCTCAACCTTTTTGCACATGCTATGTGGTGAAATGATGATACCATGCCAATTTTCAACCTTTTCAGAGTTCATTTGTAGTGCTTTCAATTTCAGGTCATTTAGCTCAAAAAAAAATCAGTAACTGCATGAAAAATAGCAAATGAGGTCAGAAAGGGTTGAAAATTGATGACGAGGCTTCGAATGGTGCATACTGAAGGACAAAATTCTGGAGTTGAAATAGTTATAAAAAATTAAATGCCTTTGAAACAGATGAGTTTTCGTCCGAAACCTGATACTTCGAAAGAGATTGTCCATTTTGTACACGAAGTGCATCCAGTTTTTGCCATAACCCTCTCAACTTTTAGCACATGCTATGTGGGTGAAATGAGATACCATCCCAACTTTCAACCTTTCAGATTTATTTGTAATGCTTTTCAATTCAGGGTCATTTAGCTAAAAAAAAAATCAGTAAATGCATGAAAAGCAAATGAGTCAGAAAGGGTGAAAATTATTAACGGGCTTTGAAGTGCATACTGAACGCAACAAAAGTCTGGAGTTGAAAATAAGTTATACAATGAAATGCTTTGTAACAGATGTGTTTTCGTCCGAAACCCCTGATCTTCGAAAGAGATTTCCATTTGTTTACACGAAGTGCTCTAGTTTTTGCCGTAACCCTCCCAACTTTCAGCACATGCTATGTGGGTTAAATGAATGATACCATGCCAACTTTCAAACCTTTTCAGAGTTCATTTATATGCTTTTCATATTCAGGGTCATTTAGCTCAAAAAATCAGTAAATGCATGAATAGCATGAGGTCAGAAAGGGTTGAAAATTGATGACGGGCTTTGAATGTGCATCCTAACGTAACAAAAGTCTGGACGTTGAAATACTCATAAAAAATGAATGCCTGTAACAGATGAGTTTTCTGTGCGAAAACCCTGATACTTCGAAAGAGATTGTGCATTTTGTTCACGAAGGTGCATCTAGTTTTTGTGGACCATCTCAACTTTAGCACATGCTATGTCGTGTGAAATGATGATACCATGCCAACTTTCAACCTTTTCAGTTCATTTGTAGTGCTTTTCAATTTCAGGTCATTTAGCTCCAAAAAAATAGTATGCATGAAAAATCCAAATGAGACTCGAAAGGGTTGAAAATTGTGACGTGGCTTGAATGGTGCATACTGAACGCACAAAAAGTCTGGAGTGAAATAAGTTATAAAAAATGAAATGCCTTTGTAACAATGAGTTTTCGTCCGAAACCCTAATACTTCAAAGAGATTGTCCATTTTGTACACGAGTGCATCCAATTTTTTGCCGCGTAACTCTCACAAATTTTTAGCACTGTCTATTTGGTGAAATGTATATACCATGCCAACTTTAACCTTTTCAAAAGTTCATTTGTAGTGCTTTTCAATTTCAGGGTCAGTTAGCTCAAAAAATTAGTAAATCATGGAAAAATAGCATGAGGTAGAAAAGGGTTGAAAATTGAGATGACGTGGTTTGAATGGTGCTAACTGCTGCACAAAAAGTCATGGAGTTGAAATAATTATAAAAAATGAAATGCCTTTGTAATGATGGTTTTCGTCCAACCTGATACTTCGAAAGAGATTGTCCATTCTGTACACGAAGTGCATCCAGTTTTTGCCGTAACCCTCGTACTTTTTAGCACATGCTATGTGGGTGAAATGATGATACATGCCAACTGTCTCAACCTTTTCAGAGTTCCATTGTAGTGCTTTTCAATTTCCGGTCATTTAGCAAAACAACAATCGTAAATGCATGAAAAAGCAAATGAATCAGAAGGTAGAAATTGATGTGTGGCTTTGAATGGTGCATACTGACACACAAAATTCTGGAGTTGAAATAAGTTTAAAAAAATGAAATGCCTTTGTCACAGATGAGTTTTTCGTTGGAAAACCCTGATACTCGAAAGAGATTGTCCATTGTGTAGACGAAGTGCATCCAGTTTTTTGCCGTACCCTCTCAACTTTTTAGCACATGCTATGTGGGTGAAATGATGAATCATGTCCAATTTCACCTTTTCAAAGTTCACTTGTAGTGCTTTTCAATTTCAGGGTCTTTAGCACTCAAAAAAATCAGTAAATGCAAAAAAAATAGCAATGAAGTGTAGAAGGGTTGAAAATTGATGACGTGGCTTTGGATGGTGCATACTGAATGCACAAAAATTCTGGAGTTGAAAAGTTATTAAAAATGAAATGCCTTTGTAACACATGAATTTTCGTCAGAAAACCCTCATAATTCGAAAGAGATTGTCCTTTGTCCACGAAGTGCATCCAGTTTTGCGCGAACCCTCTCAACTTTTAGCACTGCTATGTGGGTGAAATGATGGTACCATGCCAACTTTCAACCTTTTCAGAGTTCATTTGTAGTGCTTTTCAATTTCAGGGTCCATTTACTAAAATAAAATACAGAATGGCATGAAAAATAGCAAATGAAGTGAAATGGGTTGAAAATTGATGACGTGGCTTTGAATGTGCTACTGAACGCACAAAAATTCTGAAGTTGAAATAAGTTATAAAATGAAATACCTTTGTAACAGATGAGTTTTCGTCACAACCCTGATACTTCGAAAGAGTTTGTCCATATGTACACGAAGTGCACTCCGTTTTTGTCTGTAACCCTCTCAACTTTTCGCACATGCTATGTGGGTGAAATGATATCCAGCCAACTTTCAACTTTCAGAGTCATTTGGATTCCTTTTCAGTGTTCAGTGTTTCAATGTTCAGGTCATTTATGCCCAAAAAAATCATAAATGCATGAAAATAGCAAATGAAGTCGAAAGGGTTGAAAATTGATGACATGGCTTGGATGGTGCATACCGAATGCACAAAAGTCTGGAATTGAAATAAGTTATAAAATGAAATGCCTTTGTAACAATGAGTTTTCGTTCGAAACACTGATACTTCGAAAGAGATTGTCCATTTTGTACACGAAGTGCATCCAGTTTTGCCGTAACCCTCTCAATTTTTAGCACATGCTATGTGGTGAATTAGGATACCCATGCCACCTTTCAACCTTTCAAAGTTAATTTGTTGTGCTTTTCAATTTCAGGGTCATTTAGCTCCAAAAAAAATCAGTAAATGCATGACAAATAGCAATGAAGTCAGAAGGGTTGAAAATTGATGACGTGCTTTGACTGGGCATAGTGAACGCACAAAAGTCTGGAGTTGAGATAAGTTATAAAAAATGAAATGCCTTTGTAACAGATGAGTTTTCGTACGAAACCCTGAACTTCGAAGAGATTGTCCATTTTGTACACGAAGTGCATCCAGTTTTGCCGTAACACCTCTCAACTTTTTAGCACTGCTATGTGGGTGAAATGATGATACCATCCAATTTCACCCTTTTCAAGTTCATTGTAGTGTCTTTTCAATTTCAGGTCATTTAGCTCAAAAAAAAAATCAGTAAATGCTGAAAAATAGGAAATAAGGTTAGAAAGGTTGAACATAGATGACGAGCTTCTGAATGGCGCATACTGAATGGACCAAAAAGTCTGGAGATGAAATAAGTTATAAAAACTGAAATGCCTTTGTAACAGATGAGTTTTCGTCGCGAACTCAAATACTTCGAAAGAGATTGTCCACTTTGTACCGAAGTACATCAGTTTTTGCCGTACCCCTCTACTTTTTAGCACATGTTATGTGGTGAAATGATGAATCCGTCCAGCTTTCAACCTTTTCAGAGTTCATATGTAGTGCTTTTCCAATTTCACGGGTCATTAGCTAAACAAAAATCATAAATGCATGAAAAATAGCAAATGAAAGTCAGAAAGGGTTGAAAATTGTTGACGTGCTTGGAATGGTGCAACTGAATCACGAAAAATCTGGAGTTGAAATAAGTTTAAAAAATGAAATGCCTTTGTACAATGATTTTTCGTCCGAAACCCTGAACTTCGAAAGAGATTGTTCCATTTTGTACACGAAGTGCATCAGTTTTGCCGTAAACCGCTCAAATTTAAGCACATCTATGTTGGTGGAAATGATGATCCATGCCAATTCATCCTTTTCAGAGTTCATTTGTGTGCTTTTGCAATTCAGGGTCATTTAGCTCAAAAACAATCAGTAATGCATTGAAAAATAAACAAATGAGGTCAGAAAGGGATGAAATTTATGACGGGGCTTCGATTGTGCATCTAACTGGACAAAAAGTCTGGAGTTGAAATAAGTTTTAAAAAATGAAATGCCTTGTAACAGATGAGTTTTCGTCCGAAACCCTGATACTTTCGAAAGAGATGTCCATTTTTTCACGAAGTTGCATCCAATTTTTGTTGTACACCTCTCAACTTTTAGCACATGCTATTGGGTGAAATGATGATACCATGCCAACTTTCAACCTTTTCAGAGTTCATTTTAGTGCTTTTCAATTTCGGGTCTTTAGCTAAAAAAATTAGTAAAAATGCATGAAAATAGCAAATGAAGTCAGAAAGGGTTGAAAATTGATGACGTGGCTTTGAATGGTGCATACGAATGCACAAAAGTCTGGAGTTGCAATAGTTATAAAATGAATTCCTTGTTAACAGATGAGTTTCGTCACGAACACCTGATACTTTGAAGAGATTATCCATTTTGTGACACGAAGTGCATCCAGTTTGTTTTTGCCGTAACCTCTCCTCAACTTTTAGCATATGCTATGTGGGTGAAATGATGATACCATGCAAATTTCCCAATTTCAGAGTTCATTTGTAGGGCTTTTCAATTTCAGGGTCATTTGCTTAAAAAAATCAGTAAAGCCATGAAAAATTGCAAATGAGGCCGAAAGGGTTGAAATTTATGACGTGCGTAGAATGTGCATACTGAAAGCAACAAAGTCTGGAGTTGAAATAAGTTTATAAAGAGGAAACTGCCTTTGTAACAGATGGAGTTTTTCGTTCGAAACCCTGATACTTCGAAAGAGATTGTCCTTTTTGTTCACGAAAGTGCAATCATTTTTTGCTGTAACCATCTCAACTTTTTAGCACATGCTATGTGGTGAAATGATGATACCATGCCAACTTTTAACCTTTCAGAGTTCATTGTGTGCTTTTAAATTTCAGGGTCATTTAGCTCCTAAAAAATTAGTAAATGCATGGAAAATGCAAATGAAGTCAGAAAGGTTTTGAAAATTGATGACATGGCTTGAATGGTGCATACTGAACGCACAAAAGTCTGGGGTTGATAAGTTTAAAAAATGAAATGCGTGTAACAGATGGTTTTCGTCCGAAACCCTGATACTTCGAAAGAGAGATTGTCCATTTGTACACGAATTGCATCCGTTTTTTGCCGCAACCCTCTCAACCTTTTTAGAACATGTATGGTGAAATGATGATACCATGCCACCTTTACACCTTTTCAAATTCATTATGTAGTGCTTTCAATTTCAGGGTCATTTGCTAAACAAAAAAATCAGTAATGCATGAAAAATAGCAAATGAGTCAAGAAAGGGTGAAATTGTTGACAGTGGCTTTGATGGTGCATACTGAATGCACGAAAAGTCTGGAGTTGAAATAGTTATAAAAAATGAAATGCCTTTGTAACAGATGAGTTTTCGTCCGAAACCTATACTTCGAAAGAGATTTTCCATTTTGTACACGAAGTGCATCCAGTTTTGCCGTAACCCGCTCAAATTTATTAGCACATGCTATGTGGTGAAATGTGATACCAATGCCAACTTTCAACCTTTTCAGTTCATTTAGTGCTTTTCAATTTCAGGGTCATTTAGAGCTCAAAAAAATGAGTAAATGCATGAAATAACAATAGGTCAGAAAGGATGAAATTATGACGGGGCTTCGATTGGTGCATACTAAATGGACAAAAGTCTGGAGTTGAAATAAGTTATAAAATGAAATGCCTTTGTAACGATGATTTTCGTCCGAAACCCTGATACTTCGAAGAGATTGTCCATTTTGTACACGAAGTGCATCCATTTTTGCTTGTACCCGTCATCAACTTTTTGCACATGCTATGTGGGTTGAAATGATTATACCATGCCAATTTTCAACCTTTCAGAGTTCATTTGTAGTGCTTTTCAATTATCAGGTCATTTAGCTAAAAAAATTTAGTAAATGCATGAAAAATAGCAAATGAAGTCAGAAAGGGTTTGAAAATTGATGACGTGGCTTTGAATGGTGCATACTGAATGCACAAAAATCTTAGTTGCAATAGGTTATAAAAATGAAATGCCTTTGTAACAGATGATTTCGTCCGAAACCCTGATACTTTGAAAGAGATTATCCATTTTGTACACGAAGTGCATCCATTTTTGCGTAACTCTCTCAATCACTTTTTAGTCATATGCTATTGGGTGAAATGATTGATACCATCGAACTTTCAACCTTTCAGAGTTTCATTTGTGTGCTTTTCATTTCAGGGTCATTTAGCTAAAAAAAATCAGTAAATGCATGAAAATTGCAAATGAGGCCAGAAAAGGGTTGAAATTGATGACGTGGCTTCTGAATGTGCATACTGAAAGGACCAAAAAGTCTGGAGTTGAAAAAGTTATAAAAATGAAACTGCCTTGTAACAGATAGTTTTCGTCCGAAACCCATGATACTTCGAAAGCGATTGTCCATTTTGTACACGAAGTGCTCCAGTTTTTGCTGTAACCCTCTCAAACTTTTTAGCACATGCTATAGTGGTTGAAATGGTGATACCATGCCAACTTCAACCTTTTCAGAGTCATTTGTAGTGGCTTTTCAATTTCAGGGTCATTAGTTAAAAAAATCAGTAAATGCAAGAAAATAGCAATGAGGTTTAGAAAGGGTTGAAAATTGATGAGTGGCTTTGAATGTGCACTACTCAACACACAAAAGTCTGGAGTTGAATAATGTTATAAAAAATAAATGCCTTTGTAAAGGTGAGTTTTCGTCGAAACCCTGATACTACGAAATAGATTGTCCATTTTGTACACGAAGTGCTTCCAGTTTTTGCCTTAACCCTCGAACTTTTAGCAATGCTATGTGGGTGAAATAATGATACCATGCCAACTTTAAACTTTTCAGTTCATTTGTAGTGATTTCCAATTTCAGGGTCATTTAGCTCAAAAAAAAAAAAAATCAGTAAATGCTGAAAAAATAGCAAATGCAGTTCAGAAAGGGTTGAAAATGGATGACATGGGTTGAATGGTGCATGACTGAATGCACATAAAGTCTGTAGTTGAAATAGTTATAAAAAATGAATGCCTTTGTAACAGATGGGTTTTTCGGGCGGAACACAGATACTTCGAAAGAGATTGTCCATTTTGCTACACGAAGTGCATCCAGTTTTTCCGTAACCCTCTCTAATTTTTGGCACATGCTATGTGGTGTGAAATGATGATACCATGCCAATTTTCAACATTTTTTCAGAGTTCGTTTGTATGCTTTTTCAATTTCAGGGTCATTTAGCTAAAAAAAATCAGTAAGTATGACAAATAGCAAATGAGGTCAGAAAGGGTTGAAAATGATGACGTGGCTTCAAATGGTGCATACTAAATGACAACAAAGTCTAGAGTTGAAATAGTTATAAAAATGAAATGCTCTGAACAGATGAGTTTTATCCGAAACCCTGATGCTTTCAAAGTGATTTTCCTTTTGTCATGAAGTGCATCCAGTTTTTGCCGTAACCCTCTCAACTTTTTAGCACTGTCTATGTGGGTGAAATGATGATACCATGCCAACTTTCAACCTTTTCAGAGTTCGTTTGTAGTGCTTTTCAATTCGTGGTCATTTAGCTAAAAAATCAGTAATGCATGAAAATGGCAAATGAAGTCAGAAAGGGTTTGAAATGATGATGCGGCTTTGAATGGGGTGCATACTGAATGCACAAAAAGTCTGGACTTGAAATAGATTATAAAAAAGAATGCCTTTGTAACATGAGTTTTTCGTCCGAAACCCTGATACTTCGAAAGAGGATTATCCATTTTGTACACGAAGTGCAATCCAGTTCAAATGAAGTCCAGTTCAGGGTCATTTAGCTAAAAAAAGCAAATGAAAGTCCTACATAATGCATGAAATAATTTGTCTTGTACATAATTTTTCTTCGCGTTTCAAATGCCAAAACACATAATACCTAACTATTACAAAGATTCCCTCCGGTTTGTCCGAAGTCGGATGTTCAGATATATAGCCGGAAACTCACTAGAGAAGAAAGTGATGACAGTGAAGCCGGTCACATCCCAGAGTGGATCTTGGTATAAAACTTTTTCTTCCTTCGCGTGTGTCCCTTGCGCGCCGTAACCATGGACAATCTTCATCGTTTAACTAGATGTTCTGGTCAATATTCAGTGCGAAGGGAGCAATTTCTTGAAACTTTTCATAATCTTCTGACATGTCTGTCGTGTCCTTACTCCCGGATTTTCTTTTCCCTGAAAGAACTATGTGCACTTTGGCTCATCGTATGAGTATTCGCTTCCTTATCTTTTCTTTTTCTCGGCTTCGTAGACATGTCCTTCCATAGAAAAACATGCGCCACGTCATTGGCTAGGACGAATGTTCGTTTGCGTACCCAAGTTGTTGAGATCCACTGTTGTCATTCCGTACGCGGTCTTCCTTTACCACCGCCTCCTGTCAGATTGGACCCATTTGCACCGAACAAAGGGACCTTCAAAACCCGTCCATAGTCATTCCCATACCTCCCCTATGTAACCATAATATGTGTCCTTTGGCCTATTGGTTTTTGCTGCTCAAAAGCGGACACCACTCGTTTGGGTTGTGCTCTTTTATCTTGGGAGATCGTTGTAAAAATGTATTCCATTTTTCTTGTACCCTTTGAAAGTCAATATAGTCGAAGTATGTAACTTGGACAGAAAGTACGGCTCATTTGCAACAGTGTCGTCATGCATGAGACGTGTGCGCAACCAACCCGTGAAGTCCCCGTTTGTTCATGTGTAATTCCATCATCAGACTGCTCCGGGTTGGAGCATACGTATTCTTGTGTTCCTCGATATACGGAGCCACCAAGGCGGAATTTTGTAGAACTTGTAGTGTTTTCTGTGCGCCCAAGAATGCCGTCCATACATATTACTTGGTCCCTTCCTAGCGAGCCTTTTCCACCAGTACCGCCCTCATGCCGCGATTCAGGAACAACATCGGAACCTCGGCTAAGGTCAGGAATAATCAACACAAAAACTCAATGACCTCCTCTGTTTCATGGCCCTGGAGATGCTCCTTTTGGCCTAGCACGGTTATGAACATATTTCTTAAGACTCCCATGAACATCTCAAAGGGGAACATATTATGTAGAAATACAGGACCCAGAATGGCAATCTCTTCGATAGGTGAACTAGGGTACGCGTCATGATATTGAAGAAGGATGGTGGGAACACCAACTCGAAAGTTGACAAGACTTGCACCAAATCATCTCTAACCTGGTTATGATTTCTGGATCGATACTTCTGAGGGATTGCATTGAGGAATGCACCATAGCTTCACAATGCTAATCAAATGTTTTCCGGTAGAAGCCCCCTCAATGCAACTGGAAGCAGTGTCTCATAATCACGTGGCAGTATGAGACTTAGGATTGGACATTTTCTCTGCCATATTTATTATTCCTTTATATTCGACGAAAGCTAGACGGGACCTTCATACTGAGCAGGCATTCAAGAAGCTTTCCTCTCTTCTTTGGTAAGAGCGTAGCTGGCATGACACTGATACTGTCTTTGGATGCATGCCGTCTTTTCCGTGCATACGTTGCTGGTCCTCCCGTGCCTCCGGTGTATCTTTTGTCTACCCATCAACCCAAGAAGCTAGCAGGTTCACGCAAAGATTCTTCGTCACGTGCATAACGTCGATTGCAGAGCGGACCTCTAGGTCTTTCCAATAGGGTAGGTCCCAACATATAGATTTCTTCTTCTCCACATGGGGCGCGCGTCCGTCAGCGTCATTCGAACAGATTGTGCGCCAGGAACCCTTTCCAAAGATTACTTGTTAAATCTTGACCATATCAAGTATATCATCACCAGTCACGGTGGCGAGGCTTCTTTCGGTGATCTGCCCTCATCCTTTGAAAGCTTGCCTTCCTTCTTATGAGATGCTTGGTCTTGGAAGAAATCGACGATGTCCCAGGTGCACATTCTTCTTACATTTATCCAAATATTACTGTCAGTACATCCTAAACAGTGCGTGTATGCGTGGTATCCCTTGTTTGTCTATCCTGAAAGGTTACTGAGAGCAGGCCAATCATTGAGGTTACAAACAGCACCTCATGTAGGTCAAATTCCTCCTCCTGTTTGGTCTCATCCCACGCACGTTACACACTTTTCATCTCCACAGCTGTAAGAGTTCTCAACTAATGGCCTTATGTACACCAATGTCATTGCCGGGTTTCTTAGGGGCCTTGGATGAAGCACGCATCATAATAAACTTTCCGCTTCACAGCACAACCAAGAGGAAGGTTTATAGATACCTATCAGTCCAGCAAGGCTCTGGTGCTATGAAAAACAAATTGCTGCTCTGCTCCCCAAACAGGATTCTAATGCCATCTGTCACACTTAGACGAACCATACATTCCTTGCGTCAGCTACAAAGTCCTTCCACTTCTCCTGATTTTTCTCCATGCGACCACGTCAGTGGGTACTCTCAACTTCCCGTCTTCTTCTACGGTTTCTTCTGTGCCATTTGCTCAAATGGCATGCTCTTTGTTTTTTGGAACAAATATTTCAACCGTGGTTTATAGGAGCATACCACATCACCTTGGCAGGAATCTCTTCTGGGCGCTCAGCCCTCAAACATCAACCACGGGTCTCGGCGACTGATCTTATAACGCAATGCACCGCATACCGGGCATGCATTCAAATTCTCGTACTAACGCGGTATGAGGATGCAGTCATTAGGGATGCATGTATCTTCTACCCTCTAACTCCTAGAGGGCATACTCCTTCTTTGCTTCATACGTATGGCGGGCAATTCATGGTCCCTTGGAGTGCACTTCTTTACATTATCACCCATCAGCAACTTTTCAAATCCCTTGTCAGATACACCATTCTCTGGCCTTCCATTGCAGCCAATTCGAGGTGTTTGTGCCCAAGCTTTTTCTTGTCATCTTCGCAATTTGGGTACAACATTTCTTGGATCCTCTACATGCCTGCAACTTCCGCTTCTCCTTTTCCCTTGCGCAGTTTCTCTTTGCATCGCATGGCCGACCGACCAGATCATCAGCGGGCTCAATCTGATCGCCTCTTCTTTAGCTCTTCCCGCATTGCCGGCTCAGTTCTCTTCCCCCAGTGTTTGTACCATCATATTCAGGGAACCATGGGCCGATAGCTGTCCGTCATCCTCTTCTTCTTCTCATTTCTTCCATTAGGACCCCTCTTTCTCCGTGCTTGGTCCAACGTTATAGCCGGTACATGAAACCAGACTCAAACAGGTGGACGTGAATGGTTCTTGAGTTATAGAGTAATTTCGATATCTTCTTACAGATAGCACATGGCAATACATAAAAACCATTCGCTACCGCTGGTTTGCCTTCAGCCGCAACCAGAATAGTATCCTCGCCCTTAATGAACTGGGGAGAGCTCGGTCATCGTACATCCATTGCCAGCTCATCTTCTTACACAACAACCGAAAAGACCAAATTTAATACAAGTTTCATTCACACTTAATTCTCATAAACACATACATACACTCTCTAGCTAAAGCATTTAAATGCTAACAACAAATGCGATCATGATCGCAACAAAGAGGACAATTGATCCAACAGCATAAGTGATCCCAGACTCTTGATTAACGCATATTTTTTTAAATTTTCTAATCTTCAAGCGCAATTGCATCCATCTTGATCTTGTGATCACGACGACAATCGGCAACAATAAACTCTAGTTTCATCTTCTCTTCTTCAATTGCTTTTCAATTTTTCTTTCAAATACTTGTTTTCTTTTTCAACAAATTTAACTTATCGAAGAGGGTCGGTTTGCAATTTTATGATTCAAATACCTCCTAGATAAAAATATCTATGTGAACTTGAGGGCTATTGTCATAAACATGAAGTTGCAACACAATTTTAAAAAGAGAATATCCCACATCCGAATCAATAACCGGACGAGTGCCTGACGGGGATGGATATCAGAACCATGCCACTATGTATAACAAAACAACGTACGGGTAAGAAAATTATACAAGTACTATAAATCACACAATGATTTTCGTTTTGATAAAAGGATAAGAACAAGAGGCTCACCAAGGTGGTGTCGGCGGTGGGACAGTGCGGGGCTGCGTCGACGGTGGGTAGGACAGGGGACGGGAAGGCACTAAGTAAACCACCTACACATGCAAACTAGAAGTTAATTTGAGCTCAAATTGCATATATAAATCAAATAAACTACCACATATATAATTCTCCCAAACTAAAACCCACAAATCACTATACTTATAGAGCATTGCAAGAGCTAATCTAGCAGTGAGAGGTATGAAGGACAAAATTGCTAAACCTTTGGTGAACACTTGGATGGATGGGTGCCTCAAATCTTGACCAATTTTTGCAAAAAATGGAGGATGAGCTCGAGCAAGAGGGGAAGAACAAAGAGGAGAGGAAAGTGGAAGAACAGAGAGCTCGGGCTGGACGACAGGGTTTATTAGGGGCATTCTTTAGTCCGGTTGGTTATACAAACCGGGACTAAAGTGCACCTCTAGTCATTCGGTGACACGAACCGGGACTAAAGGGGTGGTGGCCCGTCGTGTCACGAACCGGTACTGAGGTTCAACAACGAACCGGGACTAAGATGCCCGCCCCCCTAGCCGTTGGAACCGGGACTAACTGTCACATTAGTACTGGTCCGTTTCCAACCCGGGACTAATGGGGCTCACATAAAGTCGTTTTTCTACTAGTGGTGTGTGTAGTAAGGAGTAGGTCCCATACGGTGACCACGTGAAACTCCTTAAAAACAAGAGGCAAGTCTTATCACAAGGGGCGGCTTCCCATCCGCTACCTAGTCGAATATCGAACGCAGAAGTAAGCGTGCCTCGGAGTTGGAGTAGTCTAAGTCAGGTGACCCAGTGGGAAGTTTGCATATTCAACTTCATTAAAGCGCCATGACCAGTCATTATAAGATATTATTCATCTAAATGTATCTGTAGTGACCCGTCATGATTATTATGATAAACCTTGGATCCTTGTTTTTGTAATTTGTAGAATATGTTTTTGTTATGGTTATCCCCCACACCCGCCTCGAAGTTACGGAACCGACATCGTACGTCTTTACCTTGCTGTAGGTACGATGTTCGTTTGTAATGTTACTAATGTAGTGGTGCCCCATCGAAGTTGTGCACTCGGGATTTGACAAATCACACACCAGACCCATACATTTTTTCCGGCCGCATGTAGGGTATATATAGGGGTGCTCTGATCGAGCAACTTCTCTCTTGTGCGGTTTATAGAAGCCGCACATATCCTTGACGATAACGAGGGGGGCCCACCAATCTATCGCTTTGACCTACATACGAGAAGGGTTTGACCATGACGTTTTTTCCTATTGTTTGATGTGTGCCATGTTAACCAAATAAAGTTGAGCACATGCGTTGGACAACCCCCCCCCCCCGTCTCGAAGTTGGAAACCGATCGTACATATTGAACCTGGCTTGGGGTCGGGTTAACGGTGTTCGGTTTGTAATTAGTTGTGGACCACCCCGGTAGTTCAGCTACAGTAATCACATACTAATGATGCCCTGTCATTAAGATTGACTAAGCTAATGCCCCTGATAAAAATCCAGAATAATTCAATTCAAAATTATGACTGAAATTGAGAAATTCACAAACATGAAAACTAAAATGTTCAAAGTGTTGCAAATAATCACTGGGTAATAACTTGTAGAACCACATTTTATAAAGTGGCTGAGTGCCATAAAATAATTAAAACAGGGGCCAACTCATTATTTAAAATACCTTTCCCAATTTATGGAAATACAACCCGTTTTAAATAATTCCCCAAACCTTTGTAGGATGGCCTAATTTACAACATTATTAAAGTGCAGTTGTATTTTGAAAAGGTAAAAATACTATGGATTTAAAAGAAGAACATAATTAAATAATGAAAATACAAAAGAAATAAAAAAGGAGAAAAGGAGTAAAGTCTACCTGGGCCTTAGGCCAAGTTATCAGACCCAGCTGGCCCAGCCCAACACCCCCCACCTTCTTCCCCCTGTTTCACCAAGTCACCGTGGCCTTGGCCCCCGCGTCCATGGCCAGATTGGCCACAATACGTCTCCATCCGTTGCTTCTCTGGCGAGCTATAACAACCCCTAGACCCCCCTGAACAACCCTAGAGCGCCATTCCCTTCCTCCGCGCGTGCTTCTTCTTCTTTCTCCTGCAGAAGCCGAGCCGCCGTCACCCATCGTCTCTCGTCGCCCAT
>CM022298.1:26083590-26095505 GCA_011799875.1 Thinopyrum elongatum
ATTATAGTTGCGGGTCTGATTGTTGCCACGGCCATATCCACGGCCAGCACGAGGAAAATCTAACTGATTCTGAGTCTGGCGGCAGTCTTTAGCCTGGTGGCCTGGTTTGCGGCACTTGAAACACAAACCATCTTCAGGACGAAGAGGGGCATTGTTCTGAATAGCTTGAGCCTTTGACGGCCTCGGTGGTGGAGGAGGCAGACGTGGTGCAGCATTGTTCTTTGGCGCAGAGGTATTGGGACGGAACGCGTTGTTGGGAATCCAAACTCTACGCTTCGGTGCTGAGCCCGAAGATGAGCCAGCATCACGATAGCGCTTCTGCGAGTCCTTGTGTTCCATCTGAGCGGTCTCAACAAGAATAGCCTTGTTCACTAGAGTTGAGAAGTCATTGATGTCTTGAGCAGCTAGTGCAAGCTTGAGGTGAGGGTGGAGTCCATTACGGAACTTCTCCTGTCTGCGAGCATCTGTGGCGACGTCTTCTTCAGCATAGCGGGAGAGATCAAGAAATTCCCGCTGATAAGCTTCGACGGTTTTATTGCCCTGGGTGAGGTTACGGAACTGGGTCTTCATGCGTTCCATAATTGCTTGAGGGATGTAACGTGTACGGAAAGCAGCCTGGAACTCATACCAGGTGATGACTGTTCCAACAGGCAGAGTACGCTTGTGTGTGTCCCACCATTGAGCAGCGGGGCCCTTTAAGAAAAAGGCCGCGAAGGTGACAAAGTTGGCGGGGGCGACATTAGCAGACTCCATCTCGTGAGTGATGTCGCGGAGCCAGTCATCAGCATCCAGTGGCTTGTCAGAGTTGCGAAACTGCGTTGGGTTGAGTCGCGTAAACTCTGTCAAAGTTATTGAAGCTGGGTTCTGGTTCTGGTTGTTCTGATGCGGAAACTGAGCCATGATTCCAACCATGAACTGGCGGTTAAGCTCAAACTGTTGCATCATAGCCGCCATATAGTCTGGCGGTGGTGGACGTTCAGGGGCACGACCACGACCACGACCACCTGGTCTAACCATCCTGCTAAGTATCAACAGGGGGTAGCTTAGTAAAAGCAATTGCGAGTGTTTAGCGACAAGTATGATGTAACACGGCAATACTTTAAGCAGTGTAATAGATACATAACAGTAGTCGATTAAGACATACAGATCCATACACAAAGTCGGGTTCATGCGGACAGCATAACAGCGCAAATTAAAAGCTAGACATACTAGGCGGCGCGCAGGCACGCGGTAAGGAAGTACACAACGAGACATAGCAAAGGCTACATCAACGTCGGAGAAAACCACTGTAACGGGGTAACTGCGAGTGCGGACGACGAATATTCGTCGCGGAAGGATCCTGTGCTCCATGTGCACTCTGATGCAGAACCCGGTCTCGAACTGTAAGAAGAGGTCCACGTATAGGTGTGTGACCTCCAACAGCAGGCCAGTCAATACCAGCATACATCTGAGTCCTGCGCGGGTAAAGGATGTGCTCCGGATGTATCCCTGCACGAACAGCGGGCATCAACTGCGTCATAGCATCGTAGAGACGTGCTCGAGTGGCAACCAACTCGACGGCAAGAGCCCGAACAGTGCGATCCAGAGCCTGAGTGCACTGAATCAGAACGCGGTGGTCATATCGGCGAGGCTCGTACGGGGCACAGATAGCTGTGTAGTATCCGGTAGCATCTCCAGCAGGGGCATACGGAATGTATCGGAACTCAGAGTCATCCAAGATATCACTGAACTGTCCTCGAAGACGTGCGACAGCAGAGTAGGCGGCATCATGTACTGCCATCTCAATCGTCACGCCGATACCGTGGAAAAGGTGCAGCTCGGTGTCTGAGTCATTCTGCCGATCATAGATACGAACATCAGCATGGTACTGCTCCTGATTAAACTCGCGGTAATCCTCGTAAACCATGTACTCAGGGTACCAGCGGTAGCCAAGTCTGGTCATGAGAGCGATCAGGACAGCTGGAAACCCAAGGGTATTACGAGCCCAAGTGCGAAGCACAAGCTGTGTCGTAGGACGCGGTGGAAACAAACGGTCCATCTGAAACAGAGGAAATTCAGATTTGTCAAATGACAATGAGAAGTTTAACACAACTCGGAGAGAAAGGTTAAACAAAACAATGGAAAGGAAAATGATTATCAGACTAATCAGATCAATGACAGGGAAATCGCACAGATATCCAGCTCTCCGGGTAGACGGGATTTACGAGATCCTAAGTGTCGGCGTTAGTAAAATTTATTTAACCCGAATAGAAGAGAGATCAGAGTCCCAGAGTATAGACGAGGAATAAAAGATCCTAATACCACCCAGTTGGCGACATGGGCCCGTAAGCCACACTGCCAAGTTAGTAAATTAGTTTTTCGGTTTCTAGACTCAACTTCGGCCAAGGAATTGGAAAGGGGCTTCCTACAGGCAGTCGGCTCTGATACCAACTTGTGACGCCCCCGGTTCAATCGTACACTAATCATACACGCAAACGTGTACGATCAAGCCCAGGGACTCACGGGAAGATATCACAACACAACTCTAAACACAATTAAACGGAGGTCCACAATATTACAGACCAGGGATCCGAAGATCCGAATACATAAGTCATTCATACAAATAATATCTGGGTACAGACATAGTTAGACAAGTTTTGCCTTAAGAAGGCTAGCACAAACAGCGACACTAGATCGAAAGGCGTTGGCCTCCTGCCTGGGAGCCTCCGATCCTACTCCTGGTCAGCTGGCTCGATCCAGCAGTACGTGCCCTCTGGACCCGCCTGGTAGTAGGCTCCGGTGGTGGCGTCTGGCTCCTGGACTCCATCGTCTGGTGTATCATCAAGGTGGGGTATATGGGGGAAAAGAGAAAATAAAGCAACCATGAGTACTCATCCGAAGTACTCAGCAAGCAAGGATCTATACTACATATGCAACATTATCAATGGAGAAAAGGCTGTATATGTGGACTGGGCTGCAGAAATACCAGAATAGAGAGAAAGGCCTAGTCCTATCGAAGACTAGCATCTTCAAACATCTTTTCTAAGCCATCATCTTGCAGCAGTAGAAGAGAGTAGAATAGCATTTTATTTAGCAAACATGTTGAAGTACAGCTCAAAGATCCTTCCTCGACTCCCAGCGAGAAAGTAATCCCGAAGCTTCAATTAAGTAACAAGTATCCAGTTTAAGTAGTAGATCGGGATACACAAACTGAGCGTCCTTTACCGTAGGACCGGCTATCGATAGAAGATTCATCCCTGCAGGGGTGCACTACTGTTACCCAACACGCTCGATCAACTCTGGCCGGACATACTTGATGGGTAATGCCCGTCCTCGGAAGATCAACACGAAGCAGCGCTCTACCTAGGCTCAGTAGAGAGGTCAGCACGCCGGACTAACCTATGCACCCAGGGGTCTCGGGCCATCGCCCTGGGCACCCTGCGCGTTGCGTGGCTGGCCGGGGTGCAGGCGCGACACTGAACTCGCCAGTGAAGTATCCAGCCCAATCCCGACGATTAGCCCGCACGGTGAATCGTGACGTCTGATAAGCTTTCGGAGAAACGTACATCGCAGAGGGCCCCATAACCATAATCCCGCGTGGTGGTAGTGCGTATAGGGCACGTCGACCCACTCAGATCACACACCCAAATCCAATAGGCTCAATTAGTATCAAGCGGAGACAATCAGAGTCTCTGATGCTCCGCCACAATGTCACACTCGAGTGCCCTTCCGGCACACCCGAAATCATAGATCCCCAGCGGGTACCCACCAGGGTGGACCCGCCTGTGACAAAGGTCAAGTAACCGTGTGGTCATAATCATCAGGGTGAACGTATGAGGTATCACCCTCGAGGTTCACACTGAGGGGTTGCACGACAGAGTTGTATCGGACATGGAGAAGGAGGAATCACCCTCGATGACCACGACCGAACAGCTATACTGCAGAGTATTCATCGTGAGTGCGTTACGAGGTATCACCCTCGGCACTCGATAGTTACTACGCAGAGTCGTACAACTAAGGGGGGTGTGAAGTGAGGCGTCTGTCTCTGATCGACGATCACGTTGATCGAGTCGTCGATGAACAAGCAGGGGCGACAAAGTAAGGTGATGGGGTCACTGATGGTTCATCACCAACCTATACTAAACAGTTTATCATAGGCAGGTAAGGTAGCAATGAACAGGTTACAACAGCAGGCTATGCATCAGAATAGGAGCATACATTAGCAGTAGCGAAATTCTAATGCAAGCAGGAGAATAGAATGGGCGATATCTGGAATGCTCAGGGGCCAGGGGGGGGGGGGCTTGCCATTGTTGCTCTGGCAAGAGGGTGGGTCGTCAACGGCTGCTCGTCGGTAGAGCTCATCGGTGACCTGTGTGCAGCGCCGTCGGTCTCCGGGCGTGCTATCGAGTAGAGAAGGAGGGGGAGAGAAACATAAAATTTCACGGCAATAATGCAAACAATATGTATGACATGCCTAAATGATATGCCGGGGTGTTCTAACTCTACTGCCTAACTAAATGATTTAGTTAATTTAGGAATTTATTCGTGATTTATTTAATTAAAGTTGGGCCACTATTGCATATTATCGAATCTGGTCTAATTGTTCACACGTTCTTAGTAGTTGCGTTGCGGCTGACGGAATACGGAGGGCGTACATCCGGGGGGTTCGGTATCGTCGTTCTGAGCAAGTTTTCATGTATAAAATATTTTCATCGGAGTTACGGTTTATTTAATGGATTTTCTAAAGTTTTATTAATTTCTGAAATTAATTAATGTATTTACATTCAACATTATCCGAAAACCGTGCTGATGATGACTCAGCATGACCTCATCAGGCTGTCACGGTAGTTGAAGTTAATACATTATGTTTAATTAACACGAATCAGTTAATTAGATTAACCTAATCAGAATTAATTAACTATTAATTATTAATTATTTTAATTATTTTATTTTTATTTCTTTCTTCTAAAACATTTTTGGGGGTGGGCCCCCTTTGTCATAGGCCCAGAGGTGGCGGGCCACTCGCAGTGGCCCATGCGGCCACCCGGGGCGGGCGTGGCGCAGGGGGCCCCGAGCGTGGCGCAGTCCAAACGAGACGCTGGGATACCCGCTCACGCACTGCCGGCGCCGGTCAGCCAGGCCAAGGGAGGCGGCGGGTGAAGGGTGCGGCGGAGCGCATTGCTCCATAGGCCGCGGCGCGCATGAGGAGCTGGCGAGCCGGGCGCATGCGGTGGACGCAGAGGCTGGTGCCGCGGTGCGAGCTCGGCGCGGCGAAACGGGGGACAGCGCGGGAGGCGGGATTGGCGCGACGCGCGGCTCCGACGAGTGGTAGCGAGGGAGGCGAGGCCTAGCCAGTGCAGCAGCACGCAGCTACGGCGAGGAGCATGGGGGGGGAAGGATAAGCGCGGGTGAGGACCGAAGCGGGGGCGAGGAGCATGGGCCGGCGCGGTGAGCTGGCCAGTCGGGCGCGCGCGCGCGGGGGCGTGGCGTGGCGCGGCGAGGTGCGGGAGCAAGAGGTGGGAGGCCTGGGGCCTCACCGTGATCGTATGGGACGGGGCAAAGCGGGGGGGGGGGGGGGGTCGGGCGTCGACGGGGACGACGGCCGACGAGACGTGTGGGCAAGGCCAGCGGGGATGCGCGGGCTTCGGGCGGGCGGGCGTCCTGGCTGCGGGGCGGCGAGGTCGTCCGGGCGACGAGCGACGGATCGGGGGTTTGCCCCGATCCAGATCCAGTCGGAGGAGGGGCGACCTGGGGGGGGGGAATGTGGATCGGGAGGGTTCTAGGGTTCGGGGCCCGTGGCTTATAGGCCCGGGCGACGCAGGTGGGGCCGGCCGTTCTGGGCTTGCGGCCCAGTTGTGCCTTGGGTTGGGGTGGTGGGTTGCTCTTTTTTCTTCTTCTCTGTTTTCTATTTCTTTTCTTTATCTCCTTTCTCAATCTAGTAAATAGCTAGGCCTCAAAATGGTTTTGTAAAACATGAGACTAGTTCTAAAATACCAGTGCATTATTCCCTACACCTAAAATTAGTTTGGACAAATAATAATTCCATATTTATTTCAGATTTAATACATCTGGTTATTAAATATTATCTTTATCCAGCGTTTGAGGTTGTTCGAGTCACTTATCCAATTCCAATGATTGGTTTTCATTTTAGAATAGCCTCTGAATATTTGTTATTTATCTGACATTTAGTTTCTATTTGGACAACTTTTATATTCCACTTTCATTTAAATTTGAATTTGACTTAGGCAGTTGAAATGCAGTATGATGCTAATGATGATTATGCACTATTAATCATGCTGACATGTCATTATCAAAAGTGATTACTGTAGCTAATTACAGGGGTGTCAGAGTCAACGTAGCCAAGTGGTCGTAAAGTGCTTAGCGCCAACAACACTGGTGGCGGGGGTATAAGGGTCTGGACAGTCACCCAAGAAAAAGAGAGGTAGAGACCGCGCTCGAAGTAGGAGAGCT
The DNA here is from genome assembly GCA_011799875.1 of Thinopyrum elongatum. NCBI lineage: Eukaryota > Viridiplantae > Streptophyta > Magnoliopsida > Poales > Poaceae > Thinopyrum > Thinopyrum elongatum. The sequence goes on from CM022298.1 coordinate 26,090,041, forward strand.
ATCTGCTGCTGTCCGCTCCATAACTTCTAGCAGCCAGCGCAACCGATTTGTGATCGGGTGTAACCTGGTCAAAAAAGGGTGCGGAACGATGTCTCGCTGTGTCCGCGGCGAGGCCGATCCTAACTGGCGCTGACTAAATCGCGAGAGGGGCACTATCAGTATTGATCTCAGAGAGACTTGACAGCATTCGTGTCTCGACTGAGAAAGCCTTTTCTCAGTCCTCCTCGCTCGGAGTATCCAGGATCTCCGCTTTTACGCGGTTATGTTGTGCGCTCAAGGCCTAAGTGCAACGATCGACACAGCTGCCCGACACCTAAGCGCGGGGTGTGTTCTTCCTAGCGGTTTGTATCACATTTTGTGAGATGTTTCTCAGTGAGGCGTCTCGATTTTATGACGTTCTCAAACTTTTTGCGCTACATGATGAACTTAACGAAGTACATCAGGGGAGAGAACTAAATCTCGCAATCTCGGGGTACAGGACCATACGTACAGCTAATGCATAGTCCTTCTTGAGTCGCGGCGACTTTTGAACGTATAAGGCTGCTAGGGAGGTACAAAATCGGAATACTTATGATAGCATAATAGGAGGACAAGGAAAGATTGCTCCTGCCTTACACGCATATGTAAGTCATTGCCGAACAACCTTTCATACGTTCATATCCGAATCATTCTGTTCGCTCATAATGGAGACCAATTTGAGGTGTTATTTTGCCCCCAGGGGAAGCAAATGGGCGTCGGAGGGGGTCCGTCCTTATGAAATCGTTCTTTCCCACGAGTCTCCCACGGCTGTGTTTTCGACGTCTCCACAACTACGAGAAGAGGTACTACACCCAAGTCATAATGGATAATTCTGGTATTGATGCTGGGCTCCGGATGCTTCGCATGAGAGTGGTAGGCCACATCGAGACATCAGGAAATCAAGGAAGGGAGAACAAGCCGGGTTTCTCGCCAAATACCAAATTCTAACTGGTCTGACCTTCACCCATCCATCAACACGACAACAAGCAGGAATCGTGGATTCTAACCGTGCCTCATCTCATATGGATGTTCAGAAGGATCACTAACAGGCATTCACATACAACAATAAATGTGACATATCTTCGGCAATGTGCGCAGTATCCTAGGAGTAGCGAAGGCCGCATATAAAACCAGAGATGACTTCTTTCAACATGCCAAAGGTACATTTTGCACGAAACATCAAATGGAGTCGTCGAAGTAGATGGGGATGGTTCCACCATGGCCGGCTATAAACGCGGACGCTGATGTCGAAAACTATCGCACTATGCCTTATGGCAGACAACGAGAACCTACCGTGTTCATTGAAGCTAGGGTGTCATCCTCCCGGATATGGATGGATGGACTTCCCGTATATTGAACGATGCCGATGGTGATGTGTTGGTTGAACTTGTAAAAAACTTTCGTAGGTGGAACTTGAAAGTGTGATGTCAACGTCGCTACTGACGTTGTATACGCCTATTTGTGGTAGTTGCGTACGATGACAACGTGCGTCACTCTTGTTATTAGTTTTGGTAGGGATGAACCTGCGTTGATTATTATTGTTTACTATACTGTTTCATCTATATAGGCTAACTCGTGCTTTCTTTCGGTTGCTCAAATATATTATGTTTGCATATATTGTTGAATAATGCGCTGATGAGATGGCATCTTTTAACAGGTACATGATCCTTGATGGCGAGGCAGTGCTTATGTCGTGTCATAGGGAGGGTTTCGCACGGGAGTGTACGATCGAGTTGGCCCGGTGTCGGCCGGCAAGTGTCACGGTTCCGGCCTGGCAGACGTCATCATGGTTTCGATAGCTAGACAAAATCGCAGAAGTCTAGTTACGTGAAGGTTCACGCTAGCGCGTAGAGAGGAATCACAACCGGCGCCTCAAGTACTTCATAATTCCGCCTTACTCATACTGATAGTGCTTCTCTTCTAGTATCTCATTTAGATGGATGAATGAAACATGTGTATGGGGATGACGATGTATTGCATGTATTCGAGACATTCATAACTTGTATCACTATTTTTGAGATCGGATGATGATGAGAGACATCATTTGTGTCTGGTAATGATGACATGATTTAGAGGAGACTATTTGCATGTGTATGATATGATGAGACTATTTGGTGTATGATATGTACAGGAGGCTATTTAAAACCTAAATATAAAACAGAGTAAAACGCTGCATTTTTTTTTAACAGAAAATATTACATAGCAGCTGGGGGTATGTGTGTAGCAGCACCGCTGCCTTAGCAGTACGCTGGGTAACAGGCGCGCTGCAGCTTTTAGCAGTATCGAGGTCCCCGAAACGCGCTACTGCTAAACTCTGGTAGCATATGTGTGGGAACACAGCGCTACTACTACGAGTTAACTGTAGCACCATAGCAGTAGCGCGCCCACCCGCGCTACTGCTATGACAAAATGCGCTACTGCTATGACAAAACCCCGCGCAACTGCTAGGGTTTTCCCTAGTAGTGAAGTATCAACAGTGATACGTCTCCAACTAGCATATAATTTTTGATTGTTTCCAGCTGTTTACTTATCAATCTTGGATGTTTTATATACATTTACAAGCAATTTATATCATTTTTGTGGGACTAGACCTATTAACTTAGTGCCCGCAGTGCCAGTTGTTGTTTTTTGCCTGTTTTTGTTTTATAGAATATCATATCATCAAACAGGTCCAAATGCCACGAAACTTCTTGGAGATTTTTTTTCTGGACATATACACACTAGAAGCTTCGGGAGAAGGCCAGAGCCCTGGAGGTGGCCACGAGCCACAGGGCGCTAGTCTATTTGGGGGGGCAGGAGCGACGACCTGGTGCCTCGTGGGCCAACCTCTGCCTCTTTTGACCTCAATTCCACCACTATAAATTCCATAAATCGGAAACCAATAGGGGAGTCACAAAATACTTTTCCTTCTGCTCCCCGCCGCAAGCTCTCCTGTTCTCGAGAGATCCCATCTGAGGCCTTTCTCCGGCCTCTTCCGGGAGGGGGACTAATCACACAGAGGGGCTCTCCATCAACCGTGCTGCCCTTCTCGATGATCGTGAGTGTTTTTACCACGACCTTCGGTCCATAGTTAGTACCTAGTGGCTTCTTCTCTCTTTTGATCTTCAATACAATGTTCTCCTCGTGTTCTTGGAGTTCTATCCGATGTAATCACTTTTGTGTGTGTTTGTTGGATCCCGATGATTGGTGAGTTTATGATTAGGTTATCCATGAATATTATTTGAGTCTTCGTCTTCTCTGATCTCTTTTATGATGATTATTATAGCCTTGTATTTCTTCTCCTCATCTATTGATTTGGTTTGGCCCAACTAAATTGATTTATCTTGCATGGAAGAGGATCTTTGTAATGGGTTCATCTTGCGGTGCTCAATCCAGGTGACAGAAAGGGACATGACACGTATGTATTATTGCTATTAGGGTAAAGATGTGGGTTTATTTCATACGTGAGTTTATCTTGTCTACATCATGTCATCTGCTTAATTCGTGTCTCTCCATTCTTTTGACTTAATACTCTAGATGCATGCTGGATATCGGTCGATGGTGGAGTAATAGTAGTAGATGCAGGCAGGATTCGGTCTACTTATCTCGTGAACGTCATGCCTATATATACATGATCATTGCCTTGGATATCGTCCTATTATTTGCTTTTCTATCAATGCCGAGAAACAGTAAGTTTGTCTACCCACCCGTATGGTATTTCCTCGAGAGAAGCCTTTAGTGAAAACTATGGCCCCCCGGTCTAGTTATATTCATTATTAAACACTCCTAAAAATACCTTGCGCTGCACTTTTTATCTTATTTTATTTTATTTTGTATTTTTGTTTAATCTATCTATCTGTCACCATACCATTTAATCTTGCAATTAACCGCCGAGGGATTGACACCCCCTCGTTTGCATGGGTGCAAGGATTTTTTATTTGTGTGCAGGTACTGGGCTACCGAGCTGTTGCGTGATTCTCCTACTGGATTGATGACATTGTTTTATAACTAACTGAGGGAATACTTCCTCTACTGTGCTGCATCATCCCTTCTCTCCGTGGGAATACCACACGCAAGCTACAGTAGCAAAGAGCAGGTTACAAAATCAGGCTATGCATCAGAATAGGAGCTATCGAATAACCATAGCAAACCTAATGCAGGCATGGGAGAGAAGAATGTGGCGATATATAATGACCAAGGGGGTTTGCTCGCCTGGAAGCTCTGCTGGGAGAGCGGCTGGACGTTAGGAGCGTAGTCGTACTACAGGAGCATGTTCAGTTTCGGAGACTACCGGAGAGAAGAGGGGGGAAACAGATAATATAAGCAAACATGCAATCACAAAAGGCATGACATGGCAGTATGATTGTGGCAAGGGGTGACCTAATGGCGTGCGGTACATGTTGCAAAACTGTCGGGGGAAAATATCTGGTATATTTGTGCCGGCTTATGCAATTTCATAACAGGACGATCTGGAGGGGAAGGTTCCATGTTTGTTAGTGTTGGAAGGCATGTGATGGGTATGTGGATGGCATATTCACATTGCGCCTTATTTTTCTAATCATTTTCATATAGAAAACATTTTCATTCAAAATCTGTACTTACGGTTAATTTCTAACGAATTTCTAAGTTTTAAACATTTTCTGAAAATCTTGATATTTTAATTCGAAATGAACAATGTTGGACCGTCTTCACACCCACGTGGTCTAGCCACAATGGATGACAGGTGTGGCCAGGGGCCGGTCAACACCCAGTCACAGGTCAGCTGGGTTGACTGTTGACCTGGTCAAACTGACCAAGGGGGACGCACATTCCATAGACAGAGGCAGTTTAACAGTAGGTTTAATTTAACTAATTAAGTTATTAGCTAGTGGGGACCCCACTTGTCTTGACACATTAGTTAACAGATTAATTTTATTTAACAAATAGTTAATTATTACTGTGGGGCCTACATGTGAGTGACTGGACCCAGTCCAATCAGCACGTTTGAGTAGTCAACGGGGTCAACGGGACCACGGGGCCCACTGGCAGTGGACCCAGGGTGGGCCCCAGGCCGTGCCACGTCGGCGTCGTTGCCAGTCACCGCATCTAGCGAGCATTCTAGGCGCGGGAGCGGCTCGGGAGTCTCGGGATTCGGCTGTGGGGCATCAAACGAAGGCGCTGGTCGTACCGTTTCGTCTGGCAGATGACGGCGCGTCCAATAGTGGCAGTGGCAGGGCCGGAGCGGCGCTGCAGAGGCGCCGCCAGCGCACGCGCTGGTGGACGTCGGGTGTTCGGGGCGGTGCGGGAGGAACGCGGAGTGATACGTCTCCCACGTATCTATAATTTTTGATTCTTTCATGCTGTTATAATATCAATCTTGGATGTTTTTTATATACATTACAGCAATTATATATCATTTTTGGAGACTAACCTATGAACTTAGTGCCCAGTGCCAGTTTGGCTGCTTTCTGCCCCTGTTTTTGTTTTAC